>LR994572.1:15887166-16396528 GCA_905187475.1 Syritta pipiens | reverse complement strand
GATTGATCAGAGAGCTCCATTTTTCTCATTTTCTTTCAAAAATGGGCCTTTCCGCCTCTATACCGATGATCAGAGAACTCCAATTTTCTCCTTTCCTTAAAAAAATTGACTTTTCATCCTCTGTACCGATGATCAGAGAACTCCAATTTTCTCCTTCTCTTTCAAAAAATGGACCTTTTCGCCTCTAAACCGATGATCAGAGAACTAAAATTTTCTCCTTTTCTTTCAAGAAATTGACCTTTCATCCTCTGTACCGATGATCAGAGAGCTCCAATTTTCTCATTTTCTTTCTAGAAATATACCTTTCATCCTCTGTACCGATGATCAGAAAACTCCAATTTTCTACTTTCCTTCAAAAAATGGACCTTTCCACCTCTGAACCGATGATCAGAGAACTAAAATTTTCTCCTTTTCTTTCAAGAAATTGACCTTTCGTCCTCTGAACCGATGATCAGAGAACTCCAATTTTCTCATTTTCTTTAAAAAAATTGACTTTTCATCCTCTGTACCGATGATCAGAAAACTTCAATTTTCTCATTTTCTTTGGAAAAATTGACCTTTCGTCCTCTGAACCAATGATCAGAGAACTCCAATTTTCTCATTTTCTTTCAAAAAATGGACCTTTCATCCTCTGTACCGATGATCAGAAAACTCCAATTTTCTCATTTTCTTTGGAAAAATTGACCTTCTGTACCGATGATCAGAAAACTCCAATTTTCTCATTTTCTTTGGAAAAATGGACCTTTCATCCTCTGTACCGATGATCAGAAAACTCCAATTTTCTCCTTTCCTTTAAAAACTGGAGCTTTCATCCTTTGTACCGATGATCAGAGAACTCCAATTTTCTCCTTTTTCTCAAAAAATGGACCTTTCATCCTCTGTACCGATTTTCAGAAACTCCAATTTTCTAATTTTCTTTGTAAAAATTGACCTTTCGTCTTTTGAACCGATGGTCAGAGAGCTCCAATTTTCTCATTTTCTTTCAAAAAATTGACCTTTCATCCTCTGCATCGACGATCAGAAAACTCAAATTTTCTCCTTTCCTTCAAGAAATGGACCTTTCATCCTCTGTACCGATGATCAGGAAACTCCAATTTTCTACTTTCCTTCAAAAAATGGACCTTTCACCCGTTGTACCGATGATCAGAAAACTCCAATTTTTTCATTTTCTTTGGAAAAATTGACTTTTCGTCCTCTGAAACCATGATCAGAAAACTCCAATTTTCTCCTTTCCTTCAAAAAATGGACCTTTCAGCCTCTGCACCGATGATCAGAAAACTCCAATTTTCTCATTTTCTTTCAAAAAATGGACCTTTCATCCTCTGTACCGATGATCAGAGAACTCCAATTTTCTCATTTTCTTTCAAAAAATGGACCTTTCATCCTCTGTACCGATGATCAGAGAACTCCAATTTTCTACTTTCCTCCAAAAAATGGACCTTTCATCCTCTGTACCGATGATCAGAGAACTCCAATTTTCTCATTTTCTTTCAAAAAATGGACCATTCATTCTCTGTACCGAAGATCAGAAAACTCCAATTTTCTCCTTTCCTTCAAAAAATGGACGTTTCATCCTCTGTACCGATGATCAGAAAACTCCAATTTTCTCATTTTCTTTAAAAAAATTGACCTTTCATCCTCTGTACCGATGATCAGAAAACTCCAATTTTCTCCTTTCCTTTAAAAAATGGACCTTTCATCCTCTGTACCGATGATCAGAAACTCCAATTTTCTCATTTTCTTTCAAAAAATTGACCTTTCATCCTCTGTACCGATGATCAGAGAACTCCAATTTTCTCATTTTCTTTAAAAAAATTGACCTTTCATCCTCTGTACCGATGATCAGAAAACTCCAATTTTCTCCTTTCCTTTAAAAAATGGACCTTTCATCCTTTGTACCGATGATCAGAGAACTCCAATTTTCTCCTTTTTCTCAAAAAATGGACCTTTCATCCTCTGTACCGATTTTCAGAAACTCCAATTTTCTCATTTTCTTTGAAAAAATGGACCTTTTATCCTCTGTACCGATGATCAGAAAACTCCAATTTTCTCCTTTCCTTTAAAAAATGGACCTTTCATCCTTTGTACCGATGATCAGAGAACTCCAATTTTCTCCTTTTTCTCAAAAAATGGACCTTTCATCCTCTGTACCGATTTTCAGAAACTCCAATTTTCTCATTTTCTTTGAAAAAATGGACCTTTCATCCTCTGCACCGACGATCAGAGAACTCCAATTTTCTCATTTTCTTTCAAAAAACGGACCTTTCCGCCTCTATAACGATGATCAGCGAACTCCAATTTTCTCATTTTCTTTCAAAAAATGGACCTTTTATCCTCTGTGCCGATGATCAGAAAACTCCAATTTTCTCCTTTCCTTTAAAAAAATGGACCTTTCATCCTTTGTACCGATGATCAGAGAATTCCAATTTTCTCCTTTTTCTCAAAAAATGGACCTTTCATCCTCTGTACCGATTTTCAGAAACTCCAATTTTCTCATTTTCTTTGAAAAAATGGACCTTTCATCCTCTGCACCGACGATCAGAGAACTCCAATTTTCTCATTTTCTTTCAAAAAACGGACCTTTCCGCCTCTATAACGATGATCAGCGAACTCCAATTTTCTCATTTTCTTTCAAAAAATGGACCTTTTATCCTCTGTACCGATGATCAGAGAACTCCAATTTTCTCCTTTTTCTCAAAAAATGGACCTTTCATCCTCTGTACCGATTTTCAGAAACTCCAATTTTCTCATTTTCTTTCAAAAAACGGACCTTTCCGCCTCTATAACGATGATCAGAGAACTCCAATTTTCTCATTTTCTTTCAAAAAATGGACCTCTCATCCTCTGTACCGATGATCAGAGAACTCCAATTTTTTCCTTTTCTTTCAAAAATTGGCCTTTCATCCTCTGTACCGATGATCAGAAAACTCCAATTTTCTCCTTTTCTTTAAAAAAATGGACGTTTCATCCTCTGTACCGATGATCGGAAAACTCCAATTTTCTCATTTTCTTTCAAAAAATGGACCTTTCCGCCTCTGTACCGATGATCAGAGAGCTCCAATTTTCTCCTTTTCTTTCAAAAAATGGACCTTTCATCCTCTGTACCGATGATCAGAAAACTCCAATTTTCTACTTTCCTTCAAAAAATGGACCTTTCCACCTCTGAACCGATGATCAGAGAACTACAATTTTCTCATTTTCTTTCAAAAAATGGACCTTTCATCCTTTGTACCGATGATCAGAGAACTCCAATTTTCTACTTTCCTCCAAAAAATGGACCTTTCATCCTCTGTACCGATGATCAGAGAACTCCAATTTTCTCATTTTCTTTCAAAAAATGGACGTTTCATCCTCTGTACCGATGATCAGAAAACTCCAATTTTCTCATTTTCTTTAAAAAAATTGACCTTTCATCCTCTGTACCGATGATCAGAAAACTCCAATTTTCTCCTTTCCTTTAAAAAATGGACCTTTCATCCTCTGTACCGATGATCAGAAACTCCAATTTTCTCATTTTCTTTCAAAAAATGGACCTTTCATCCTCTGTACCGATGATCAGAGAGCTCCAATTTTCTCATTTTCTTTAAAAAAATTGACCTTTCATCCTCTGTACCGATGATCAGAAAACTCCAATTTTCTCCTTTCCTTTAAAAAATGGACCTTTCATCCTTTGTACCGATGATCAGAGAACTCCAATTTTCTCCTTTTTCTCAAAAAATGGACCTTTCATCCTCTGTACCGATTTTCAGAAACTCCAATTTTCTCATTTTCTTTGAAAAAATGGACCTTTTATCCTCTGTACCGATGATCAGAGAACTCCAATTTTCTCATTTTCTTTCAAAAAATGGACCATTCATTCTCTGTACCGAAGATCAGAAAACTCCAATTTTCTCCTTTCCTTCAAAAAATTTACCTTTCATCCTCTGTACCGATGATCAGAGAACTCCAATTTTCTACTTTCCTCCAAAAAATGGACCTTTCATCCTTTGTACCGATGATCAGAGAACTCCAATTTTCTCCTTTCCTTCAAAAAATGGACGTTTCATCCTCTGTACCGATGATCAGAAAACTCCAATTTTCTCATTTTCTTTAAAAAAATTGACCTTTCATCCTCTGTACCGATGATCAGAAAACTCCAATTTTCTCCTTTCCTTTAAAAAATGGACCTTTCATCCTCTGTACCGATGATCAGAAACTCCAATTTTCTCATTTTCTTTCAAAAAATGGACCTTTCATCCTCTGTACCGATGATCAGAGAGCTCCAATTTTCTCATTTTCTTTAAAAAAATTGACCTTTCATCCTCTGTACCGATGATCAGAAAACTCCAATTTTCTCCTTTCCTTTAAAAAATGGACCTTTCATCCTTTGTACCGATGATCAGAGAACTCCAATTTTCTCCTTTTTCTCAAAAAATGGACCTTTCATCCTCTGTACCGATTTTCAGAAACTCCAATTTTCTCATTTTCTTTGAAAAAATGGACCTTTTATCCTCTGTACCGATGATCAGAGAACTCCAATTTTCTCATTTTCTTTCAAAAAATGGACCATTCATTCTCTGTACCGAAGATCAGAAAACTCCAATTTTCTCCTTTCCTTCAAAAAATTTACCTTTCATCCTCTGTACCGATGATCAGAGAACTCCAATTTTCTACTTTCCTCCAAAAAATGGACCTTTCATCCTCTGTACCGATGATCAGAGAACTCCAATTTTCTCATTTTCTTTCAAAAAATGGACCATTCATTCTCTGTACCGAAGATCAGAAAACTCCAATTTTCTCCTTTCCTTCAAAAAATGGACGTTTCATCCTCTGTACCGATGATCAGAAAACTCCAATTTTCTCCTTTTCTTTCAAAAAATGGACCTTTCATCCTCTGTACCGATGATCAGAGAACTCCAATTTTCTACTTTCCTCCAAAAAATGGACCTTTCATCCTCTGTACCGATGATCAGAGAACTCCAATTTTCTCATTTTCTTTCAAAAAATGGACCATTCATTCTCTGTACCGAAGATCAGAAAACTCCAATTTTCTCCTTTCCTTCAAAAAATGGACGTTTCATCCTCTGTACCGATGATCAGAAAACTCCAATTTTCTCATTTTCTTTAAAAAAATTGACCTTTCATCCTCTGTACCGATGATCAGAAAACTCCAATTTTCTCCTTTCCTTCAAAAAATGGACGTTTCATCCTCTGTACCGATGATCAGAAAACTCCAATTTTCTCCTTTCCTTTAAAAAATGGACCTTTCATCCTCTGTACCGATGATCAGAAACTCCAATTTTCTCATTTTCTTTCAAAAAATGGACCTTTCATCCTCTGTACCGATGATCAGAGAACTCCAATTTTCTCATTTTCTTTCAAAAAATGGACCTTTCATCCTCTGTACCGATGATCAGAAAACTCCAATTTTCTCCTTTCCTTTAAAAAATGGACCTTTCATCCTTTGTACCGATGATCAGAGAACTCCAATTTTCTCCTTTTTCTCAAAAAATGGACCTTTCATCCTCTGTACCGATTTTCAGAAACTCCAATTTTCTCATTTTCTTTGAAAAAATGGACCTTTCATCCTCTGCACCGACGATCAGAGAACTCCAATTTTCTCATTTTCTTTCAAAAAACGGACCTTTCTGCCTCTATAACGATGATCAGCGAACTCCAATTTTCTCATTTTCTTTCAAAAAATGGACCTTTTATCCTCTGTACCGATGATCAGAAAACTCCAATTTTCTCCTTTCCTTTAAAAAATGGACCTTTCATCCTTTGTACCGATGATCAGAGAATTCCAATTTTCTCCTTTTTCTCAAAAAATGGACCTTTCATCCTCTGTACCGATTTTCAGAAACTCCAATTTTCTCATTTTCTTTGAAAAAATGGACCTTTCATCCTCTGCACCGACGATCAGAGAACTCCAATTTTCTCATTTTCTTTCAAAAAACGGACCTTTCATCCTCTATAACGATGATCAGCGAACTCCAATTTTCTCATTTTCTTTCAAAAAATGGACCTCTCATCCTCTGTACCGATGATCAGAGAACTCCAATTTTTTCCTTTTCTTTCAAAAATTGGCCTTTCATCCTCTGTACCGATGATCAGAAAACTCCAATTTTCTCCTTTTCTTTAAAAAAATGGACGTTTCATCCTCTGTACCGATGATCGGAAAACTCCAATTTTCTCATTTTCTTTCAAAAAATGGACCTTTCCGCCTCTGTACCGATGATCAGAGAGCTCCAATTTTCTCCTTTTCTTTCAAAAAATGGACCTTTCATCCTCTGTACCGATGATCAGAAAACTCCAATTTTCTACTTTCCTTCAAAAAATGGACCTTTCCACCTCTGAACCGATGATCAGAGAACTAAAATTTTCTCCTTTTCTTTCAAGAAATTGACCTTTCGTCCTCTGAACCGATGATCAGAGAACTCCAATTTTCTCATTTTCTTTAAAAAAATTGACCTTTCATCCTCTGTACCGATGATCAGAAAACTCCAATTTTCTCCTTTCCTTCAAGAATGGACTTTTCATCCTCTGCACCGACGATCAGAAAACTCCAATTTTCGCATTTCCTAAAAAAATGGACTTTTCACCCTCTGTACCGATGATCAGAGAACTCCAATTTTCTCATTTTCTTTCAAAAAATGGACCTTCCATCCTCCGTACCGATGATCAGAGAACTCCAATTTTCTCACTTTCTTTCAAAAAATGGACATTTCACCCTCTGTACCGATGATCAGAGAACTCCAATTTTCTCATTTTCTTTCAAAAAATGGACCTTTCCGCCTCTATACCGACGATCAGAGAACTCCAATTTTCTCATTTTCTTTCAAAAAATTGACCTTTCCGCCAATGACCGATGATCAGAGAACTCCAATTTTCTAATTTCCTTCAAAAAATTGACCTTTCATCCTCTGTACCGATGATCAGAAAACTCCAATTTTCTACTTTCCTTCAAAAAATGGACCTTTCCGCCTCTGAACCGATGATCAGGGAACTAAAATTTTCTTCTTTTCTTTCAAGAAATTTACCTTTCGTCCTCTGAACCGGTGATCAGAAAACTCCAATTTTCTACTTTCCTTCAAAAAATTGACCTTTCCGCCTCTGAACCGATGATCAGAAAACTCCAATTTTCTACTTTCCTTCAAAAAATGGACCTTTCACCCTCTGTACCGATGATCAGAGAACTCCAATTTTCTCATTTTCTTTGGAAAAATGGACCTTTTATCCTCTGTACCGATGATCAGAAAACTCCAATTTTCTAATTTCCTTCAAAAAATGGACCTTTCCGCCTCTGAACCGATGATCAGGGAACTAAAATTTTCTTCTTTTCTTTCAAAAAATTGACCTTTCATCCTCTGTACCGATGATCAGAAAACTCCAATTTTCTACTTTCCTTCAAAAAATTGACCTTTCCGCCTCTGAACCGATGATCAGAAAACTCCAATTTTCTACTTTCCTTCAAAAAATGGACCTTTCACCCTCTGTACCGATGATCAGAGAACTCCAATTTTCTCATTTTCTTTGGAAAAATGGACCTTTTATCCTCTGTACCGATGATCAGAAAACTCCAATTTTCTAATTTCCTTCAAAAAATGGACCTTTCAGCCTCTGCACCGATGATCAGAAAACTCCAATTTTCTCCTTTCCTTCAAAAAATGGACCTTTCAGCCTCTGCACCGATGATCAGAAAACTCCAATTTTCTCCTTTCCTTCAAAAAATGGACCTTTCAGCCTCTGCACCGATGATCAGAAAACTCCAATTTTCTACTTTCCTTCAAAAAATGGACCTTTCACCCTCTGTACCGATGGTCAGAAAACTCCAATTTTCTCATTTTCTTTAGAAAAATGGACCTTTTATCCTCTGTACCGATGATCAGAAAACTCCAATTTTCTCCTTTCCTTCAAAAAATGGACCTTTCAGCCTCTGCACCGATGACCAGAAAACTCCAATTTTCTCCTTTTCTTTCAAAAAATATACCTATCCGCCTCTATACCGATGATCAGAGAACTCCAATTTTCTCCTTTTCTTTCAAAAAATTGACCTTTCCGAGTCTGTACCGGTAATCAGAAAACTCCAATTCTCTCCTTTCCTTCAGAAAATGGACCTTTCACCCTCTGTACCGATGGTCAGAAAACTCCAATTTTCTCATTTTCTTCGGAAAAATGGACCTTTTATCCTCTGTACCGATGATCAGAAAACTCCAATTTTCTCCTTTCCTTCAAAAAATGGACCTTTCACCCTCTGTACCGATGGTCAGAAAACTCCAATTTTCTCATTTTCTTCGGAAAAATGGACCTTTTATCCTCTGTACCGATGATCAGAAAACTCCAATTTTCTCCTTTCCTTCAAAAAATGGACCTTTCAGCCTCTGCACCGATGATCAGAAAACTCCAATTTTCTCCTTTCCTTCAAAAAATGGACCTTTCAGCCTCTGCACCGATGATCAGAAAACTCCAATTTTCTACTTTCCTTCAAAAAATGGACCTTTCACCCTCTGTACCGATGGTCAGAAAACTCCAATTTTCTCATTTTCTTTAGAAAAATGGACCTTTTATCCTCTGTACCGATGATCAGAAAACTCCAATTTTCTCCTTTCCTTCAAAAAATGGACCTTTCAGCCTCTGCACCGATGACCAGAAAACTCCAATTTTCTCCTTTTCTTTCAAAAAATATACCTATCCGCCTCTATACCGATGATCAGAGAACTCCAATTTTCTCCTTTTCTTTCAAAAAATGGACCTCTCATCCTCTGTACCGATGATCAGAAAACTCCAATTTCCTCATTTTCTTTCAGAAAATGGACCTTTCCGCCTCTGTACCGATGATCAGAGAATTTTCTCCTTTTCTTTCAAAAAATTGACCTTTCCGTCTCTGTACCGATAATCAGAAAACTCCAATTTTATACCAATGATCAGAGAACTCCAATTTTCTAATTTTCTTTCAAAAAATTGACCTTTCCGCCTCTGTACCGATGAGCAGAGAACTCCAATTTTCTCATTTTCTTTAAGAAAATGGAACTTTCCGCCTCTGTACCGATGATCAGAGAATTTTCTCCTTTTCTTTCAAAAAATTGACCTTTCCGTCTCTGTACCGATAATCAGAAATCTCCAATTTTATAATTTTCTTTCAAGAAATGGACCTATCCGCCTCTATACCAATGATCAGAGAACTCCAATTTTCTAATTTTCTTTCAAAAAATTGACCTTTCCGCCTCTGTACCGATGATCAGAGAACTCCAATTTTCTCCTTTCCTTCAAAAAATGGACCTTTCAGCCTCTGCACCGATGATCAGAAAACTCCAATTTTCTCCTTTTCTTTCAAAAAATATACCTATCCGCCTCTATACCGATGATCAGAGAACTCCAATTTTCTCCTTTTCTTTCAAAAAATGGACCTTTCATTCTCTGTACCGATGATCAGAAAACTCCAATTTTCTCCTTTCCTTCAAAAAATGGACCTTTCACCCTCTGTACCGATGGCCAGACAACTCCAATTTTCTCATTTTCTTTGGAAAAATGGACCTTTTATCCTCTGTACCTATGATCAGAAAACTCCAATTTTCTCCTTTCCTTCAAAAAATGGACCTTTCAGCCTCTGCACCGATGATCAGAAAACTCCAATTTTCTCCTTTCCTTCAAAAATTGGACCTTTTATCCTCTGTACCGATGATCAGAAAACTCCAATTTTCTCCTTTCCTTCAAAAAATGGACCTTTCACCCTCTGTACCGATGGTCAGAAAACTCCAATTTTCTCATTTTCTTTGGAAAAATGGACCTTTTATCCTCTGTACCGATGATCAGAAAACTCCAATTTTCTCCTTTCCTTCAAAAAATGGACCTTTCAGCCTCTGCACCCATGATCAGAAAACTCCAATTTTCTCATTTTCTTTCAAAAAGTATACTTATCCGCCTCTATACCGATGATCAGAAAACTCCAATTTTCTACTTTCCTTCAAAAAATGGACCTTTCACCCTCTGTACCGATGGTCAGAAAACTCCAATTTTCTCATTTTCTTTGGAAAAATGGACCTTTTATCCTCTGTACCGATGATCAGAAAACTCCAATTTTCTCCTTTCCTTCAAAAAATGGACCTTTCAGCCTCTGCACCGATGATCAGAAAACTCCAATTTTCTCCTTTCCTTCAAAAATTGGACCTTTTATCCTCTGTACCGATGATCAGAAAACTCCAATTTTCTCCTTTCCTTCAAAAAATGGACCTTTCACCCTCTGTACCGATGGTCAGAAAACTCCAATTTTCTCATTTTCTTTGGAAAAATGGACCTTTTATCCTCTGTACCGATGATCAGAAAACTCCAATTTTCTCCTTTCCTTCAAAAAATGGACCTTTCAGCCTCTGCACCGATGATCAGAAAACTCCAATTTTCTACTTTCCTTCAAAAAATGGACCTTTCACCCTCTGTACCGATGGTCAGAAAACTCCAATTTTCTCATTTTCTTTGGAAAAATGGACCTTTTATCCTCTGTACCGATGATCAGAAAACTCCAATTTTCTCCTTTCCTTCAAAAAATGGACCTTTCAGCCTCTGCACCGATGATCAGAAAACTCCAATTTTCTCCTTTTCTTTCAAAAAATATACCTATCCGCCTCTATACCGATGATCAGAGAACTCCAATTTTCTCATTTTCTTTCAAAAAATGGACCTTTCATTCTCTGTACCGATGATCAGAAAACTCCAATTTTCTCCTTTCCTTCAAAAAATGGACCTTTCAGCCTCTGCACCGATGATCAGAAAACTCCAATTTTCTCCTTTTCTTTCAAAAAATATACCTATCCGCCTCTATACCGATGATCAGAGATCTCCAATTTTCTCATTTTCTTTCAAAAAATTGACCTTTCATCTTCTGTACCGATGATCAGAGAGTGTTCTTCTTCTTTGATGAACTCAAAAGTTTCCATATTTTTTTCGATTTTTTTCCATTGCTGGACTCAGAAGCTCCTCAGAACTTTTTCTCTCATGAATTTACGCTTTTCCTTTTCCACTTTATTTTTCATTTGATGAACTCATGTGTGTCTTGTGAGTCCACCTTCTAGTTTCATAATATGACCTTTTTAATTGCTCTTTTTTAATGGTGGACTTTCTTTCTTTATTAGAGCTGCATTCTACGCTCTTGTTTTTCTTAAATTAAGCATTAAGAAGGACGTTAGTTTTTCGCAGCCTGCCTCCTCTATTCTTACTTGTATATAACCGGCCTTGGAACCCACGCCACACATTCACAGCTGTCAAAGTCGGTTTAAGAACAGGTGGGTTTGATTTTCAAAAGTTGAAAACGACTTTAGCTGATGAGACTTAAAACTTTCGGATTTCTACAGTCTTTTTATAGTTCTATTGCTTTCAGTAATTAGAAAAACCAGTTCTTCAACTACTGACATTTTGACATGTTCGTTATTAAATAAAAAAAAAAATTTCTTTTAATTAAAAATAAATTGGAATGGTGTAAGGATATTTCTGCCAAAGAATTTCTTAACTATTCTCAAAAAATGGAATATGTGGATGTCGAAATTCGAATGTGTCAAAATTTGTAGCAATAATAACCTTTAATTGGTGTCTATTGTCACATATAAATTGAAGACAGTTTGACTACCAGCTGTCAACTCACTTACCTTCAGGTGAATTTTCAGAACAATCAGTCATAGCTCTGCAGTCTGCAGTAAAAACATTATCTAAACCCTCCCCACCACAACCATAACATCTCAGCTAAACCACCTGCCTACTTATATCCAACTGTTCTCCATTGGCATTTTGAAGCACGTTTAAGACTGAAAGCCACCATACATATGAACACCACACCATACATACAGTAAGACTTCAACCATCTCGGAACGACGAACCATTCGAATTTCTTTAATGAAGGAAATTTCAAACTCCAATGCAATCCCGCCGCAAGGATATTCAAGCCCTTAATGTATGCATTCAATATTTTCGATACTTTTTCTTTTAAGAGGACCTCCCCTATCCCGGAAAGCAGAGTCGAATGCCAATGAATCTTGAGTACGATTCTTGCTGCACCTGTAGTCGTCGAGAGGGATGGAGAGACATTTGAAAGGAACGCATAGCTATGGTAAATAAATTCTGTGAACAAAGACCGGAATCGAGATGCCATCGAAATAGCAATGAAATCCAATTACAGTTAAGGTATTCAAACACCATACGGCATGGACGGGCGAGTGGAAGGCGTCAGGACAAGAACGGATTGCATACACACATGGCATATGGTGCTCTAAGAGGGAATCCTCTGTGCTCATTCTCGTTGTGGACGGTAGGTATATCTTATACCTGCCCGAATCTGATATTGGCATTGGTACCTTTGAATAAGCAATTTCCATGCAGATATTCCACATTTTCATGTTATCGACTGGCAGATTTGGTGATGAGAGTAAATACAAATAAGTTAGTAATTTCTTAAGTCTCTTCTACAACTTTCGACTGATGAAGAGACCACTCGAAGGGGAAAATTCAAAAATTTATAAAATAACAATTTAGTTTGTTCAGAAAGAAAGGAAAAACAGCTGATTTTGGTTCGGAGAAATTGATTTAGATAGACATAGATTACACAATCCAGGTCATTTCTGGTTTTATGAACATCAAAATTTGATTTTATCAGATTTAATTTAACTCTAGTTAGTAATTGGATCTTGTTCAACTAACCGATAAGTAGTAATTTTTATCTTGGATCCCGCACGATTGGCACTTGTGACCACTAATATTCCCATATAGTTCATCAATGCCGTATCTGACATCATTGAGACATCAAAATGTCTTCTTCATGCTTCCACCTAACTTATTCATCTGATTTCATTTGCTCGCAAACTTTAAATAAATAAGTCTTAAAACGTGCCCAAGGTCGAACGCCATTGAACCCGTCAAAAAAAATTATACTCCAACCTTTACGGTTGGGTCCTTTCTCTACTGCGGCTATCATTCTAGACGCTGCGTTCAAATGTAATTGCAACTTGAATTGTGTCTTCAAAGCAATTTTGACCCATTGGAACGACTAAATATATGCAAATTATTTGTTAATTAGTTGCCACGTTGTTAAATTTTCATCACCAAGATCCTAGACTTAGTCGGTTTACAAATGCAAAAAAAAAATGAAAGAAAACCCTACAATATGGGCAAAAACCCAGCCAATCTGCATAACTTGAAACCGTTCATTAATTGTCCTTTAAAGGTATATGATATGTCAAAAATGATAAACACTAAGCCAAACCACCTGACAAGAGAGGCCATGCCATATGAAACTCTAAACATCAACAATCACTCCGCACTCGCACTTTCTGCCCGCAAACTTCCACTGCAGGCAGTGTGTAATAGGAGCCTGATAAAACCCATGCTAATGGTTTTCATAGCGCTGTCAAACCAACAATTTCAGGTCTAAATACACATGTCTCGCCTGAAAGTACCGCACATGTCTGCCAGTGCTACCAGGCTTACCACTTTTGACACATAACCACTTCAACTACCGCAGAAATTTACCAACGCTACACCGAACCGCTACTGCCACTGCCATTGCCACTGTCGACTAATTACTGCCGTTGACTTTGTAACGTTGTTGCCCAATGTCGAAAACGCTTACTTGCTGTAACCATCATTATTTAATTACGTGAGTTAAGTAACACACGCCTGGGGGGAGTGAGAACAAGTCGGTTCAGCGGTGTCTCTTGGAAACGCACGACAAGGTAAATTACGCTCCGCAATGCACGAACATAATTTCATTACCATACATCAAAACATGAAACCATATCACAGCTCGATCCTAATAACAGCATCTTAGGTGATGCTGATGTTCTACCCGAACATGATGCCGCCCCTGGAGTCGGTCGTTGGGAGAGGTATTGCCACATTCCCTGCCACAGCCGTCGAAGCCGACGACAATCAAGACAGCAATACGTTTTGAAAAGAAAGCTTCACAGTAATTTGATTACACTGCAGGTATCAGCAACCACCCTGGGCTTGGATCACATCCCCGCCCAGGGATGGTTGCACCGAATGGAGGTGGCTTAGGAAATTCGTGGTGTTTTCAAATTAAATGGAGAGGAAGTCCCGACGCGACTTGTAGTTGTGCCTTTTTTTTTTTTTTTTTCCGTAAGATAGTGTAAGTGGTGGGGGGCAACTAACGCGACAACGACATCGATGGAGAAGCCACAACTCATCTCCATCACTATTCACTGCCATCGTCCTCATCAACGTCGCTGTCATCTTCTCCTTGTCGGCTACGTGTGCTTTTCAGTTTCTTTGTTGGAGTCTCGGTCCCCTGCGTCAGTTGTGGTAAATAACTTCAGAAAATGGGAAGTGGCTTCGGTGGTTTGATGGGTGAGTGTCTCGTTGGTTGGTTGCTCCTTTTATGGTTTCCTTAGAGAAACTGTACGACGATAATAGAAGACGACATTGAGAGTGCGATATTTTATTAACTGCGTCACGGGATTTGATTCCCTTCGAATGATTAAACGAATGTGTTTTTTTAATTAATTTTTCTTAACCGAAGTATTTTTAATTCACCACAGGAGATTGAAGTGTATGAAACTTGCGGAATCGGTTACATTGTATGACGGATGGGATAGAAGTGGTGTCCTACATTTTGTCAAGTTTCGCAGGAATAAAGTCGAAAGGGTGGATCAACTAAAACAAGAAATGCTGAGTGAACAGTTTCGGTTGGGTACGATTGTTTTAGATACATTGGAGGAAAATCCTTTAGAGTGGCATGGTCGATGAGAGCTATGAAAATACTAGAAGTGGTTCGAAGGTTTTATGAATCAACGTCGCTCTCGAGAAAGTGAATTCTGAAAAAATTCACTTAATCCCTTACTGCAAACAGCCATATTTAGCTTCTGATCATTAGCCCCAGACTACTAGAAATTCGTTATTACCATTGGAAAAGTATGAATTGGAATATTTAGGTTAGACATTTGTTTATGTGTTTAAATGAATATTTTTGTTTTTTTGGGCGCGTGATGAGAATGCAGTGCTGGCTGCAAATTAATTTAAGAGATGATTTATTTTTTTTTTAGTTGGATTCAATATTGGTTAGAAGAATTCAAGTGTTAAATGCTTGATTGTGGCTGTGGAACTCAAGATACGGCACGTGTTTGGTTGCAGTCATATATGGCTCCTTATCCATTCAGCTCAATGTGGATATTTCTACATCTTGACGTTTTTGCAGTAAGAAATCGAAATACTTCTATAGGAAAAGTTTGTATACTACCGAACATCCGCAACCTGATCGTGCTGCGTCTATTCTACAACACCTCGGAGAACATCACAGGTGGTGTCTTGTGATGATGAAATCTTTGATTTCGAGGATGAGTATGTTAATGAAATTGGTTGTAAGGAGTATTTGCAGGTGCCTGAAATTGACGAGAACGAGAGGAATTAGCCTAATAAAACACATTTTATAACTTTGAGTCCAGAATATAAGAAGAAAAAGCAAAAAATAACTGAAGTTCGACATGAATGTTAAGGAAAACGCCAAAAAATCATAACACACTTAAATGTGCTGATATCTATCATGATACAAATATAGAAGGTAATATATTGCGCATGTGTCAATAAAAGAAACTGAACTCAAAATGGCTGAAAACGTAACTCCATCTTCTGTGACACTATGTCACACGTTTGTTTACGTTTACTTGGGTATTTAGAAATTACCTTCTATATTTGCATAGTGCATTTCCATATTTAATCACTTTTTTAACTTGAAAAACACCTAACTGGATAAGCACCAACAACTTCACAAAAAAAATGTCTAAGCAATGTTTTTTGTTTTGTTTTTTTTTTTTTTTTTTTCTCTTAATGGTGCAAAATAAAGTAAAAAAAATATCAACTTTTTATTTCTTTTTTTAGGGTTTCGTTCCAAAGGAATAACGAAACCCTTATAGATTCACTTATGTGTCCGTCTCTATTTTTTTTTTTTTGTCATTGGGATATAGTGCGTGCAGCAGAGGGCTAAATTTTCATGGGGTTACTAGATAGAATTATCATTTAAAGTACAAGTCTGCCTTTTCACAACTACTCTGACGTTCTCCACACAGAGAGCCTGTCTGAGAAAAGTATTAACTAGTAAATAGTAATTTAGTGTATAACTTTGATCTTACTTCGTGGAAACCACCATATTTGCAATACCTCATCCATTTTTTAACAACAAAAAACAAAGATATACCAAAATCAGCTTGAGTCGTAAATTAATCACCAATTTATTTCGTTGTGATATGTTGAAAAAATGTTGAAATATTGCGAATTGAAGCTGTGTGGGTGTCTTATTTTTTTTTTTTTTTGGTTCACTGTAGTTTATCGTGGTCTCCACTTTGTTGTTCAAAGAGCGAAAACGCAATTTTATTTGTTATTTGTTTTTCATTTATTCATTATTTATTTTTTATTGCTAGTTACAATTTTGTTAACCGTTCCCTATGACGCTTGTAGAACGAATAAATACCAAAACCAATACCAAACTGAATACGTTACTTACGCCACCTAGCAGTAGCCTCTACAAGCTTATACAACATGGAACAAAAGGGGGGAAAACCCTGAATTTGCTTGGAGGGATGTCAGCAAAACCCGACATTTTTTTAACAGAAGAAAAGTCAAAGTTTTTTCTTGGTCCCATGAAATTCGATTTATCGAGTATTTACTGTATCTACTATTTACTAGGCAGAAAATTATAGTATTAACCATTAAAATGCCTTTCGTGTAAAAGCGAAAACATCGTACACTTGGTAAATAAAAGTATTTGCACACGCAGTTTTTTCGACGATTTCCCGGTAACTGAAAAGGAGACGATATTAGAGTCTGCAGGTTATTAAATTTTGCATCTCCCCCAATGTACTGTAAAATTCAACAACCGAATGTGTTTTTTATCGTAGAGTAAATTTTCAACCGAGTATTAAGAATTTTGTTAGCTTGTCATGCAAAAGATACGAAAGAATGTTGAATTTTGTTAGTTTGTCATGCAGACCGCTAAATTAAACTCTCAATCACAACTAATATAAATTCCGTGCCCGAATGGGCACCCCTCCCTTTTTGTGAGTTCCAATTTTTTATTATTGTTTCTTTTTTTGTGCGATATATAATTAAAATTCTCTTCATTGTAAATTGGAGAAAATTAAGTCAACTCAACCACTGATCTGTGTATCGGCAGGTATTCGACGTTAATATGAAACGCATTTTTCGGTTTACTCATAGAGTGAAAGGTAGTTACATTTTTTCATGTGATTACACTTAATTTACATCCCGATGAAGTCTTCAATTACCGCATATCCCTGGTGTGTAATTATTCATACGAGCTACCAAGAATGCAGATCTATATCCTATACGAGTTTCTTTTTTTTTTTTGTCAGTTTTTTTTTTCTGTGCAATTATTTTTGTATTTAACCGCATTCCGAATTCTCTTGTGTCATTATATCTCTTTCAAACCTGAACTCAACATAAAATGAAACAATATTTTCTTTTTTTAAATAACAATTTATTTTGATTTCTCTACATAATATATTTTATTTGAGTTCAATTCAAACAATTCGAATTTGCATTCGAAAACAATAAAACGCAGCAAAAAAAATTTTGCAAACAATGCTTTCTATCATTTTGTGGAAACGTATAAATTGCAATTACAGGTTGTCGATCATTTAACGATGTAAAGCGGGTCGTTTGCAATTAAATTTTAACGAATTTTCTGTGATGTTATTTTTCTTTTAACTTATTAATTACACGATGCGTATTATGATGTATAACTGCGATGGTTTTCAGTGTTTGCGGTTGCAGGCGGTACCCGAAGATATGGGAGGTAGTGGGTGTGGATCATGTTTCCCATAAATCTCTTGCAGTATGGATTGGAAAATGATTGAAATATGTATTATGTCTGGCTTTGAGTAATCCGAGTAATTAACGTCAACCGCGGTGTATCTGTCCAATTAATTTCAACCAATACATATGTCTCATGTAGTGTTGGTCAACTTTATCTTACTGAGAGTATTAAATAGCGTGAGGGAAAGGACCAGGTAAGGACTGGTCCTGATATTGTTGTTTCAATAAGCTCATTGTTGGGTTCAATGATGAAAATCAAGTCGATGACAGCTGTCAGTTTGAAAAGACAGTGGAATGAATGAGGACAACGTTTTTGAAAGAGGCAATAGAAACAACAATGGTAACTACTTTCGTGATGATCTCAGAGTTGGCGCATTGTGTTGAACGCACTTGAGCGGTTTTTATTTTCTTGGACCACTTTTACGTTGCTTCTTAATTTTTTTTTTATTTATTGTACTTTTATATTTTATTTTTTTACAATTTATATTATGAGCTTCAAGACAAGTGACGCCTGTCAATCTTCATACCTACGATGTCCACTTTCGCCAGGCTTTGACGTCCCATCTGGCTTTCCATCGTTTCCTCGTGAGTTCTTTCGTTGTTGGTACTGTTTCTGTGATCCCTACTTTCGACTTACGATCGTAAACGTATTTTTGCTGAATCAAGTAAGATAGTAAGAAGGTAAGGGTAAGGTCTACATACGTCTCATACGTCCCTTAAACTATTGCAGAAGCAAGTACAAGTACATTTGCAATTCCTTACACTGGTAATTGATTTCTTTAAGTATAAGTACCAAGGAATTAAATTTGTACTTATAAAAATGGTATTTGTACTTGTACTTAGACTTTACAGGTCTGGTCAAAAGAACTGATCATCCCATGACTAGCGTTTGAAGTTTGACAGCAACTAAGATAAGTTCTTTGGCACCCAAAACACTTTTTCTAAAATTGTGATGTTGACGGAGTTTGGATTTTATTTTGAGTCGTTTATTGATAGAAAACTATAGGCTGCAAGTTAAACTTATTTTGAAGAACGATGTTTATTCTAACTATCTTATAACCTACTGTTTGTATCTGAAAGTCTGTGTTTTAAGTAAAATTAGTTTTACAGATATCTTCGTATGACTCCATAGCTTCCACCCATCGGTATGCACTCAACTCTCAGATAAATGTTTGAACTGAACTTAGACACATAAAATCAACCCTAGAAACGCACTTAAGCTTCATTTCTCATCACCCACTCGGTCCAAATCCAGACTGCCAACCGGTGCCCACTTCAATTCACATCCATTGCCACATCATTTCATCAGCAATTCGGTTTACTTCGTTACTGGCAATGTTAACACCCCAAAAACAGAACCGTCCCACCGCCACTTTTCCACCCCCAATCATAAATCGTCATGTATTTGTCTAATTTTCATTTAACCCCAAAAAATAAGTTTGCGGTAAGCGGTGAATTGCATTCGAAATTCATCTTCGTCCGTCTACAGCCTTCTCGTCGTGGCAAATAACTCCACACACATACACAAACACATCTGAAATCATCACACCAGGCCCGGCTAAGATATTCTCGGCACATCCACTTTAGACACCTTTTCACAATTCGTTCGAAGCCTACATATATTTTGGCCAGATAAAAGTTTCCGGTCACGAATTCTATACCTTCCCTCACAGGAATTATGATGAACACAGGGTGGTTTGCATGCGAATGTATGTGTGTTTGCACTCACATCCCTGAGCCATAGTTGACCATGTCTAATTTTCTATCCGGCTGTCCGTTTGCTTAGCCGGAGGAGAGCAACTCCTGGGGGGCGACGGTTGGTCAATAGACGTGTATGGGGACATGGGGTGGTGGAGAAAATTATGTGGACCTCATGTGGTTGGGGTGACGACGGGGTCGTGAGTGAGAGTCGGTCGCTGCCTCCGACATCCCTTCCCCCCCGGTTGAAAACTAAACACATTATCCTTAATCATTGTTATTATTGTTGGAATTTGTGAATTTTGAAATATTTTCAAGGAAACATAAACTTTTCCATTTGTCTCCTCTGCTGTTTCCGGTCTCGTCTCAATGTCCTTGCTGCGGGTTATCTACGTCGGTCGTTTTTCTCAGGAAACAATCTAAATGAGGAACTTTCATGAAAAACGTTCTACAAACTACGCGGATACAACGACAACGACAACGACGGCGGACCACAAACAAGAAAAAAAACTGAGTTTTGATTGATTATGCCGAAAGGAGGACTGTTTTGTCGGGGGTTGCTCTGGGTTGTGCTTTTGTGTGGGTGGTGGAAAGCGCGGTGAGTTAGCGAAAAATTACTTGGACATTCGGGATTATGTACGTATGATAGTTTTGAAAATTTTTACATTTATCATTTGGAGTTTATTTAAGGACACTCATTCAGTTTATGATGCAGAGTGTGGGTGCGACACGTAGAAAAGTTGCTCGTCCGGAGCGAATGTTATTTTGAGACGGAAGCTGGATGTTTGTTCTAGTATCTAATGACATAGCAAATTTTTTGACGGATGTCTTCAAATTGATAATGTTGTAGGTGGAAAACTGAGAGCTAGGATTAAAAAACTTCATGAGAAAGATACTTCGTCTAGTCACCATCGCATACAAATTTGAAGATTGATAGCAACCACTACAGGCACCTCACTTCAACGATGGGAAAGAGCTTCAAAATTTGGGGATGCTTTCGATGCTCCGAAAATTGGGTATGGTTTCTACTGATCTTCCGTTTTTTTAGCCTACAAACATTCATTATTCTAGTTATTTTCAAAAAAACCAAACCTAGAATCAGAAAATCCTTTAAAATTCCTTTTGCTAGACGAAAACTTATTTCACACAGCTTTCAATCGAACTTTCCACGATATGCGTCAAGTAATATTTGAGTAAAGTCAACCTTATTCCGATGCAGCGTGATATGACATCGCTCTACTCAGTCAACACTTTCAATGAGGCAGGAAATAAAAAAAAATAAAAAAAAGAGAACATGCAGCTAAAGCAACAAAACCGGCAAAGCTCTAACATCACTTCACGGTTCTCTCTGCTGTTGTGTTCCCCATTACCAGGATTTTTCTCAATCAATCCATCGAAGGATCAACCCCTTTCACAAATGATTCCTTGTCATGTGCGCTGTTGCTGGCGCGGCACAATGCCTTCAATCTTTCTATCAAACATCGACAGGCAATAATCGAACGAGGATATATTTCAATTTATTTTTCAATTCCAAGAGAATGAACGAAGAAGAGAAAAAAAATATTGAGAAAGCAAAAATGGTTGATGCCGGCGTGGCTTGGAACTTCTTCAGCATTCAATTTAATATTTGATATGGAAGGAAGGCATTTTTTTGTATTTTATTTTTTTCTATCGCGTTTCATTTGAAAACGTAGCCAAGAGAAACACGACACAGTGGTCCAAGGGATGAGAAGCCTCTACTTAAATTGAGGTGGGTCAGGGGCAGGTGGTTGTTTGAAGTTGAATGTAGGTTGATTCTATATGAAAATATTCAATTTTGAAATGAATAAAAGGTTATTAGAAGAAATTTCTGTTTATATTCATCCATAACTCAAGTCTAACAAAGAGGATCATACACTTTACTTGTAAGATAAAATACGCATGTAAAGCTCAATCTTATTATACTAGATATTAAATTTAAACTCCTAAAACAAAAATAGCTGGCTCCCAAAATTCAACAACCGAATAAGTTTTTCATCGCAGGGTAGGTTTTCAACTGAGTACTTAAATCTGTTCAAGATCTTGATTCCTTTTTAATGTCAAATACAGAGTTGGGGGACAAACACTAATAGCGAACGGTCAAGAATAAGGATTTGCATGTTATGGTTTGGGCCTGTATGTCAGCAGTGGAAGTCGTAAGGCCTCATTTTTT
Organism: Syritta pipiens; assembly: GCA_905187475.1. Classification (NCBI taxonomy): domain Eukaryota; kingdom Metazoa; phylum Arthropoda; class Insecta; order Diptera; family Syrphidae; genus Syritta; species Syritta pipiens. The sequence continues at coordinate 16,374,834 of LR994572.1, read as the reverse complement.
TAATGTACAATGGGTATAAGGTTCTATCTTAATATATTACACGAGATCGCACTACTAAGTGCAGGGGATTTGATAATAGAAGACCCTTTTCGGGAGTACCAAGAGAACGAACCGAAAAAAAAGGTCGGGTTTTGTCCGATTTCGACTTATTTACAACTGTACGCACGTTCTAAATTCATCGGCACAGTTTCCAAGTCTTAGTAAGATTATCTCGCAAATGCAAGATTTTGAATAAAAACCATCTGGAGACCGCTGAAATGAAGAAAGTGCAAGAAAACCTTATGTAAAGGCCAACAAATTTATTTCAATTTTATCCCAGGCAGCTTTAGAACAATTGAATGGGTATTCCAAATATCAATATTAATAAAAATATTCGTTATTCTTTTTTATTTCCTTTATTTTAAACTAGCAACCCGTCCTGGCTTCGCGCAGGCAGCACTATATATCTAAAGTTTTTTAGTATTCCAGTAATGGAATACCAGAAAGTGTTAATGAATTTAGAAATAATTTGGGGTAATGCACCGCTTCTTCTACATTTAAAGCGCGGTCAACTAAATAATACACTTTTGATGATGAATCACATTTGGCAAGAATTGAATCAATAACTTAATTGACTTGTTTATTTGTCTGCCACAAAATAGCCCTCCCCTCAAACCAAATGAATTATTATATAAGTTTGCAATATCCGAATATACCTTCTCAATCATTTCTAAAATATTCGGCAACAAAACAAAAGATATTTCTGAAATTTACCTTCCAATTTCTTACTTCAAATTTTTCTGGTCTTATTTGAAGCATGTTATTGGAAAGTGATGTGTTGTCTCTTCCGTATGCAACACTTATATTAGTTTGAAGTTACGCTTTTTTATGTGCAGCCATAAGTATGACTTTTTCAGTGAAGCATAGACTTTGCTTTAGTGCATCTTGTTAGACGTTTTGTGGAGCATTGAAGCCTCGTCCTAAATTATTGAACTACAATCCCCCGTCAATTTACCAGTATTACTCTACTTGGAAACATTGCAAGCACTTGAAACATCGGCACTACAAAATTTTGATGGAAGTTTAAAAGCAGAGTTCCTCCGCCATCTAAAAGTGTGGGTTCAATTCCAGACGATCCCACAGCAAAAGCAGTCTTCCCGCTGGCTCCAGTAGCATTCAAAAGAAAATATTCCCCTTGTTATTGTAGACTAATAACATAATTAAATCATAAACGATTTTTCCCCTTTTCAGAAGACACTCGTTTTGAATCACTTCCATAAATCAGTAATGATCATAGTTTTTTCTCGCATGTATTCTGCATGGTTTAATGTTATATGGCTACTTGAAATAAAATTCCACAGAACATACAGTCGAATTTCTCTAAGTCGAAAATCCCTCTTACACGAATACATTCGTTCCAGCCTTAGTCTACTTTCAAAACCTCTAAGTCGAGTTTTATTTCTTTGGCTAAAAAACAGACAAAAAAAAAGTCCCCTCGCAACTTGTAGCAAGTACGTACACTCGCATTATCTGACTCTCCCATTGGGGTCCTAGACGATGAACACATTTCGGGAACATTAATTTCGTAGTGATTCTCGTAGTGCAAACACGTCGGAGAAAAAGCGCAAGAGGTTGCCCTTATTGTTGTTTACCTATGCAAAAAAGAGAGAGCAAACGAAGTTCACAGAAAAATGAGGATTAGCTTGTAAACATGGCCGGCCCTACACGTGAACATCGCGAGCGAACATTATCGTTGTCCAGAGCCATCTCTATTCGCATCGCGCACACACAAATAATCGGCTTTTAATCTGAAAAATGAATCTGAATCTGAGATGCATTCTTGCTTCATTTACCGCGTGTATTGGAAGTTTAGGGGAAAAGTCGGGGAAAAAAACACAACAAACATTTTTCACGGCCCCACCTGAAAATTCGACTTAGAATGATTCGACTGTATGTACTTTGATCAATATTCCCATAATCGGATGACAGTTTTTGTTGTCTGCGGTACAATATATCTTCAATCATATTTTGCGGTGATTTTGCCACGGCAACAAAGGTTCAGTAATTTTACACAACGAAATTATCAAAGTAAATAAGTGTCCTTGTTATATTCCTGTAGAACAGAACACGCATCAGATATGTTATTTTCCCATTGGCTATCATATTCCAACAAAAAATACGACGTTCTTTCATCGCTGCCTGTATTTTTAATGTGTACTTTTATTTAAACCTATACACATACATATATACATATATCCATTTTTCACATCTCATATGCCTATCCGTACAACACCGTTTCCGCGCGATCATCGTCATGCCAGCTGTGTGCAAATTTGAGTTGAGCAAATAGGGGTTGAAATGAACATGGAAAACACCACTGAGACTCGCATCGATTTCAGCCAAAATTTTATAGATTAAAAAAATCGTTTAATCAGCGATTTCTCGGATTTCACCAACTAATCGATATTTTTATAGCTATTATTTCTTAGTGCTTGCTCGGCGATCTATAAAACTGCGTTTTTAGATTTTCGAAATTCGCATATTCACGTTTTATCGTTTTTGGCCAAAAGCTCCAAAAGTATTGGGGCTAGAATGCTGAAATTAGTTTTTTTTTAATTTACTCATGGAAGCCGATTTTTTGTAATTTTTTCAGATTTTTTGAGAAAGCGGTGTGGAAATTACAGGGCGGATTGGCTTTTCGAATTTTTACAGAACCATAAAATTGGTTATTGTGAGTCTACCTTAAAAGATACACATATGCCACCGCTGACTTTTTTTTAGAACTTTTTGAGACGATCAATTTCCCAGTACATTATTTTTTCGTATCTTTAACTGTTTAGACAGCGCCCGCCTTAGAAGTTTGCCAGTTCTCGACTGTTTTTACTTATCTCAATATACCGTTAACTTGTTGTGCCTAAATGTCTATAAAATGTAGTGCATACCCATAATAGATACCCAACAATACTACTGGTGAAAACCGCATGAAAATCCATTCAGTAGTTCCTGAGATTAAACTCCCCAAACATTTTTTTCGACTTTGTTTTATAATATTTATAGATGGGAGGCAAATAAGCTGTGACATTGAATTTGTGAGTCTCATTCTTTTTGTGTACTTTTTAGTTATCCATAATAAATGTAAGTGTTTTCTTAAAGTTTAAAGCCCAATCAATTTGTCTGTATTTTTACTTTTTTGATAGGTTTTTGTGTTTATGAGCTACAGGCGTTCAAAGTTTTAAAAAAATGAGTTTAGGTCAAATAAAATAGCTTAAATAAGATTTATTAAATTTAGTGCAGACATTAAAAACCTTATTTTTATTCTTGCAAGATATTTTGATTAGTTGTTGGAGTATACTAAATTTGTTGATGCTCCAATTTGTGCGGTTAAATTGCTTACAAGAAAATAAGTGTTCCATTGTTAGCCGTTCATTGCTATTGCCTATATAGATGCTATTGCATAGCATACACAGATTGGCGGGTAGCCCCCGAAGAATTAAATTAGTTATAGGCATAGACGTTCACGTTGTCACTTCACCCTAATTTATAAAACAAAAAACTAAGTTAAAATTTAATTTATCAAGCAATTTTACCTTGTAAGCCTGACCAATTCTAAGTCGGTATAATTCATGTTTATGTGATAAACAGAGTATTATAACCTAAAATTTATATGTAAAATTGTACTAGAATGAAATCTTAGTAAAAAAAAAATACAAAATACAAATACAATTTAATCTATCAGAGTCGACTTAAAATCACAACAACGAAACTTTAATTCTGTCAACTTTGAATTTTTGTCATTCTATTCAAACCGCATCAGATCAGAGAAATTTTTGAGGTTAGAGAAATATTACATCACATAAATTTGATTTTGAATAACCGCTGAGCAATTAAGATGTGATTGTAATTATCTTTTTTAGTTCAAGTGATGTAAACTTAATTATGCACATTCCAATTTAAATTCCATAATTAAGTGAAACCTAACTAAAAAATTCTTTGGGAAGCAATGGAGGGATAAAGGTCAATTATTGTCTGGGGAATAAATGCTGAATAACTAAATGCTGAATTTATTTTTTGAATTTAGTACTAACTTTTTCGGTAGTATGTAATTTTCTTCAATTTTTTTCGGAACTTCTTTGTGCAAGAGAATTACATACATATTTTTGGTTAAGTTTGATTCCTTTAATCAACTAGATTTGCCAGCTACCACGATTAAAACCTCATGACAGACTCACAGACATTTCATAATCAGAGCCCCACTCCCTTTTCCATTGAACCCTATATTAACCATGAAAGTTAGTTAAAGTTTTATTGAACAATATTTTCAGTACTAGCGTTTCCTCTAATCTCCGACTGATTCCGAAAAAATGCACGATTTATTTTTGGATCGACTAGATACACCTTCACTCCAAATTTCATCCCTTAACTGAAGACGACTCAAAAATTACAAGCGTTTTTGTGAATCGGGTCGGAATCGACAGACAGACGGACATCGAAGTGTTTATTTAAGGGTTTTGTTGTTTCCTTTTGGAACAAAAGCCCAAAAACAGTCATACTTCGAATGCCACCAGACTTCTTTCTTTACAAGGTAAGCCGGATAAGTTACAAGGAAATTACTTTGAGCTTCCAGAATTATTTAATTTTTATTCACCGACACTACGAAAAACAGTTCATAAGTCTTTACTTCGTCCGTGTGAATAATGAGGCTCATACATAGGACAACTTCTACTTTCAATAATGCTATAGTTCATTATGATAAAAACAACAACAAACATTTACAGTACTTAACGGATATACGAAAAACTAAAAATCCAAAAGATCTTTTTCTTTTAGCCTTTTTTTTTTCTTTTATGAGATAAACGGATATAAGAAAAAAACCTTCTTATGAAAAATAAAGGTGTACAAGAAAAAACTTTTTCTAATAAGTGTAAGAGTAATATAATTTTCTATTATAAAGTATTTTATTTAAACAATTCATTTGGGTTTATTGAATATAAAGGCGTCGGGAATCAGGTGGTTGAGCAACGCTTCGGTGAACTTGGCCGAGTCTGAAATAAAATAAGAACAACAAACAAATGAACATCTGGCTCGCCAAAATCTACTATACTAGTATCTACTACTAACTACGGCTGAACACATTTGTTCAGTGAGATAAACTCACCCGAAACCACTATGCACCACACACTACTTTTACCACGCACTCGCAAGGACACAACTGAGGATGATTCCGTGAGTGAACAGCATTTTTATACTGCTCACAGGTCTTCAATCTGTCCTTCCGGTGCTCTAAACTACGGAAATACCTATACTCAAATTCTAGAGGGTTTTTCCCATCCTCTTCCTTTTCCGGTCATCCCGTCACAAGCCGGGGTGTCGCGCATGTATCCGCGCCGGCGTGTCGCCTGAAAGCCAAACAACATCATGCGTCTGGGTTTTCGCCCACGACTGATGGTTGCTTACATAAGCAATACAAAAATTTGTGAACCGAATGAAAAACGCTATCAAAACAAACTACTATTTCGAATGGCAAAATTTTATATTAAGTTTGAGGAGGTTATGTATGCACAGCAAAAAATAAATCTTTCTAGCCATGCTTTTTTGAGGAGGATTGATTGCCATCATTTTGATGTCAAGGTCACAGTTTTGAACTAAACTCAATGAACGCATTTATTTCATTAAAGCCAGTTAAATGAATTGTCAAACATTAGTTTAAATTCATAGCCAATTTGTTTTCCAATTATTTTTACTAATGAAAATTTCATTAAAAATTCAACGGTTGAATGTTATACAATTTGCATACTTTTGAAAACGATGTGTTTCTTTTGAAAACGGATATGGCGAAAAGCCTCAACAAGACAAAGAGAAAACATAACATAATAAATACATGCTTCATCTTCAGTCTGGGTTTGTACCAGTCAAGGACTTAAATGTACACCTCCACCTAATGCTTCGCCATAAACACAAATATGCGAAGTGGGTAATGGAAAGCACATCTCTGGATTGTGGATCCGTGCTCAAGTCAATTGAAGCATGACAGCTGACTGCTTTCAGATACCCACATCTGCCCCACTTTGATGAATTAGTTCTATGAAATTTATTATCGAAAAGCAATTTGACGCAACATCCGCATTTGGTCTTTGCACACAAGACGACTGACTTTCGTGACCATTCAAATGGCGAGAATTTTGAATCAAAACTAATAATGGAATGCAGATTGGAGGACAAATAAACGCTCGTTTCTGTCACTTTTTTGCTAACCACGCTTCCCTAACACACTCGCCGTTGAGAAGAGGGTGGAAAATCGTGCAAAAATAAAAAAAAGCTTCAATGCTTTGCATGAGATACTTTTTAAAGCCAATTTTGTGGCATTAAAATTCTTACAGCGACCGTCGGGAATATTTGCATAGAACATTTTCCAGTTGGTTTAGTTATTCATTATCAGGTGACAATAGATGACTGTTGAACGTGTCCTGGCGTTTCTACTGCCATTTAATTCATTTCCATCGTCCTTTGGTCGGAAATCAGGATGTGTTTGCTTAATTTGCCAAGCAAATCTGGGAAATGTATTTTAATTTTTCTACCAATCTGTCAGTTGGTGTAATTGTCGATTGAGCAGACATGTTTTACATGTGAGTTCGGAACGGAGAAAGACGGAAATTGAAGTGCAAGTGTGGGAGTAACGTGAAGGAATCTTTTGAAATTATGTGAGAATTTGATTTAAGTCGAATGTTTTTGATGAATCACCTTTAAGTTAATTTAAAGGGGAAATTTTCTTTCATCTCTGGATTTGTTTCATAATACATTTCTTTTTATTATATTTTACAAGTAGATGTGTAAATGTGGATTGCTTAAAACGCAGGGCTTCGGCAAACAGTCAGTCCTTCCCGCAGCTTAGTCCTGTCCTCAAACAGCCGTACGTATAATTATTTGTTCATATATTCTTACCCTTAATTGAAATTTATTGTGAACTAGTGTCAAAAGGCTTACAAGGAACTACCGCTTGCAGCAGTTTTTGGCAATTTATTTTGCATGAAAGAGCATTTGAGCTTTTCTTTCTGTAATGGGGACACACCCCAAGTCAACCATTCAACGTTAATGTAAAGACAACAAGCGTCAAGTGTCGATTAAAGTGGTCAACGTGTCATCCACCATTTACCGCCCTTTTTCATCTGGTCTTTTTCGTGGTCGTGAACCATAGTCATTGTCACCACCTTGTATTACTTTTTTATAATCGTTTGAACTTATTTAAGGTCTTTTGATGCGTTCTTCGACAACTACCTTCATTTGTTTAGTTAATTAATTATTTATTTATTCATTAACTACACATTTTAACTGAAAGATTATTGCTGTAAGCTCACTATAATAGTATTCTCTAACAACTCTGCGATGCTTTTATCATCTTCACGCCATGGATTTTCTTCTTTTCAGTTTGTCACTAGCTTTCTGTTGTTGGTGACTAATGCTGATGATTCCCACTAACACTCGACACAACTATTCAAAAAGATTTTGCCAATAAATTTTGTTCGCATACTTTTTTACTTATTGACAATTTCAACCTGAAACCTAGTTTGGCATCCCGATTAAATCGTTTCCCTAAAATCTAGGCCAATCTTTATTTGTGTCACAAACTCCCAATAACTAAAAAATGTCCTTCACGTCAAGTGAAGAAGGCAATCTCCACAGACCGACGATATTGATGGAACTGAAATTCCACTCTAAAGCCACCTCAACCTCTGAGCCATATGACTACGATCCCAAATAAATTATCACGCGTGTGACTTTAGGTCACAGAGGCACCGAAAGTTGCCCCCTTCATCACATAAATTCCCATGGACCACTAGGATGTATGTTCACCGTCTAAAAGCGTACATAAAAAAAAATCCTGCGCATCTCAACACAAATCAGCACAACGACGATGCGAAACACCTTGAAGCGGATGCAGAGGAGTAAGTGCAAACAACCACAAACGCAACGCAAAAAATATGCGGCCATAGTGTAAGTGAAACATTAAAATTCGGTCACAGTCAGATGTGGGTCGATGGAGCGTACTGAAATTAAACTGTCAACTCGTTGAAAACAGCACAAACTTTTCAATCATCGGCGCTGCGCTGCACTCTTCCATATCAGCAAATGGCAGAGGCCATGCAGGCTCATGACTCGTATTCCTCTTACTCATGCGCCTGTTGTCGTCCTGTTGTCCTCCGGCAACAGTGATTGATGGCTTTCGATGTCTCCATTCAGTCATATTTGCATTTTTTCCTTGTTTTGCTTTTGTTTCTGCTTTCCTTGTCTCGCAACTCGTCCTCGACAGGACGATGGCTTTGTTCAGTTTTTCTTTTTGCCAAAGTTCTCTTTTGTTGAAATTTAATTTTGCAAATGGCTTCAAGCTCGGATTCTTGTTACTTTCATTCGAGCAAGCTTCGTGTAAAGGGCATCCAAAAAAAAAAGTATTAAAACAATTCCATGCCGAGTCGAGGAATAAATGGGAAAAGTTACAGTTGTGACGGATGTTTTCATGAGCATGAAAAATTTGACTCTTGTGTCCGTTTGTTTTGGGAATTCTTTGAGCTTCTTTTTAATTGATCGATCACGTGTTATGCAATCGGAGGTCATCTCGAGTGGCAGGACATCCTGAATGATGTACTTGAGCGACTTATAAAAATGGGAGGGGGAGCTTATGTGTGGTAGGGTCACAGCCAAGTGACCTACATTTCGATGGTTGGTCCTGCCGGCAGTCAAATGGACGCTACGTGGTCGTTACTGTCGTGGCTCTTATACCATGTTTAAACAGACATGTATTCCATACCAGGCCGGAGAGCCAGTCAAGGACATTGAGGCGGGGGAAACGAACAGTTTCGAAAGAAAAAACAACTCTAAGACACTCTCGTAGTTAATGTTATTTATGAAGATTTTTGTGCTGGATTTGTTGCAATGTATTATAGTAAAATATAATAGAAAGTGTGTTTGAAAGTAGTCTATCATTAAGCATTTTTAAAGCGTTGGAAGTCATCCTTTTAGTGTGAATACTATTTTTTAGCACAGAGTTGTCTTCTTCTAACATTTGAAAATTTTAAACATTTAGGCTAGGGCTAGTTCCATTATGCTGCTAACCAATTTTGCAGTTGTCTTCAGTAAGAAGCAAAGAGCTTCTAAATCTTCTTAGTGGAGAAACCTTTCAACAGGCTTTATTCTTTTAAAAACTCGTCTTTAAAGACGTTGTATCAACAAGAAGTTTTGCATACTGTAAGCATTATATTTTCTAATCGAAAGAATATATAAAATGGTCTGCACGAGCTGAAAATTGTCGTAATACCTACAGTATTTGGTAAAAATTGCGACACTTTTTCAGTAGTTAAGCAATAATCTGAAAATTGGTTCCACATGAGACCACATGAGTATGACTTTTGAATCATGATTTCTTAAATTTAAAGTGTTCAACTTCAAATTGTAAACTTGAGGTTATTGAATTCAATTTATTTTGTTGAAGTCGCAGATTGCATTCAGTAAATGGAGTTCAGCCTAAAAAAATCTTCGTCAATCAAATCTTCAAATTGTTCACAAATTTCTTCATAACACACTTGTGAAGAAATTAGTAGAAGTCCAAGCGTTAATCACGAGACTAAGCTGGAATATCGTTTGGTTGAGAATTTGTGGCTTATTTCACCAACCTACAAATTTGTAATTACAAGTGATATTTCTGATAGCTTATACATTTGTTTTTTTTTGTTTTTTTTGGTATTGGTAATACAAATTTATAGTTGTATTTTGCAAAAAGAATTTGCAAAATTTCAATTTTTTCGTTTCACTAAAGCTGATTCGTCTTTGTGATTTACAAGCAATAAATTTGTAAAAATGCTACGAATTTGTAAAATTACGTTTCATCAAAAATATGATTTTACAAGTGTATAGGTATTTTTTCTACAAGTTTTATTTTTAAGTAAAACAACTGAGAAATGTTTTCACAAATTTCGTAGATGATACACAATTATAGTTGTGAGTTAAAAATACATATTTGTAGTTGTAACTTGTAATTGGGTGAAAAAGGTCACTGGTTGAAATCATTCTTTACTTGTGTGCACCATCTTAGTCAACGAAGTGTTCTACTCCATTGTGGCAATGGTTAAGCTTCCTAGGCTCTTCGGATTGTAGCACTCTCTATGAAATAGCTGTCTTAAGCGTTCGACGCTTGACTTGTCTCACATTGCCGTACAGTCCATGTAGTTTGTTGTTAAATCTCCTCCTTCAAAAATAATCGACACCTTCAAAATCAGAAATCGCCGAAATTCAATCGACACGAGGAGCATTTCCAAAAAGAGGCCTAGTTTGGCTGGTCAACTGTCTAGCGAACAAGATTGTGAAGATGAAGCACGACATCACGAATCATCTCTATCGAAACTGTAGGTGACACCTCGGGAAAAAAAAATATTTGTCAATTATTTGGTGGTAAAAAAAAAATAAATTTGAATATAAAAACGTTGATCAAAATGCTGGGATCTGCAGATAAAGAATAGAACTGTTTGTTTATTGTTTTTTAGACACTGTATTAACGCAAATACTTCTAAATTTTCAAACGATTTTAATACTTAAAAAAAAATGTTTGGAACTAAATCACTTTTCCATTCACAGCAGCTACTCCAACCTTTTTACACCTTTCAACAAAAGCTTCCCCACCCTCAAAGCACCACCTACAATCCAACTAGAATAAAACCTTCTTAAGAAAACACAATACACTTTAAAATGTCCCCCGATAATTTTCCACACTATTGTATCGTTAAATCCTTCTGTCATCATTAACAGCCCCCACTATGACGACAGCGCGCCTTTAAAACAATCTCCGAAGCACTCCACTACTGTCCTCCAAGCTACAGAGTGACACAAGTATCTATTAAGGAATTTCTGAAGAACAAAAGTGAGCTTGCTCCTCATAAGCACCGAGATGGGCAATGACATGACAGCATAAGACCGGAAGCAATAAATCAACTGGCAATAGCGACAACTTAAGAGCGAAATTCTGCTGCCATTCTCTCTCTCCCGTGGAGCTTTGTGTAAGGATTCAAGAAATGAATGGCAGTGATAAGTACACAATTCGTATTTGAATTTGAGTGGATCCTAAAATTATCATTGTCCTTTTACAAGCGGATTTTTGTGATTCTAAAGTACACCCGAGCTCTGTGAAAGGGATGAGAGGTTCAACAGTGGAACCGAAAAACTACTGATCACATGTTGTTTGACGTATTGGCTTCTTAAGCTTCCTCTTCACTCAAACGAAAGAGCTTATCGTGCTTGAAAAAAACTCGTTCAAACGTAAATTCACTTAAGTCTATCAAAGGAGAGCCCTCACTCTCTTAAGGACCTATTAACAATGTCCAAGGCAACGCAAAAATAATAAAAACACAATCCACTAATATGTTCGGCACACGAGAAAAGTAGACAAACAGTAGAAAGATGAAAACCACGATAAGGATAATAAAAAGGAGAAAACAAAAAACGAAAGAAAACAAAGCAGAATCGATAAAGTATCCGATTAGGAATTATGTTAGCTGCTCCTCTTGAATCCATTCATCCCCCACTCGGCATCCTGAGCATCCATTGTAGTGATGGAGGATGCTGTTGCCTGGAGGCCTGGTGTGTCCCACCTGACTCCAATTTCTGCCATTTATACGTAGTTTACATTTACTCAAAGGCAACAACAACAAATTGAGGCAAGTCAGATGTGGCTGCGGCTTGGTTCGACGTTAAGATGCCACCCGAGAGCATAGGTAAGAGTCATTAGTGATGCCAATAGCCCGGGGGAGGGTGGAATTGTAGTCATTTTACAGCTCGATGAAATCACTTAAGATCGCGCTATAAATTCGAACATGGAACAAATGTGAAGGTAAAATGCGGGTATAACTTAATTTCGAGTGTTGCATAAATTGGCATGGTTTGGCGGCGGGTGGTAGGGCAAAATTCAGTTTCATTTATGGAGGGGAGAGAACTAATTTTAAATGATTGCTTCAAGAGGTCCATAAATTATGCTTCTCCTTCTCTGAGGCCTTGCTGATTTTGAGTAAAAGTATTTTGCTCATAGTTGGCACACAAAATGTCTTCCACAAGAAGTATGGTAGGTCTTTGGGTGTAGAGCCGACAGAATGAGGTCTGGTCGGCTAAGATGTTATGCTCGTTTAAGGGCACTAAAACAGACCAATTTGGAGACATTTTTGTTATATTATCGTTTTTTCAAACAACAATTTAATCTGTATCTCTTATTTTCAGTCAGACTTAATGGACATGTCTAATGCTGGATGGATTTGGAAATGGATACACTCTTTGTGTCCCATATTAAATGTTGCAGTTGCAATTGCAGTTTTGTTGAGTTTTCAAGTGCTTCCATTTATTAGACTTCATACAATATCTGATCACTGATAATAATTTTTGAATATAATAATTAGTTGTATGGTTCAAAAGACCTATTCCATATTTTTTTTTTTCATCTTTTAAAGTCTTCGAATTTGTAATTTAATGGCACACTAGCAACACATCTCATTATTAGTATGAAATGAAATACAGTTAGAGTTAAAAGAAAGTGGACATTCAAATATTCATAAAATGACTGACTTTCACTATAAATTGATGTTTGGCGACTTTTCATGCATCATGAGCACTGAAACGTTTTTTTACAATAGGTTGCATCTAGGCTCAACGGTTTCTGTTTAAATGTTATGTATAATAGTTTCAGAATACTGAATTGAACAAAAATCCCAAAATTCTCACTTAAGGGGGACATACAATTTCATGTCTTGATTTTTTTTTTGTCGCTCTATCGCGTCGGTCAGTCGCCCAGTCGCTCGTCGCTCATTGCGTGGCCGCAGTCACTTCAAAATATTTTGTAGAAATTTTGTTTTGGAAACTGTGGTCTGTAAGATTTCGAAAACAAACCTATTCAATTTGGGAGTGGTAATGATGTCTGATATAAGTCCTTCCTTGATGTCAATTAATATTTAACAGATAACAAAACACATAGGTGTCCCGTTTTTTTTATTGGTTCATTGTATGTGGCCCGCAAAAGTGTTCGTTATTATTAGATTTACCCAATAAATCATTACATTGGTGGATATTTAATATTTTGTGAATAGCTTTAATAACTCAGCATAGCTTTGAGTCATCGAAAAATTTATTCTCTTAAAATATTATCCAAAATTGTTCCATTATAAGGTAAGGTAAATTACTACGCCTGATGTTAGTGTTTGTTACGTTTTTAAAGCGATTTAATCAAATTGCAAATACTTTTGCGGGTCACTGTAAGCGAGTGTGAGCAAAAAAAAAATATTCTTCGATTCAGAAAGAGACAAACTTAAGTCCTACCCTGATATGCAAAGTTTACTACCAATCCTAGAAAAAAAGTTGTTCAACATAAAACAAAAGCAAAATCGACAGTCTTGGACTTTTTAAGATGAGATTATTAGTATTTTCAAACGAGTTGTGTTTTTTCAAGAGTTTCATATCTCTTTCTCATTGACGTAATCAATTTAGAACAAACCAAATCTTACATATCACCGCGTAGCAACAGAAATATAAAATACGTATACGCCCGAGTGAACTAAAAAAAAACTTTGTATAAAGGTTGACTACATATATTAAATGTTTGTGAGTAGGATCACTAAACATTCCTATTTATACAATTGAAGCTTGCACATGAATGTTTAATGTGTTGTCTTTGGCACAATATTGCTCAACATTACGAAAACAGTCGCAGTCCAGAAAAGCAAACTCGCAACACAAATACGCTTTACACGACTCTTCATTCGCAAGGACTGATACATAAATGAAACATCCCCCTATCCAAATGCAACGTTACCTATTTGACTAATTTTGTAAAGCATCAAGAAAAAAAAAATCAATTTAACTTTTTTTTTTTCGTTTTCTCTAAAGGATTCCATTTTCATTTATTAAAACTCGACCACATTCATGCGCACACACACACTTTAAAATGATTCGGAGAAAACTTTGCTTTAAAAAGACTGCGGTAAGAGTCATATTTTTTTTTTCTTCACCAAGAAACTTCTTTTAGTTTGAAGACGAGATTAGGGGTTGTAATCGTAAGGGTTCTGGGTTAAGAGAGTTAATTGAGTTATTGTGGTTTAGCTGTGGGTTCGGTTTTCAGTGAAATTTTGTTATTTATGGCTGGCAAATGATTCTGCTGGAATTTCCCAGGAGGGATTTGCAATGTAGATGATGAGCAAAGGCTGTAAGTGTATTAAGAAAGTATTCAAATTTTTTGCGTATGTTGTTGATAAAGAATTTTGTTATTCTTAAAGGCTGATGATGAGTTGTTTTTATACGCTTAGAGCGTTAAGTGAATTAGTAAAGAAATGAACTACTTCTGGAAGCATTTTAGTGTCTGAATGTTTTTTAAACTTGTCTTCAAGCTCCTGATGATTATATCAAGCCTACTCTTTGGTTCCAAGAACAATCATGAGCTTCGTCGCTGAACACTTTTTTAACAGAGCACGCATATTGATAATAAAATTCAATAACTTGCAAGCGTTGTTCGTTTGTAAGACGATTCATGGTTAAATTATAGACCAAACTGAAGATGCTAGACAGTGAAACAAAACACGAAACGTGCGTCAGCTGTTTAAACAAGTGTTGCCAAAAAAATAATAGCTAAAAAATCACCCTTTACATACACATCTATTCCTTTTTTTGCATTTTTTTTTTCCCAAATCTCGGACATGTTTTCTTCTCGGGACTTAATGAATAATGTGTAAACTGACAACGGAACTTAAAATGTATACTGCTAAGAACCTTTTAACTAACGGAAGGAAATATGCATATGTCGTTTTTTTTTCAAACTTCAAACGTGAAATCGTTGCCTGTGCATACGTTTCAGAAAAACTCTTAGAATTTAAGTGTTTTTTTTTTCAAAAAACAACATGCCCACCAGTAACCAGAGACCAGAAAATTGAGTTCTATGGGATCCTTAAAACTCAGCCACCTGCACAAAAAAAAATGTTGTTTTCCTGAACAAGCCTCATGCAACTTTCGAAAACTAAAAACCCACTGGCCAGCAGCAAAATTTACGCGAGAAATGTAAACAACATCCATAAAACGAAAAAACCACGAGACGCAGTCACAAACAAAACACAAAACCAAAAAACGAAAAAAAAAAAAAACCCGAACAACTCTTACGAATAAATTTCCATGCAAATTTATCCTGCGAAATAATACGCAGTTCTGACCATTTAATTTCCTGTCATTCCTGCCTTTTCTGCTCCGCGTTGTTCCAAAAAAAGGACAACATCAAGCCATCGCCAACGACAAACAAATGCTGGATGCGATGTCATAATTTATAGTGATAGTATTTCCGCTGTTTTTTTTTTTTTTTGAGTACATCTCTGGCGAGCGATAACAATCTGAAATAAAAATGAAAAGTGCGCAAAAAAAATGAGGGAAAACAAGAAACGCCAAACTAAGTGGACGTACACGGAGAATCTGGACTTTCAGGGCTTACAGAGATCTGCATCCTGATGAGGGTGTCCGGTTACAATATTGGTAATATTTTTTTAAATGATTGTTTGCGACATGAAAATTGAGATAGATTCTCGTTGATATTATTTCATTTATTGCCTTTTATTGATTTTACTGGCTATTCTTTTCCTCTTTTTTTTTTTCATTCAGTTTCTGCATCACAACTTTGCTGTGAAAGAGATACAAAAAAAGGACGAAAAGTTTATTTAAAAATGACCGTGAGCACGTGATTCATAGTTGAACAGATACGATGAATCTAGAGGATGTGCTGTGCAACGCCGTGGCATCAAAGGCACAATTTTATATTTTATTTTAAATGTTCTTTCTTTTATTTTGCTCTGCTGGTCTTATTGAGCAGCATGATCAAGATTCATTTTTTTTTTGGAATGGTTTTTAACATTTTTGTTTTAATTAAAACTTTTAATGATGCCTGAGAAAACGATATTGGAAACGTTCTGTGCTCTCATTATGATAAAAGATTTAATGAGAAGAGATCAAGGGACCTATAGCCCTCGCAATGAGTTAGTCAAAAGGCCTGATGATTGTCAGCAATTAAGTAAATCCCGTCAGGTTACACTCACTTACCGAGGGCTTACTGTTTGAACTCTTTTTACGTAAAATGTTTGCCCTGTTATTGCTTTTACTGGACAACGCAGCATGTTGGTATCAGCTCTTGTTAATTTTTTTGAGTTATCCTGAAGTTGAGCACCGTTGTAGTAACTGACACAGTAAATGAGGACTGTAGCAACTGCCACTGAAATTGAAATTATAAGAACAAGTTTGTATTAAGTTTCAGGAGGCGTCTCAAAATCTACGCAAGATATGAAATAAATAGGAAATATTTTTTTTTTCTTAATTGTATTTATTTTCTATTGAATTACAAGGTACATGAAAAAGACTTATGTATGAAATAGACCATTGGTCAAATAACAAATCCACAGATTTGCAGTCACATACACTTTCTAGGCGATTTTTTTTTATTTTTGATCAGTCCATGATTTTTTGCCTTAACAAGGCTTTGCCGCATTAGGCAATGGGCACTATGCACAGGTGGATGCCTGCTGAAAATACCCACAGCCACACCACGACTTTGTTATTTTGAAGTTAGCTTTTTGTCAAAGAGTACGTGGTAAAGATAATAGCGAGTATCCAAGGACGGGAAGGTGAATACTATCGGTAATGTTGAATGTTTAGTCTTAAGACTGGTCCACACAATAACGGGCTGCTTCCTGTCAGCATAAATGTCGATTGAGAGAATTTGAAAGAGTACTTTCAGTGCAGAAGACGGTGTGGTTCATAGTGCTCCTCTTAAGCTGCTGCAGAGTGATGTGCGCATGAAGTTTAGGAAATCGCTGTAGATGGTTTTATCAAGGGCCTTCCACCAGACAGTAGCACCGTACGTCAGGTTTGGATTTAGTACATAAAGCCAGTGGACTATTCGCGGCTGTAGACCCCAATCACAGCTAATGGTCTTCTTGCAACCTTAGACTGCCTTTTTTTTTACTCACTTAAGAATTTTGGGTTTCCATCTTAGTTAGAAATGAGACTTGGGAACTTTGCATTGTCCTTGATTGATAGTGTCAAATCGCAGAGTGTGATTAGGTCGATAGTGGGGAGCTTGCCAAGCTCCTTTTGAGGATGACCAGTTCTATGTTCTGCGGATTGGTTCCGAGTTTACATTTTCTGCGCCAAGTAATGCACTTAGAGAAAACATTATTCATAACCTTCCTAAGCATAAAGAGGTGTTTTTTTAAGGCAGCTATAACGACATCGTGTGTGGTACTCCCATGTCATCATCAAAGTTAGAATGTAAGGATTCAAGTGACTTGTAACTGTAATTAAAAGAATTGAATTACTCATCGCAAATTGAAAATCTTCAACTACACATAATGATTACAATTCTGTAATGATTAAATTTTTAATTTGAAAGTCAACTACATTTTCAATTACTTTACTATGTAATTAAAAATCTCCAACTACTTTCATTTTGTAAATGACGATTTTCAGCTACTTTTAATTTGTAATTGAAGATTTTCAATTACCAATCTATGTAATGAGTAATTGAATTCTTTCAATTACTAGTACAAGTATTTAGTCTTGAGGTTTTTTCACTCTGAACTACAGAAAATATCTTAAAAATAATTTTTGTTTCACTTCGCCTAACATGTCAACAAGAAAGTCGTTATGCGAGTTAAGTTACAAAAATACGCTGGTGACATTTTTTCAGAAGTCAAAAAAGTAATGAAAATAAAACGCCATTTATATTTAAATTTAAGAAAACAGTCGATTTGGTAACGCAATCCTCTTGACCCGAGACCTCTACCTTCCAGGAAAAAGAAATATTTTCTAAAAAAAGACCAAGGTCGGGGTCAAGCTAAACCGAAGTAGCTACGCCAAGAGATATTTTCAGAAAGTAAAACTAGAAAATCCCTCCTTAATTTTCGGTCTAAGAATTAGGCACTTTCTTGTGTCACAACGTTGCTAAGAGACGCCACTTCAGGTACCGATTTTCTTCTCACTTTGAACCAATTACCGGCCACCCAACGCAACTTCAATCAATAACTACTGGCCCCCATCCACCTTTGCTCTCGTAACATAGAGAACTAATATTATTTTCGCCACCGTTTGTGTGACTCCAAGGATACACCAGGACCCAGGGAAACCAATTTTCCATACACCAGCAGCTTTGCGCTTTCTTATTACTTTACTTATGTATATCTTCCAGGTACACTTAACCTTTGGATATACTGTGTACGGATTCAACAGCTTCACCCTTTCTCTCCGAAAAACGCACAAGGAGTGTGTGCGGTAACTCTACGACAATATTCCCGAATGGCAGCGATATAAAAACTAATTTTCCGCACAACTCATTCCGGAGTGAGCTCTGGAATTGGATTCATGGCAATTTACTTGTTCCCTTAATATCCTTCCTGGGAAATACTTAAATAGTTATCTTGAGGGCATAACAATGTTGCGCGGGAGTTAATACACCACCCATCCACCCACTGCCTGTCGGTTGTTTTCGCATTGTAATTACTTTCCCCGGGATCGTGTTACTCAGCTCCTGGTGAATCGAAACGAATATCGATTAAAATTCATCTCGTTTCACGTCATGTGAAGGAGACACTCCGGCGGTGTCAGCCCACACGCCACACAGGAGCGAGATGTGACGTGTCAGATAACAAGCCTTTGAGCTAGGACCACATTTTAGATAACAACTTAAAAAGTGACTGAGTGAAGCGGGATAGTTTATGGTGCCCCGCAACATCCCCACCATCACCTCCACCCAATCTCCGGTCAATAAATATTTATCCAGCAACGAAAATCAATACCCCGCCACACCGCCATTCGTAAGCTGTCACCCACTGATCCGGTCGAGGACGGTGAGAGTTCCTGGGCAAAAGGACACAATTTATTTTATCTAATGGAAAATTTAAAGTGATTCATGGGATTGGAGAAGATTTTCGCGAAATTAACAGTGACAGTGGGTTGGGGTGGGTATGGTGGACACCACCAGTGACTAACGTAAACGGACGGGTGCAGTATAACAGATAAAAAGAAATTATAAGGATACCACTTGGGAATTAATTATTTAACAATTAGTACTGCTGCTGCTGCTGTGAAGACGAAGAAACTTTTTGAATTAGCCAAAGTAATTATTTTTTCCGATTTTGTGTTCTGTTCTGTTTTTGAGGAGGCGGTGTCCATGAATCATGGGAAAAGTTTTCTGCTTGCCGATAACACGTCGTGTAAGACACGCAAGTTTTTGATACCATTGATTAGATGTTATTTCTTGATTTGGTTAGTTGGGTGGGTGGTAGGTGGTCGCGTAATGATTTTCGAATGTGACAAAGGGGCGAGAAGCCCCTTTGCAAATAAGTAAACAGCTATGCAAGACAATACTTATAATAAAAAGAAAGCCAGCACACCAACGACCTAAGTAACAAAAAAAAAACATCTTCCCGAAAGGCGAACACAAACACTCATTGGGGCGACAAAGCTCTGGTTCATTATGATCATCCTGTCAACGACTGCGAATTGAACCCTCGAGCTTCTCCATCGTCCACCACCACCACTCAGCCAACATAATCTCAACAAACTCGAACAATTAGCGATTGCCAATCGAGTTAGTAGCCAAACAAGTCGAGCAGTTGTATATCATTGACTGCCAGAGGTTGAAGCTTCATTTGTTCAATTGAATCGTAGTCATTTATCATTCGATCTGATCCAACAGTGCACTTTCATAAATGATTTCCATCGGGGAGGTTGGCATGCCACCCAATCACCCCCAGGACTGTTGTGTGGCGCACCCGGTTAGGAATTGTTACGAAGGCCGCATGAGGAGAATATGAAAAATTGCCGGCGAGAAAAACTGTATTTACCCAACCCCCAAGTGAGTGCTCAAATGAAAACGAATGTTTTCAATTCACCGCCACGGTGTGTGTGCCTGCTTCTGCATAAGGCACCCAGGATTTGTAGGTTTTTACACTTTTGTTATTTGGATTGTTCGCCGACCTATTTATACACCGTGTGCCTCTTGTTTGCGATGAAATGCCACTTTACGCACCTCATGAATGCGGTGCTAAATGCCTGACTACCTGTATGCCTTTAAACAACGCAACCAAAAGAAATAACAGCAATAGCTATAACAACAAAAAAAGGATAATTTTGTTCATGAGAGAGAAGAATTGAATCGATTGAGAGTCATAGTCAATCGATTCAGTGAGCCGTTCATTGCTGAATTGATTCATTAAGCATTCAGCAGCTATTCAGTAATATCGGTGGCCTTAAGCGCATGGATTCTTCTGTGGAACCTTTGGCATATGAGCGAACAAATGAGTGCACAATTCGAGTACTCTCTGGTTCGCTTGTAAAGGTCGCACGTTAAGTGGACTGAATTCAAAAATGTTCAAGTAGAATTTGCAGTTTGAAGCAGTCGCTTATCTAGAGAGAGGTCGAAGCACGTTCGACAAATCCTGTTGATAGAATAAATGTTGAAATTCGCTTCAAAATCATTTCCCACTGATCCACATCGAAAACACACCTTTCACCATTCAAACCCCTCACAACAAACAATTCAACCCACCACACCCACTCTTCCGCCTGATTATTTCATGCTGCGAAATCAATCTCAATCACATCACGAATGTCGGAGGAACGATATTCGTAAATGCGGGTATCAGATGACATTCTCATCCACATCCATATGACCGGAAATCATTTTCTTATTACGCCTCAGATTCAATAGTACTCCGGATACAAATATTCTATTTCATCGTAACCGGAGAGCCAACATGATGAAATTTTGATTTTCTGCAAACAAGGATAACGAGGATTGCAATTGATATGTTTCTGTTTTGTGGAGTTTTCGTGGATGATATAGATGGTCACATGCAGATGGATAAAGTATTCGCAAGATAATATTTACCTATTGATAGATCTACGGAAGGTGATAGCCAATATTTCAAATTGAATGTTTAGGGACGTTGTGGCAGGGAAATTTATTGCAGACCGAATCAATATCATTTTCAAAGATATGAGAGCTGAGCATTACATCCATTGCAGCATTCATGACTTTAAGGCTTGCCCACTAAGATTAAAGACTACGATAGACCAGAAGCTACCTCATAATTTTTGTGAACAAGCTGATTTCCAGACAGTGAATGTTTTATACCATCACATGGACATTACCATTAACATGGACTAATCCGAACAATTTGTAAACGTTTTTGAAATTCAATAATCATTCACTATGTTGATTGTGAGATGTTAATTGTAAGGTCAACAGAATATAAAACCAAGTTTAACCAACATAACAATGTTATTTCAGCCCTTTAATTACACATTCAAAAGATTTCACGTTAACTACTGGGTTATTACTCGACTTCAAAAAAATTTTTAAAAAAGGCTACTTTGCAAATAAACGGTGATTTTTTAGCAATTAACTTTTTGGCAACACTGGTTTAAACAGCTGACTTACGTTTCGTGTTTTGTTTCACTGTTAAACATCTTCAGTTTGGTCTATAATTTCACCATGAATCGTCTTACAAACGAACAACGCTTGCAAATTATTGAGTTTTATTATCAAAATGCGTGCTCTGTTAAGGAAGTGTTCAGCGACGAAGCTTATTTTTGGCTCAATGGGTACGTAAATAAGAAGAATTGTCGATTTTGGAGTGAATATTAGCCAGAAGCATTGCAAGAGCTACCAATGCATCCAGAAAAAGTCACAGTTTGGTGCGGTTTATGGGCTGGTGGCATCATTGGACCGTACTTCTTCAAAAATGATGCGAATCGTAACGTAACTGTGAATGGTGAGACAGACAAGCCCGCTTCAATTGACGCATTGGAAGACAACATTGAAGCATTTATTCGTGAGATACCGGCAGAAATGTTGGAAAGAATATGCTAAAATTGGACTAAGCGGATGGACCATTTGAGGCGCAGTCAGGGTCAAGATTTGCATGAAATAATCTTCAAACATTAAATTATATGGACCGAACTATCGATTCAAATAAAGATTTCATTCATTTTTCTGAATTTTATGTGTTTTTTTTTAAACTTTCCTATAGCTTTTAAAAAATCACCCTTTAGTTGATACCCAATTGTGGAGGAGTAAAAAAATGTGAAGACTCCAGGCTCACGCAACAAACTCGCCGGGCAAATTTTGAACAAAACTTTTTAGTGATAGGTGAGATATAATGCTCAACAACATTGTCTCGTAAATCATTTTCCTTTTGAATGAAAAAGTATGAAAGAAACAGTTCCAGGTCAGCTTTAACTATATCTACTATATGGAACAAAGTCTGATTTGTCTGTCTTGTACATCCATTGCGTTTCTGGTGCTTGTACTAAAATGATATAACAGCACAAAAGCTTAAATTTCAATTGAGCCTCTTAGTGCACAAATCGATTAACTATAAAAAACAAATATCTAAGAAATGCGATAAAATGACAGACACTCGTCTCTGAAAAACATTTTTTTTTCAAATAGTTATCGTTTAATCGTGTTGTTCTTTATTGTTCAGGAAAGTTTTTGTTAATGAAGAAAGTTGTGAGTATACTAAGTGCTTTGACACTTAAATTTCAGATTTTCCAAAAACTGCTGCAGAAGGAGTTTGTCTGCTTTGCTGTGGGCGCCTAAGATGCT
The DNA here is from genome assembly GCA_905187475.1 of Syritta pipiens. Lineage (NCBI taxonomy): Eukaryota > Metazoa > Arthropoda > Insecta > Diptera > Syrphidae > Syritta > Syritta pipiens. The sequence continues at coordinate 16,352,201 of LR994572.1, read as the reverse complement.
GTAGCTCAGTGCCTGATACTTTTTATTTTTTGAATTGTAGGAAAAAGATCTGCCTACATAATATGGAATAAAATTAACCTTCTCCTTGGGTCATTTTTGACCCAAGCGACTGTACTTTGATTTCTTTTATTGCAACGAACCTAGTATCTAATCGATTTAAAAAAAATTGTTCTTAACCACAACTGCTAATTACACACCAAAACTGGACCCTTAATTTCAAAACTATAAATATGAGACATATTTTAGAAGATATTTGTGAAGAAGGACTGCTTTTGATTCAAAAGATAACGATCGAGTAGCGGATGAAGGTTAAGCATTTATTTTTAAACATTCAAATTTTAAAGTAAAATATTACGTGCAACAACTACATGTTAAGCGCATTTTCTCACGCTTTTTAGTCTCTGAAAAACATATTTCGAATAATTTTTATTACTCATTCAGTTACGACCGTGCTGTAAAATCATTTGCAAAAATATTGTAAGTCTGCCGCATATTAATATTTACTTTGTGCATTAAACTAATAAAAAATTCACATTAATAATATTGGGTCAAATTTATCTCTCTTCGACACAGACACGTTTAATCCATAAACCTTTAACATTAATTTCATTGGGGACGGATTAAGTTTCATTGATTCGTATTTCAATTAAAACTTAACAAATTTTGTATTAAAAATGTGTTGTTATTATTATTTTTTAATCAATTTCATTTTCAGCTAACTGATAAAACCATTCATGGAAAATAATTAAGAACTTAAAAATATTTTGAAACATAGTGGGTCGTTTATGTCAACCTACAAGACCCACTTAAAAACAACCTGTACTCTTCGTCATCGTTAAAGCGTTCTCATGTAATTACCCGAGGCTCGTCAAAAGCTCATAGTAAACGAGACTTGAATTCCTTTTATTTCATCTCTTGAGCATGTCTTCGTTGGAGTGTCAGTGACACCATGAGAACAATCGTGAGACCATCCCGAGTGGATGCAATCTCCTCTCCTCGACACACCCCCCTCCACATACGTCTTCATTGCACATTTTCCATTTTTATGCTCAACGCTTAATGAGCACGTAATATGCACGGCACTAAGTTCACCTTCGACTGTGTCTGCGGGGAGGAGGTTAACGACTTTCCGCGGCAAGTCAAAAGAAGGTTGGCGTGTCTGGCAGACTTTTAAATTGATTTATTTCATAAGGTGAACAAATATACGATGTAAAATTGTATTCATTTAATTTTATTTATAAGTCTGAGAAAAAAAAAATAAATTAGTACAAACAAGTTCTGTGTTGTTGAGAGGGTAGGTGGGTGGAGCCAGGAATGATACTCTGAGGACTTAGGGTGCCTAATTGCGTTTTCATTTCAAACACTGTCTCGTTCTGAATTAGACGTACTTTCAATGGCTTACAATGACACTGAAAGAAAACATCTCCTGCCCAGGTGATTGTGAATGTGCGTCACAAGGAGCCGGCATTAAAAGACAACACGTTTATGTGAAGGTGTAGAAAACTCTGTAATTGATGAAACGAAAAACGACCTTTTGGATTAGAAAATGCTCAAAAGAAGTCTGAAAAAAAGAAATTTTTTTGTCCAATATTTTATAAGACCTTTGAAAAGTTTTAAAAGTGGACTTTCACCTTCACCCACTCCAACACAGGACACTTCCAATAAATAAAAATTTTAAATGATTCCTTTGATCGCATGACGTTCAAAGTTTAATTGAAATTTCAACTTCCGCCAAGACAATTAATAGTAAGTCTTCGTTGAGATTCAATTTTACGTTAAAAACAATTAATAAAAAAAAAAAGAGTGCACTCCAGTTCTCCCGTAGACTTTGTCTGAATTGCATTCGTCCATCGGCTTTCATCCAAACATCCTCAGCGCATCTCCTTCTACTTTTTTATTCTGTTCTATTTTCGATTTTTCCTTCCACTTTAGCTAATTGAATGTCTCGTAATTACAGAAAAAGAACGAAAGAAAAAAGTATGGCATCCTTTCCTCAAGGCTCACCTATTCGACTTGAATCTCGTTCTCTTCGTCTGCTTCGTTTCATTTTTTTTTTTCTCTCCTCTGGCAAACTTAATTACTTTCTACGAAGTTGTGTTTTCAAAGGTCCTTGCCAGGTCACCGATAAACTTTCACACGAACACCTCCGATCGACGAGCATAAACTTTGCCTCCCACCGAGCCAACACCTCCAACAGAGATTCAAGACTGCAGGAATCGATAAAACCGCTAGAAAAAGAAAAAAACAAAAAAATACACACACATACAAATGAACCGCCACAACCCTCTTCTTTTTTGTGATTTATGTGCGCCCCAGGCTCCTCCACATCGCATCGTATGCCAGCAGTATATTTATCCTTTCTGAGAGATGGCACGTTGCACTTTCTGCACCCTCGCACAGAACTCTCACACATATGGCCAGTGAAAGTGAGATTTTGCTGCGGACGAAGAGGTCCTTTGGATTCTGATTCTATCGTTCCATCAATTACCACAACAACAGCTGGAGTAACAGCAGTCAGTTGCAGGATTGCTTCGAGCGTTCACTGCAAGTGACAACCTGCACAAATTGACTTTTGATATTTTTAAGGCGAGTCGCCTTTGACGGCGATTGCTAAAGGTTAAAGTATCGAATAAACATTCATGTGCTTGCGTTAACGGCCCGGACGTGTAGTGGCTGGAAAATACGCCAATGACATTGGTGCGTTGTTTACGAGGATACCAGGACGATAGTCAACCGTAAAAGAAAATGGATACAGAGTGGTGGAGTTGAGTGGTTAGGGGAAATTCGCGGTGAAGCTTTTTGTATTCGACAGCTATCCTTATCTGCAAAGAATGTATATTTAAAAGGATGTACTTTACTCAAAAGTGTTATCACTTATTTCGAAGAGGAGCAACTCTCTAGCTGGCGGCTTTAAAAGAATTCCATAAAACAAGTAGTGAGAAAGAGTGATCAGTCATTTGAACCTATAATTCTTTCACTGTTTTGAGTAAAAACATTTGACATTTAAATGTATTCATCGATCTAACAACAATGACCATGCCCTTGAATCTTTGTTACCTACATTGTTTTTGTAGTGTTAAAAATAAAACCGAAAAATAATGTAACACCCCTGTGTGAGGCAGCGCCCTCTGGGAGTTGACGAAAGCAACGCTCAACAGAGATCCTTCAGCTGACAAACTCTATCATGACAGATCCCTCTGTCACTTGCCTTCCGCCTTTTAAATTGTTAAGTTGTGCGCGTGCGTAATTATTCAAAAAGAAACAAGTAAATTGTACTTTAAAATACGAAATATCAATAAAATCACGCGATATTACATCTCAGGTGTGGGGTACCACGAAATAAAATCGAAAACAACAACTGATTGCCAGAATTTTCGCGGATCAAGTCAGGATGAGCCGATCAACTTTAAAGCACATGGCCGATGCCCTGCGAGAAGTCGGCATCAACACCACGCCGACCATGTCCGTGGGACGGATTCGGTCTTTGTACATGGAGACGTTCCCAAACGAATCCGAGCAGCAGGTGACGGATCCCGTACCATCTTCCGCATCAACTTCAGCATCAACTTCGGCGCCGATAGAAACTTCCGCGTGCAGTAGACCCCCGGCACCTTCCGTCATCCCCGCCGGGAGTGTACCACCTTCGGCTGATGAGGGCCGAAACGAAGAAGACGTCGACGAGGAGGAGGAGAAGGAGTTAAGGAGGCTGCGACGACGCCTGGAGATAGCCGACCTAAGGAGGCAGCTGGCCGAGTCGGAAAGGCGCGAACAACCACCACGTCGCGCCGAATTTGCAGACGTCCAGGACGCCATCCCCATCTTCTCCGGTGACGACACCTACCACGTCCACTAGTGGATTGACAATTTCGAGGACGTGGTCGAGCCCTTGGGATGCAGCGACAGAGAGATGTACCTGTTCGCTAGGCGGATGCTGGCAGGTACCGCAAAATTACTCCTTCGAACAGTGCGCGTCGAGGGCTGGGAGCAGCTGAAGGAGGTCCTCGTAGAAGAATTCGGCCGCGTGGTCAGCAGGCATGAGGTATACCAGGAGCTCAGCCTCCGAGCGAGGAAGCCGGAGGAACCAATCCTGCACTATGTGCTGGTAATGCAGGAAATAGCGGCGCAGACCGACATCCACCTTAAGAACGATGTTCCGTTTTATTTTCAACCTCGTAGGCTCTCCTTCGGTGAGAAGCAAGAGGTGAATGTCATAATTAACGACCTTCTGAGTAGGAAAATAATTAAAACGAGTGATTCCCCTTACGCCTCCCCTATAGTTTTGGTGAAGAAGAAGTCTGGTGAGACACGCATGTGCGTTGATTATCGAGCCTTGAATAACCTGACTGTTCGGGATAATTACCCTCTCCCGCTAATTGAAGATTGTTTAGAGTACCTAGAAGGAAAAAAAGTGTTTTCCATACTTGACCTTAAGAGTGGGTTTCACCAAGTGAAAGTTGCTTCCGCCTCAACTCGCTACACATCCTTCGTAACACCTAACGGGCAATACGCATTCTTAAGAATGCCCTTAGGGCTTAAGAATGCCCCAAGTGTTTTTCAAAGGTTTATTAATAGAATATTCTGAAAATTCATTGATAACAACCAAATAGTGGTGTATATGGATGACATAGTTATTGCAACTAAAGACCTAGAGAGTCACTTAGAGTTATTAACGGAAGTCCTTCAGTGTATCTCAGTAAATGGCTTAGAGCTTAAGTTAAGCAAGTGCCATATCGCTTATCCGACCATCGACTATTTAGGATATAAAGTTACCGAAGTAGGTATTCAGCCAAGTGATGCACACTTACGCGCCATCGCCAATTATCCCCTTCCGAACAATCCGAAAAAACTCCATTCCTTCCTGGGTTTGTGTTCCTATTTCCGACGGTTCGTGGAATCATTTTCCCGAATAGCGAGACCCTTGCTCGATCTAATTAAGAAAGATGTACCGTTTAATTTCACATCAGAATGTGAAAGTGCCTTCCGCCAACTTCAGAAACACCTAACTTCAGCCCCCGTGCTCGCAATATATAGTCCTGAGCGAGAAACAGAATTGCATTGCGATGCAAGCTCAAGTGGTTACGGAGCAATACTACTTCAGAGACAAGACGATAAGAAGCTACATCCGGTAGCGTACTTCTCCAAGAGCACTACCACCCAAGAGTCGGGGTATCATAGCTTCGAGCTTGAGACGCTGGCTATTATTTCCGCTCTTCGTCGCTTTAGAGTGTACCTACAGGGAATTCCATTCGTCATAGTGACAGATTGTAGCTCTCTAACGATGACCTTAAGCAAGAAGAATGTAAATCCTAGAATTGCTCGTTATGCTTTGGAGCTCGAAAACTTTAATTATAAAGTCAAACATCGTAGTGGAGCAAACATGAACCATGTTGACGCCCTTAGCCGATGTAACCTAATTTGCACCGTTGATTCCGAAGACATCGACTTCCAGTTGAGGGCTTCCCAAGGCCGTGATTCTTTAGCTTCCGAATTGAAACAAAGATTAAGTGTTGAAAGCATGAGGTGCTATGCCCTTGAAAATGGTATTATCTTCCGAAAGACCAAGACTGGTAGGCTCCTGTTCTACGTCCCTCCGGATATGGAAGACAATATTATAAGGGAGGTGCATTGCAAGATCGGACACCTCGGAGTTACAAAATGCGTTAATCAACTGCGAATGCATTATTGGTTTCCTAATATGCAGGCAAAAGTTGATAAATTTATAAAAAACTGTATCCGATGTATTATGTATTCATCTCCGGCAAAATCAAACGAATGCAACCTGTTTAACATTCCGAAAGAGCCTCTTCCGTTTCACACTATCCATGTAGATCACTTCGGCCCCCTTCCGGCATTGAAATCAAAGCGTAAGCATATACTTCTGGTGGTAGACGCTTTTACCAAATTCGTGAAGTTGTACCCAGTCAACTCGACAAGTACGAAAGAAGTGTGTGCCTCGCTCACGAAATACTTTCAGTATTACAGCCGCCCTTCCAGAATAATTTCCGATAGGGGAACTTGCTTCACCTCACTTGAGTTCAGTGAATTCTTGCTAGAGCGGAATATAACTCACGTGAAGGTAGCCGTTCATTCTCCCCAAGCGAACGGCCAAGTAGAGCGTGTGAATCGGATACTGACTGGAATGCTAGGCAAATTGAGTGAGTCAGTGGAACACGCAGATTGGGTTAGGACACTACCGCAGGTGGAGTATGCCCTTAATAATACGATTAACAGGTCGATAGGCACTACTCCTAGTAAACTTCTGTTCGGCGTTAATCAACGCGGTGTGGTGATCGATAAGCTGACTGAATTCCTTGAAGAGAAGGAATTGGATCCACAAGAAAGAGATTTAGGTCAATTCCATAAAACAGCTTCCGAGATAATCATGAAAACACAAGAGAGTAATAGTCGTCGCTTCGAGGAGCGCCACCATTCCGCTAAAACTTACGAGAAAGGGGATTTTGTAGTCATTAAAAATGTTGACACTACCCCCGGTACTAGTAAAAAGCTTATCCCTAAATTTAGAGGACCTTACGTCATTCACAAGGTGTTGCCGCACGACCGGTATGTTATACGCGACATCGAGAACTGCCAGATTACACAGCTCCCTTACGATGGAGTAGTAGAGTCGCGAAATATTCGAAAATATGTTGAGGCTTCGACTGATAATTGAAGAGGTGGTCGTCCAGGCAGCACTCACCATCGATAGTTTAGTGCTTAATTTTGTTTTGTTTTGTTTTGTTTATAAATTTTATAATGTCACTTATATAAAGGGGTTTGTCACTTAAGGGATGCTCATATTGTTCTACTACTCGGTTGATCAGGGACGATCAATTCTCAGGCTGGCCGAGTTGTAGTGTTAAAAATAAAACCGAAAAATAATGTAACACCCCTGTGTGAGGCAGCGCCCTCTGGGAGTTGACGAAAGCAACGCTCAACAGAGATCCTTCAGCTGACAAACTCTATCATGACAGATCCCTCTGTCACTTGCCTTCCGCCTTTTAAATTGTTAAGTTGTGCGCGTGCGTAATTATTCAAAAAGAAACAAGTAAATTGTACTTTAAAATACGAAATATCAATAAAATCACGCGATACTACATTTTATTAATTTTTTGTTTTTGCGAGTCGTTAGTGGTGAATGTAAGTTTTGATTGTACTAAATCTAAGGAAGAGGCGTCTGAAATTTTCTAGAAAACTTCACGATCTGATTTTGTTGGATGACCCTGCAAGCTAAATTTGTCCGGATCTATTTCTTCTTTGATTATTTACTTGTGTCTGGATTCCTATAGGGTCATTCCACGCAGGATCGCCCAACGTTCTGAACGACCTCTATCCGATTTAGCTCAAAATTTGTGCAGTTACTTATTGATGTGGTTCAATTAATGGGACAAAAAATGTTTGCTCAACTCGATATAGTTTGCGAGTAACGAATATATATTTCAATATTTCTACCACATTTGTTGCTTTTAATCGACAATGGAGTCACCTAGTCTCCTTTGGCTGATAACTATGACTGTGAGAATTTTATTTTCCATCTATGCCCTTTTCGGATTCTGAGTAAAGATATACTCGGATCTGAAGCTTAAATTCAGAGCCGAAGAAATAATTCTTCATAAACCGCTGATGGCCCTCGTCATCACTCCCGTGATATATCGTCACAGAGTTTCAACGATGATATATTATTTGCGATTCAACAATTTCCTTAGGGTAGATTTTAAAGAGATTAAATCAAGCTCTCAGGGGACACCCACACGCCTGCCCGATGGCAATAGCGATGGCAACAACAGCGAATGGACACCACCAAGCCCCAGTTCATCCTTGGCTCAAAAAAAAAAAAAAAATCTCCCAGCCTCACTATGACAACGAAGATATACAACGTCTCTCGAAAAACATCTACGCCTTACTGCTCATTACCTCCATACAAGAGACAAAAACCAAGGCAGAAAATTACAGCGTCACATTTATCCAGAAGAGGACTGCGAAAGAGATTTGCAGATGAAATAGCACTTTAGTCCTTATCTTTCGTAATAAAGCGTTCAATTTTATTTACAAGTCTTTTTTTTTCTACTTGAAGGAAAAGAAAAAGTTTCCTTTCGACGAAGGACGACTATGTGCCTGCATTTGAGGGAAATGGCGCATCTCTTTCTTTGCCTCTAAGGCTACAGGACTAGCAGAAAAAAAACCTTAAAAGACTTACATGAGCAGACGACAGGATATGATTAATGAACTTCATCTAAGAGCACTTCTTATTTTGTTCGTTTTTCGTTATTTTTTTTTTTTTTAAGGTAGATTACTCTCCTAGGTGACGAATGTGAACGTGTGGTGTTGATACCTGAGAGCGTCGAGTCCCATCCCTGGGCTGATGGAAGCAGTTAACGAATTTATCGCAACTCATTCAGCGACAATATTGTTTCGAGTGAGCCGATGAGTAATTGCGTGTGAAAAAGACTTAAGATAAATGACAGGCACACTACGTTCATGTTACGCTTGTAATTATTTCATTTTGACAAATCTATTTGACGTAATGGATTAGACTTGGTGGGAGCGGCAGATTCTCTGCGCCGCATATGACGTGAGGTTAATTGAAATGGAAGTCTGAATGGTTCTGTCAGCCGACTTTAATCAGCGCCAAGGACTTGTGCAAAAAGGTTGTCAAGGGACTAGGAGGTTATAAATTAAAAGACTCTGTCACAGGGGATGGTAGACAAATGCTCAAGTGCTCCCCTATTGGTCAGCGATTGGGAAAACTTTGGGGGCGTTTTTCTCGGAAAAGGAGGAGTGTTGCGAGGAGTGTCTCTGACCCATAGGGGAGCTATCACTGTGCCAAATTTCATCAAAATCGTTGACCCCAAGTTCGTGCACTCTCCTGTAAGATCACTAATCAAATATTCATAAAATCACTGTTAGACTCCATCCCAAATAGATAAATACACATTATTATAAAAAAAAAGTTGGACCATTAAGATGTTATTTCGAGAGTGACCGAATGCTTTTTCAAGATTAAAATGCAAAGTTAATGTAGGTAACATCTTTAAATGTAGTAATAAAGTGCAAACAAAATTTTGAGCTTACCTCATTCCGTTTTTGTCCATGTAGTGTAAATTACACTTACAAAAACATGTACTTACTTTGGTTGGAAAACTGAACACTCTTTCATCAGCGAACATCATAGTTAAGGCACTTTCTACACTAATATGAATGTTACTAGTTTTTTTCTTCTTATCCCAATACTCTTTCACACACAACTTCAATAACCAAAAGCAAGACTCGACATAGACATAGAAAAGAGGCAAAGACACGTACTAAAACGTGAAATTGACTAGTCTACCTAGTTTTTTTTTCTTGCGTAACATTTCAGTCAGTCATGAATTTCTTTACTCAATTTTATCAGCCATTTGTCTTTAGAAACACTCACTAGTTATTTTTTACAACCATGCGAACACGTTTCACGATTGTTTATTCAACCTGCATTATTTCTATAAACCCTGGTCAGCAAAATATGATAGTGTAGGTCTATTTTCGGAAAAAAAACCTTTCCATTTTAAACTAAGCTTGGTCTGAACCGTCCAACATGCATACAATCTTCTGTTAAGTGCTGTTCGACTAAACTTATGTCTCTGTTAATGTTATGCATCAATGAACACGACTTTAAAGGACATTAATATTGAAAAAGTTTTTCACTGTAAAGGAAGAGTGCTCCCATTCACTTGAGTGAATCTGAAAGGGAGCATTTCATTGATGCAACAACGGAAACGAAAAAAAAAAAAAAAAACAGTAGCAAGTAAATAAAGGCTGTTATAAAGTTTCCTTCAACCTTAGAATTAACTGAATTCTTAAAATATACCTGTCAAAAGGGCTCCGCCTGCAGACATCGTTCACCAACTCATTTCGAAAAAGTGAGCTCAAGTGCAACAAGAAGTCAATTTCTTTCATAATTTGATGGAAGCCTTCCTCCAGTTGGAATGTTTAATTTTCTCTGTGCATAATAACAATTTCTCATAAAACGGAAACTTTAAACCTGAGTAATGACAGTTAGATAGAAGTTGTTAATAACCGAGAGTCCTTGCACTTAAATTGATGATATCAGAAAAGGTTATATTGAAAACATCATTAGTGAGGAGACTTGCTAATAAATTTCAGGTATTGCGAAAAGACCCTTTGAATCACTTTCCAAGTTCTTTCGGGCACTTAGCCAAATTCTTCGGCTACCCTCTCCAATAACCATAAATCCGGGCAATTGGGTTGAACTAAATTTGGAAATAGAAAAACGTTTTCCATTTCCTACGAGCCCGGCGTAAAACATAAGCTTTGGCGTCTTTAGCACATAAAACCGTTAATGTGTCATAAACGTGTATACGAGGACTTCCGCGAGTAAGCAATGGGCCGCTAATTTTCCCCAAAAACACCCATAAAAGTATTGAAGTGATGTACACATCATGTATTGCGTAGTCCCCCGGCTTGTATCTTTTGAAAGATTGACGATAAAATGCAAACGCAAATGTCTCAAGAGAGAGTGAGTGGGTGGGGCGGATTGGGTCGCTTGGAAAAGGATTTGCATCAACCCAGTTCGCTCGCCTCCAGTTTCTAATAAAAATTCCACTTTATGACCATTCATAAATTTATTTGCGCGACAATTGAGGAATTTCTGATAAAGTGATGGCGGTTGCTTTTAGTATTCGTTAGGAGGAGTATCTTTTGGTTTTATTGCTCGATTTTCGCATCGCAGACTCAATTTCATTGTTTTTGGTTGGGATACTAATGCTCATGACAATTTCCGTGGACAGTTGTCGTTGCAAAGGATAACTGAGGATTTTGTTCTAAGTATGGAGTTTTTTTTTGTTCCTGATTTTGGCTTACAGGATCTGTACATTTGAAGTAATTTTGGAAGGAGGCAATTTTAAGGTTGCAGATGGTCCCAGACTTGCAAAGGAGACGTGGGTGATACTTTACAAGTTCTAAAAAGAAATGAATGCGAGTTTTAGGTGGAGATGGGCCAAGTCCAAAACTTTCATTGTTCGACTACCTCTTAAGAAAGCTTTCGAAAACGTATAGCTGATGGCCAGGGTTACAAGTGGTAACAAATTCGCTAGAAACAGGCGTGCTAAGTCTAGTCGCTTTCAAGGATAATCTTGAGATCAATCATCTCCCAAGTATCTTCCAATTATCGAATAAATCTTTTCAAACCCTCTTTCACAAGTGCGAAATTACTTTACAAGGAGGTACAAGAATCGAACCCAACACTCTTGTGTAGAAAGCAGTGATCACACCCACTAGGCTACCGCCGCATCGAAAAATCGATATTCGCTAAGCGCTTGGGAAAACTTTGGTGCGTTTTTCTCGAAAAAGGGGGAGTGGTGCGATATCTCTCTCTCTATTTGGGAAAGTAATGTCCTATAGGGGACCTATTACTATGGCAAATTTCAGCAAAGTCGGTGAGGTCAAGTTCGTGCACTCTCCTTGTAAGTCGGTTATAAAGCTTGATCTCTAGAAAGCCTTAGCTGTTTTTATTTTGAAACTAAATATTTCAATAGTGAGAATATTAAACAAAACATTTTAAATAAAACCTATATTTTGTTTCAGATGACCCTTCCAACGGAACTTCACTTGAATGGTTTCAAGAGAAAATTTTTTTCAAAAAATGTAGTGCTTAATTTATTTTGGCATGGAAAATATTTCAATCATTCAAAATCATTCAAAACATTATTTAGAACTTCGCTACCCAACGACCTACAACTACAATACAAAAGGGCTCATCTTAAAGCTTATTTTGAGAGAGTAGACAGGACGTCATGGATCCTTTGTACGCCACTATCATGTGAAATTCATTGTTTGCTTCAGGGAATGCCGGATACCCCTTGGAGCCTTGGATTATTTTACTATTTGGGTGGACATTTAAGCTTTAAAAAACATATTCAAGGAATAGAACGTGTGTTTGACTTTGGAAAACAAGAGTCTGTCTTTTATCTGCCAGGAAGCTTTTGTATTGGTCCGATAAAGACTTACAAATATAAAATTTTTATTGTGCTCTGCACAATTTATCTTAACAATTTAAAGTTTTATTGCCCGAGTTGACAGGTGCTACGGTAGTTGAACAAAGTAAACAGCATTCTATAAAGCATATTTGTATTAATAATCATATCTAGGAATATTATTCACAATGATTTATTTAATAGAAAAAGAAAAAAAATTCATTATTTGGATTAAGCAATAAAAAAAAGTTGGTTTATAAAAAAATAAAATATCTACTGCTTTTGAACTACTTATGAGTTTGACTGCTTTTTGCCGGATGAAATTTATTATAGAAATACAAAGCACCGATTTCGTGAATTTAAAAAATTATTTTATAAAATTAAACGACATAGAATGACTTTGGGAGTTGCTATTCGCTAGATTGACTTAAAATATTAAAAAAAAACTGTTCATCTGCCACAAAAAATATAATAATTTTTTCTTCTTACACCACTTTAGTGTAATTTAAAATTTTTCTTCATTGCTTCAAACATATTAAATCGCTTCGACAACGTCTTATTAAAAATCAACTTTGTTTTGGGCATATTTTTCTTACGTCAAATCCATATAAAATTTCACGACATTAAGCTGCACCACGTACAGCCGCCAGCTGACTTCCACCTTCCCCCAGTCATCTTCAAAAGCCGACTCAACTCATGTTCGTTTCACTCAACATTCCCTGCCCGTCCCATGTCCATTATTAATGCATTCACTTCGGCTAAGAAGCCATTCTGTTAAGTATTGAATGTCCTTTTTAAATGCAGTACAAGTGAAATTTAATAACGCAACGTCATCTGAACCGGCCGATGTCGATTACTCGATTTTCCCGGCGGCGCGTACACGTACCGACAAAAAGAGGATACGCTTTATCGACAGAGAGCTCTTTACATTAATTACATTAATATCTCTTTTTTTTTTGTAAATATTGCGGATAACATACATATACACGCAACATGTACTTTTAATAAGGACACTCTACTCCTTTGTACATAACACGTATGTAAAACCGTCCGAACTCATTTCGAAATTGGCCATCACATCACTGACTGGACTGAGATGAAAACGTTTTTTTTTTTTTTTTTTGGTTTTTGCGATGAAAATTAAATCGGAAACCAAAAAAAATGAAAATGAAAATGAGAAATAAAAAATAAAATTCCCAAATAAAAATGCGATATGGATTCGCTCGTGTTCTGTTGATTTTGTCCAGAGCTCCTTTTTCGGTCGTGTGATTGTGGTCAGCAGGAGCTGTAATGCGGCACCGTCGTATGTGTGTTTGAAAGCCTCTGCGGTCTTGTGTATTGGTTTTGTAACTTAAAGCGACATGTCCCTCCGGAACGACGATGGAGGACTTGGTGAATATTAAGCTGATTTCCGGAGATACTGATGCGACTCTTCGTTTGTGTTCTTTCAGAACTGATTTTCATATAGGAGCTGATGTTAAGCTGACGTATGGCCGGACGATAAGTCCTGCTTTGGGGATGGAATTAAAAAACTGAAACGAATCGTTGGCAATGGTTTCGGTGGGATGAAGACACATTCCCGGAGATCTGTTTTTCTTCCATCCATCAAAGATGAATGACTTATGTTAGAGGGTGACGAGAGATAGCTCATAGAAAATAAATGTCGTTTGATCTGAAGCGTTGGTGTTTTCGATTTTTCTGGGACACCTAAGAGGTTTTTGTGTTTCGCTATTCTTTAAAAAAAATAATGAGTACAACTTTTTTTTTTTTACAAAACGTGAAATGTAAAATTAATAATTTAATATTGGAAACACTTACTTACGAAAATAAAGGGTTTTCCGATTAGGACTTAACAGCTTTGTATTTAATAGTTTTAAGCGCACCCTTTCACTAATCATTGAACTGACATTGTCAATTTATTCAGTAAACTCAACGTTTTCATCACAGTAAGTACACCAACGAGCAACGTCTGCAAATTATAAAAAAATTTCCAGCGATATTCGGAGTGGGTGACCACAACTTTAAAAGCTACAGGATGGTGCCACAAGCCACATATCACACGTTACAATCGATTTATAGAAGAGTAAGTTGGATGAGCGTGTTATCTCAGGAAATAGGCCTGTCGATTGGCCGCCTCGTTCATGCGATATAACGCCTCTAGACTATTTTCTTTGGGGCTCGGTCTTTGGACTTCTTTGGTCTATAAGAAAATCGACCAAAATGGAAGCGTTGTGAACTTAAAGTCATAGCAAATAGTTTCAGCCACAAACCTAAACCTCAACCCAAACCTAAAAACTACTAAAAAAAAAACGTTATTTTTTTATTTAATTTATTAAAAATATCCATGTATTTTTATGCTCTTTTCATATGAAATAACTAAACTGCATTCGAAGAAATTGAGATTTTTCGTTTAAAATTTCATAATTACAAAAATTAAAACAAAGAAATTCGTTTTTTTTTTTTTTTCACTTTTTCACCAAGCGAAATTGACGAGCTTTGAAACGCTCTAGGAGCCAAAATAAAAATCAGAAATTAATTTTGTTTGCTGTTTTTGAAGGTATGTTTATATTTCCACTAAAGCTCCGTTTTTCACATGAAATTGTGTACACGTAGTACACGTGAAATTAAACTATCCGTGTAAGAGCAGGTATATTTCCACGTGTATTTATCCTTTCACGCGTATTTAGTAAAACATATGTAGACAGTACAAAATTTTACAAATTTAGATGAAATAGTTGTTGTAAATCCTGTGCAAATATTCTTTTAATTCACTACCATATCGCAGCCATTCTTGAAAGTTAATATATGTTTCTCCAACAACTTATACATGGGTGCCGATGAGTCTTCACCGCTCACAATGTTTGTGAGGATGTGTGGATGGGTTTAAGTACGTTTATGAATTCTTTGAAAGATATCCAGTCGTGTTCTGAAATTTCGAGCTTTGTAGCCGTTGCAAGAGACGTGAATATGCTGTCACACTGTGCTTACGCAATACAGTTAAATACACGTGTACCCGTGTTTAAATGAACTACACGTATACCCGTGTCACACGGCACCTTACTGTAATATGACAACGTGTATACGTGTAATTAAAAACACGTTTATAGTCTAAAGCTCTAATTTCCACAAAAAAAAATAAATAAAAACAAAAAAGGAAACATCGAATTTTTTATTTCTGTCACAAGAAAAGACTAGGCTCCCTAAACGGGCTGTTACACCGCACAATGGACAAATGTATGTAATTAATTTTAAAATTTTGAAGTGAGAAAACAAACTCCTTCTATGGAAAATGAACTCCCAAATCAGAGTAAACTAACCCAATATTTGGTGGCCATCAAAGAGTAATTTGAAGGGAAAACACTCTTAATTGTGTTACAAAATGTATTCAGTCAAACAAGACGATGAACATCAACGACTGCCGGCAAACGATCATCTGTTTCAAAACACTCGTGGTGGTTATGAGGATCTGCTGACGGAGATTTGATAAGATTATCTCTGTCAATTTAATTAGACTGTAAGTCTTTGTAAGACGGCTTTGATCCTGAACTGCCCGACAAACAACTGATCAATTGAACCAAAGAAGCATCTTGTTCATTTACTTCTGCTCACAGGATGAGGTTATCATTTATGACATAATCTAAAATGTTAAACCCTTTCCCAAAACAGATGTGCAATTAAGCCAAACTGTGCGATATCGATCAAAAGAGATAATCTTTAGATTTACTAATATCTTAAGAGTGTCGATGAGTAAATAGGATCTCTAATTTCAAAGATAAAGAAAAGAAGAATTCATCTTCGTAATTCGAAATCGAGGTCAGAAACGGAGCCGGAGCCGGAGCCGGGGATGAAGCCTTAATTGAAGCTCATTTTGTCATGAACTCTCTCAACCAATTGTTTGGTCACCTTGTGATTTTTTAAAACGCGTTTTGTTCTCCTTGCTGTACTCAACTAACTTTTTATACTTCCACGACTGTCAGACATTTATCATTTATGAACAAAATCTCGACATAACGCTCTAATTCACCGGCAGAGAACCATTTAAAGCCCAGATCCCCTGACAAAGAAGTCCCACACTGCGTGCAAATTCCCCAACTCCCTGGTTGCTTAATCAATTGCATCGCAATTTATCAACTACAAGCCGTTAAAACGTCAATGGAATGTCAAATGAAATGCAAAATGAATTTCAAGTATTACCTGATCAAGCACACATCTCAGCCCAGCCAGCCCCTTCCACAAACACTTAGCAGTCTCTCAGCAGCCGGTTGGATGCCGATTGAATTTTCTCTAGAATCAGCACCATTCCCGTCTCCGGTCCCGGCCGCACAGGGATATCGAAATGTACCGCAGGACTCGAGTTCCGTTTGAAAGCAAACATTCACTCAGTGTAATGGCGAAAGTAACAAACACTGCAAAAGCACCGCCAAGGCAAAGGCACAGGCACCATCACAAGGCGACGACTTGAATCTCGTTACATAGAAACCGTTTGCCAATGCAATTCACATCGCCCAGGGGGAATTTTCATCACTTCCGGTGGATCGATTCGAAGACAACCCAGACAGATAGACGGACGGGGAGGTTGAAATGGCGTTACAAGAGGAGGTTGCCTCAGTGATTCGAAGTAGAATTGGTCGGCGCTAGGTGTACCACTGTTGCCGATGGAGGGTTATAAAGTTTTCCGGTCACGAAGTGGAGAGTCGCCTCGGCGGTGCGTCAGGCGCGCCAGAGCAGCGCCTACCGCGCTCCCTTCGCAGGGCGAAAATGATTTACATTTCTCATTTCCGGGGCATAGCGTCTGCTTACTCTCGCCCCCAACGTCGTTGTCGTCATAATGGACGGAAGCATATTTCCTGCCTCCGAAAAGTATTTGACTCTGATTAACTTTTCCGGAATTCAAATTACGGCTAAGATAAAGCTGCTGAGGATCTCTTTTCGGTCCTGTATTTGCAGATGCAGATAGAAGATGCTTTTTGTTCGGTGGCTGCGCTTGAAATAAAAGGACTGAAGTGACATTTTGGCGAAGGACGAGGTTGCTTCTCGGCAAACCAAAATTGGAGACGTCTTATTTACCCACCGTCGAGTCGGTGGCAAGGACTTCGAGATTATTAAGAGTGATACAAAGTCCCTGCTAATTGCTATTGGATGGTGCTTTATTGGTGTACTGACTAAGAGAGGGCTTTGGCAAGGACTTACAAAATTCGGGGGGCTATAAGACGCCAACATTGTTCCACGTCACTAATAGTCATGGAAATTGCCAACAAAATCCATCCACTCTGTACACACCGTCGATTCAGTGACTGGAATCGACAATGGCGAAACTTCGGTTTATTAACTGTCAAAAATTACCTCCCATTGTCACCCATAAAAAAAACATGACATAAAAACAAAATAACTGCCAAAGTACCTGTGTAGCATACAATTCATTTACTAGCCCTCTCTCTCCTGCGCTGATCGTTGACTCCATCGACAAACATTATCCTTTCATTAAAAACTTCGTCCAGTTCTCATGTCAATAAGTCAATTGCAGTTTTCGAAAAAAAAAAAAATATAAAATCATCCCAAATGTCATACGAGCAATGAAAATGAAAACTGAGGGTAAAATGGAAAAATCAGAAAACGCAAATACCAAAAAACACCGTTACCGACACCGTCGCCGACTCGTAGAGATACGCATCCAGGATCCAGATAATATATAAAACCGCACATCAAATGCATACGTAATGATCCACCAAAGCGGGTGACGCCGCCAGAGGGTGCAGAGCACTCAAATAATCCTGTCACATTTTGTTTTTATGCATTTTTTATATTTTCATTTCATGTACGGGAATACAAAGATGCTGGGACAGAACAGGCACACTGCAAAAGAATGACAAACATATACACACACAGAAAAACACTGCAGATGAAGAATTTAAAAAAAGAGTTCAAAAAAATGAAAAAGAAAAATATGTAAATGCAAACTTATTCCGCTGAATGCTGTCATTCCGATTGGCTTTTGTATTTTGTTGCACACAACGACACCGGATATTAAGTGTGTTCCGAAAGTCGGTAAAATATTTTGTTGAATTATAATTTACTTTCGAAATTTTATTCCGAAGAAGTTTATTTTTGGTTTGGGGAACTGTTTCGTTGGGTGGAAGAGAGTTCAGTCATTGGATGAGCTCTTTTTTTTTTTTGAGTGAACATTTTTTGTCTGTGATGAGAGTGAGTTTTTTTTTTTGGCGGGTTGGGAATTTGCTAACCGTACTTATTCCAAGCGTTTTAACTTGACAGAGAAAGTTGGTGAATAGTTTTTGAAAGTGAATCCGCGTAGATGAGAGCTGATATGGCAACTGTTCGTGGCAGCTATCGTGGGAGTTTATTTAAGATTTTTGTCCCACTGGAGGGGGGTGGAAGGACGAAAAGTTTCTGTTTTCTTTTTTTAAAGTTAGCTCATGCAACCAGGAGATTCAATATTAGACAGAAGGGGTATTCTTAAGTACATAGTGCAAGCAGACATTGCGCGACTTACAGTTTATTTTTTTTTTAGAAAAATTGTTTAGCCATCGTACACCGTGTCTAAATTATTAGAACATAAAATTTGGACCACAATCGAAGAATGTATATAAATTTGGAATAAAAAACTTCCGAATATATTAACACATCTTGAAACTTAAACCAGGGTTCCAATTAAGCTAACATTTTTCATATACGTTTAATTTACGTGAAAGTGCTTTGTTAGGTAGGTGATCTCATTCTGAAACCAATATGGTGGGCTAGGTATGGACATCAAACAAAAAAGATTGGTGAGAAGAATACGAGGTTGAGTGGCACAGACATTTAAAGAAATAGTTACAAGATTAATAAGATACAAGGAGAAATTTAGCTGTATCATGAAAGAGTAATAACTATGCTACAGTCATTTTAAGACTAAAAAGTAAAAAATAAATTATAGTTTAGCAAACCGAAAAACGCGCTCTAAATATCGAAAAATAAACCCATCACTTCTTCTTGATGTAGTCATTGGACATAAAAGTGATTAAAGCGAATTTTTTGAGTTTTTTTAATTATAACTATTATTCAAAATTGATTTAGATATGTTCATGTAGTATTCGACTTTGGCATTTTAAAATAAGCATTTTTTTTTAAATTTGGGTTCTTGTGATAACTAAGAAGCATTTGCCAAGCGTAAAAGTTGTCTTACCTACATGGGAAGAAAGCTGCAAACCATCAAATGCTTGTGGCAGTGTAGAGCGCTTATGCTTTATAGTTTTTCAAAACTTAAGGATTGACCGTTGGAGATTAAATACCTCTTTGATAGTCAACTTAGACAAAGACGAAAAATTGAAGTTATCAGGCAAACACAATAGAAGTTTGCAGAGCAATTGCCCCTTTATAAGTTCAGGTCTACGTCAAAACGAGGATGATTAGGGTTAAGGAATTACGAAACGCTTAAAGAATTACTTCGGTGTCAGTCTGTTTGTCTGTCTCACGAAAACGCCTATTTGAACTTAAAATCCGAAAAAAAGACTAAGCCGTTCAGTCCACAAATCAATTTACTCCATTTTTTTTAAAACTTGGCAAAGTCATAACTCTTTACATCTACGGTAGCTTTCTGAATAATAAAGATTAACACTGATTAACTGAAGTTTATTTCGGTTACAATGTAACTTACTTCAACAACGTAATTTCATTTTTAGGGTTTCGTTCCAAAGGAATAACGAAACCCTTATGGAATCACTTCGGTGTCATATTTGACTATAATTTATAAGTCCTTTACAGTTAAGTGATGAAATTTGGACAGAAGATGTGTCTAGGCAACCCAAAAACAAATCATGAATTTTTTTTGGAATTAGTCCTAGACTAAAGAAAACGTTAGTACTAATATTAACGCCCGAAAAAATTTTCATTAACTTTGACAGTCGATATGGATGTCTTTGGAAAGGAGGCGGTGCGCTGATTATGAAAATGTATGTCTGTCTGTCATCAAGCTTAATTCTTGATAATTAGCGAACCACTAAGAAATAAGAAATAAAACTTCGCCAAAATTTGTATTTCACTTGTCCAAAGAAAGTTCAGGTACAAAAATTTAAACAAATTTCATATTAGCAAAAAGCTTATTACCAATACTAAATTTGAAAAACAAATTTCTTTTACTAGTTCCTTGATATGGGTATCGTTGGAAAGAGGATGATAGTTAGATCAAAAAGTTGTGCTATGCCAATCATCTCACTTTTATTGTTAAGAAGTTATTAGCCAACAAACTGCCAAAAACTGACTTGTGTACCGTGTCTCTCACCTAATTTTCCAGAATATTTGCCCAAAAAATCTGAAAAAAATTGGAGCTATGGGGCAACTCATCGCAATACCTCAAAATTATCCAAAGATCGTGTATGATTTTGTATTCATACTAAAATAAATTAATTACTAACTTTTTGTGAAAAAAAATTCACGAGAATATATTAAGTGAGTTACCATCGGATAGATCTTATAAAATGGAATAGAGTTTTAATTTTGAACTTTTCATTTGGAAATTAAGTTTTCGAGATATAAAGCTTCAAACTCGAAAAAAAGGCCCCCTGAGTTTTGTTTGATATCACTATTTTAGTTTGTTAATTTCTTAGACTTATATTAAGTCTAAACTACTAATCTGTTTGCGAACGAAACCCTCGGCAGGTGAGTAAAACTCACACTTGATCGTTTTTTTTATTTTATGGATTTAATTCGTTTTATTTGAACGGCTTAACTGATTAATTTATTCTCTGGCTTGACAACTTTCAATTTTCAAAACATTTTTGGACGCGCTTCAAAAAAACATACTTTATTCACAAGACATTGATCTTTTCGACTAACGCTTGTTAATAGCTCACGAACTGTCGAAGCAAAGTTTGGCCACACAATTTCAATAAATAAGTAAGCAACGTTTGACAAAACTTTTATAGATGCATGCATTTATTGTTGTTTAAAACTAGGGGGCAAGCCCTCACTCTTGTTAAGCTCTTGCGCGTGAGTGGTAAAAAATTTGGCAAAGGTGCATTACGAAAAACGTCTTTAATTTGTTTCTCATATATCTCAAGCTTTGTAATAATTTTCATAGCAAAAAACACTAAACAAATCTTTATCAGCCTAAATATAAGCAATTGGTTGTCAAATTATTCCGACGTCCCGAAATTTTCTTTTATAGTAGAGAAATAAAGAAATATTAAATTTTTTAGTTCTCACAAACAATTTTATGACACTCAGCTTAGTAATATTGAGTCTGCTATGAATTCTAACAACTTGTCAACCACGACATTCTCTATTCATACAGTTTGTTTACTTCTTCCTTAGTAATTGAAATTTTGACTGGTATAAGATAGAACAAAGAAACCAGAAAATATGAAGGCAAGAGCTTAAACTCTTTCCAATTTTCCCCCTTGATTATCAGGGGTCAGGGTCAGGGCTATCATTTTGAGTTGTGTAGGCCGGTATAGCAATCGGAGAAGAAGAGGAGAAGAATCCTTTTTTTCGTCAATTAAAAACAATTATAGAAAGCATTTTTCTTTGTTCTTGTGATGAAGAGAAGGCAATTTGAAATAAGGTCAAACCTACTTTTCTTTACAATTTTGGTACAACTAGCATGGTACTTATTCTATAAATAAAAAGTGAAATCATGCTTCTACTTTATCAAGGTGACCAGTTCTGTGTAGTTGACGATATGAAATACGATTTTTTTGTATTTATTTTTTTATCTTAGTTTAAATTTGTTCTTGTTATTTCGTGACTAACCAAAAATATGAACTGTTCATTTCAATTCATTAAAAACTAATCAAAATCCAGGTTTTAAGATTAATTTATTTTCAGAAAACCAATACTTAAATAGGTTAGTTGAAATTGAATTGAATTGAATTGTTAGCTTAAATTGAACTGGAGTCGAACAATCAACGATTTCTTAAATAAAAAAGAGATTTTTATAAACTAAAAAATTACGAAAAAATTATAAAGATAACTGAATCAAGGAAAGTCCAATTCTACCCTCAGAATCAGGCCATAAATGTTAACAGAAGGTGCACGCCTTTCGCCGTAAAATGAAACT
This sequence comes from Syritta pipiens, assembly GCA_905187475.1. NCBI lineage: Eukaryota > Metazoa > Arthropoda > Insecta > Diptera > Syrphidae > Syritta > Syritta pipiens. Next base: position 16,330,184 of record LR994572.1, on the reverse strand, counting down.
TTTCATGAACTAAATTGCTGGCAACCTTTTAGTCTTAATCAGCAAAGTACAAGAAAATAAATGTCCCTGGTTCATGACTTAAAATATGTCCTCGCCGACCAACTGATGAGTTGAGTCAACGCATATATCTTTCCTTGACATAATTCGCTTAGCAAATCACGAGACAAGGACTCACTCGGCCGCAGTGAGATAAATTGTAATCATTCCATTAACAAGAGTGGAAACAAATACACACTCTAATCCCTTCACTTAAGACATTTATTTACACATTTTCTGTGCCGTAACGGAGAGGAGCAGAGAGGCTGTGGAATGGGAATCCAAACAACAGGATTACCCAGTACCCGGATTCATGCAAGCATTCCAAATGAAGATATAATGACGGGATTTACCGAGTGATGTACCACCACCTTTGGTAAAAGTTACCGCGCACTAGCGCCCAAGTCCAGACACCAACACACAGAGCAGGAGTCGCTGGAAAGTCCTTGCCCATCCCATAAACGGGAGAAGGAGAAAACAAAAAAAAAAGGAACAATTATTTACACTCCAAGCTCTCATCCGAGCTCAGCCGCATGAACTTGCATCTGCCACCCCACTCGTTTCCTTTTGTTTTCGCCGCCCCCTTCTCGTGGTGGTCTTATAGTTGACCTTCCGCGGAGTTTACTGAGGTCGTTTCGACGGAAGCGAATCCTTGTGGAAAGTTGGTCATTTTAGCGCCAAGCAATATCATGGCAATGTGTACACACCAACCTCCCACCACCACCCACTTCATTTGGTGAATGTGCCGTTTGAGTGTTTCCTTTTTTTTTTTTTTTCTCTGAACTCAGACAATCCGGGAATCGGTGTGTACTCAGCCGCCCACCACCTGAAGAACAACGAATATTGTTCGCTACGCCTCGGTTTCGGGGACGCTGTTTACCCAACGCCTTTTTTGCAGCGCCGCTGCATCGCTATTTAAATCAACATTAAGCCATAACCGTTAAAGGAGTGTGAACATAAGTGCACATGCAAATATTTGCGAGGGCTGTTACAAAATCCGGCACTCACCCACCCACTCTGATGCAGGTGAATTTTTCATGACTTTTAATTCCCGCCGAACCGGAACAAGGACACACGGATTACGAAAGTGTGTAAAAGCCCTCCGGACCTCTTGGCTCTCGCCATAAATACTTAATGTCAGTTGATTGTTTGCTTTATGGATTTGCGCTATAAGAGGTTTGTCTTTTTCGCAAATACCTTCATGAAAATTTCGCACAATGAGTGGAATTACACGCTCCATTCAAATGCGGTTATTTTTAAACGCCCGAGTCAGCAAATCATTGCGAGCCCATCATTCAATTGTTAAAGAACCAAATAATCCGCAACGAGTTTGGTGCCATTACTAACCAATAAAAATGATTTATTCGGCCATTAGGCTTGGCCCAGTTCACTCAATCAAGACGCCGTTCACCCTGTGCGTGGGTGCTTGCTAAAACCTAAGGGGAGACGATTTAAGGTGCTTTCACATCTTCATTCCTATTTGGGTCATTGTAATTGTTACATGCAATTTATTTTTTTTGAGCTCCTCTCGAGCGAGGAATGATAAGAGGCTAAGTTAATTCGGAGAGCAGGGTCGTTATCTCTGAGGTGAGGATGGTTGGCTTATTTTCCTTTATTTTCTTGCCCAACGCGGAAGTCATAAATACTGATGAGCAGCAGAGTTATGGGAGGGGGAGTTTGTCCTTTTGTTTCTTGGTTTTTTGGTGGCTGCTCACCGAGAAGAATTGGCTTGTGGCTGATGAAGCGACATTTTCGGGTCTAGGTTGTGGCAACCGTAACGTATTTTAGGCTTTCTAATGGTTTTAAGTTGATTTAACATTTAACATTTCTTAGTTTTACTTCCTGTCATTCGTAGGATACACTGCGCAGTGTAGCAGATATGATACAACTCTATTCTCACGTCTTTCATAAACTATCAATCACAATTTTACTCTGTAAAACTCTGCAGATGATCTGCTTCATATATTTTGAAGGGAATAATCATGCCAAATTAATTAGACTAATGGCTTATTTTTTATTATTACTCTGATATTTGCAGCCATAAATAAAAAAATATATACAAATTTTTTTTTGAGTAATTCAACCGTTTGAAGACTTTTGTTTCTTCGTAGTGACTACTGTTGGCATACTTCATCACTTTAAGTGATCACTACAGTGATCAGTGTAAGTCTTGAATTGCAGAAATAGATGTGAAAATAGTTAAAAAAAAAGCTGCCCGTAAAGGTTTGCTAAGCATAAATTTCTTAATTCCAAATACGAATTTATTGAATCGCAAAGATTTATACAGATGGTTCAGTGTCTAGGTTTATCCTATGGCTGAAAACTTATTTTTTGTGTAAGTTTTGTACCTCAGCTTTGTACATAGCCAGAAAACTCAAAAGACAAAAGGCGGAAGGGAGATATTTGACAACCTAATATTTTAGTCTGACTGTATTTATCAGTGAAATAAGTTTGACCTTTCGAATAATCGAGTTGGCTCATTAGAAAACTTTACCACCTTTTTTGCTAAAGCTTCTAGCTCTCCTCCACCCTTAGCAAGCCATTCAGTGTGCGTCAAATTTCCAGCTTGTCATTGTAGTTCAAAATTTGATCCCAGCTTATTTAAGTTTTTTTTTTTTCCTAGTTTACTTTACAATCTTCTATCGTCATATTTAAACAATGTTCTATAAATGTTTTGTAAATGTAGCTCTAATGTGTAAAAATTAAACCGAATTTTATCAGAAATTTAACACATTTTTCGGCATCGCTTTTATTGCGTTTTTGCATTTTTATGGACAGAGTTTTGCATTGACAGCAAAAAGATATAATTGGATACCTAAAACACATTCAAATATGAGTACGAAATCAGTATCAAAAATATATTTCGTTCAACGAAAAATACTGTTTTTTGTCTCTCCTGTAAAAAAATAAAAATGTTACTTATGTTGTTTTAACAATCATCGACTCAACTGTGAAAACAATTTTCTTTTTGGGTTTGATGACACGTATTTACCGGGTATTTTCAGCTATCAAATTGTGTCCGATTCGAAATCTTTCAAAAAAACTTACATGTCTGAACAACATCTGTATTTAAAGAACTTGTAGTACATTGTTTATTTTATTTACTAATTATATAGGTCATGAGACTCTTATCTGATTTGAATGTAGATTTCTTTTATTCTAAACTAACACGTTAACTAATTTGCTCTTGGATGGAATAAAATTGGTTTCAACAAAAGAACGTAGCAGGTACAGGTTTAAATCATTTCGAGCAAAGTCGGACCGATCTAGTGCACCCCAGCACATTGTTGAAAATATGTGCGCAATCGACAGCAAAAAATTGCCAACATGCGCACATCTAAACTTAAAACTACTTAACAGATATCCATAAGTATAAAGTTTTCATGATTTTATTTTTCGGGTTCTTATAAGCAGAATGCAGCAGTTTCCGGCAACAGTTTGCAACAACAGAAAAAAAAATTGTGTTTACTTTATGAGTTTTCTTTTTGGCACCATCACAAACAGACAGACAGACACCGAAGTGATTCCATAAGGGTTTCGTTATTCCTTTGGAACGAAACCCTAAAAAGAGCATAAGAAATTTCATGTTCTCTAACTCTACATTTTCGAGAGCTCAAAATCCTTATCCTTGCTTAACAGTGTGAGTTTGAACTCATCTTTTGGTTTTAACTTCCGTTTAAAAACTTTTCGGTTTCACAGTGCCCGTTTAAACGAAAAGTGTAGTTTATGTCGACGCTTAAATAAAACGACACTGTTCTGTCGTTTAAACTTCGGTTTAAGTGAAAAAGTGGCAACTGTACCCTTTTTTTTTATTCCTAACTATATTCACATTTTTTTGCACCAAAAGTCCAAAAACAAATCTTGGCCTGCTGCTGAAAAATTATGACGCTTTTTTTTCATTTCATGCTTCAAAAATTTTGCTTTAATTTCTTAAAAGTTCTTCTAGTTTTGTTTTCCAAGTTACAACCAAATTTTAATACTAGAACCAAAACACGTCACAAGCCGTAATTCGATATTTGAAAACTCTACAATAGTTAACCGGAGGTTTATTTTTGACTGTGAAACCGAACGAGTTTAACGAAAAGTCTAAAATCGTTTTGAGGTTTTGTTAAACTTCAGCTTAAACTCTCACTGTGAAACTGGAAAAAAATGATTAACAACACCTAATCGACTACTTAAAATCAAATAATTTTAATAAATTTTTAAAGAATCTTCTCACCTTAACTATCCATTTCTCCACATTATATTTGTCAGTTCTTAACCTCCTTGTTTGCTCTACTAAACATTTTTCCATCACTTTCTCGAATTCCCTTTCAAAACCAAAGCAAAATCCCATTAACATTGACCTCCCAACCCACAGAGCTCTTCAACTCCCAAGCCATCGTATAAACAAAACACCTCCATCCTCTACAAACCCGACTAGAAAAAGACATCTTTTATTCGTCAAGTCCACGGAAAGTATCTTAAAGCACTTAATATTAACAGGAGTTTCAACTCTAAGAATTAACGTGTGCCATAAAAAAGGACGGAGTCCTTGAATAGGGGGAACAATGCGAAGGAGCAGCACAAAAAAAAAAATAAATAAATAAAAATGGAAAATCGGTAAGCGTATGAAAATACAGAAGTACATGCAGAGAGCGGCAGCAGGAACAGGCAAGTCCTTGATTTTATTTTTGTTTTTTTGTTTTTTACCTGCATGCAATTCACCTAGATAATCTAACAAGTGGAAGTGAGTGGTAGTGTAGAGAAAGTTTCCAATTGCAGCAGCAAGGATTCTGCACTCGCGTGCAACATACGAGTATTAATGTTAAGTTACCCTGCCGCCCCTGCCACTCTCTATAATCGCACTCATACCGCGCTTTAGTTGGATTTTGTGCGCACGTAAGCAGTATTCCTGGAGCGGGAAAGGGGCGAAAAGTCGAGTTCCTCCTGCCAGAGTAGTATAAAAGAAAAAGAAGAAGACACGTCGAGAGTTCTTAGGAAATTGAAAGACAAAAAAGGATGTTGACTTGTTAGTTAAGTTAGTTAGTTTTATAATGGCTAGAGAGGCATACTTAAGGGTGGCGAACGAGGGGTAGTGAGCAAAGGTGTAAGAATATTAGAAAGTCAGTTAGTCGCACTTATTTAAAAGTGTTTATAGTTCGAAAGGAAAATAAGGCCAGTCTGCCATGAATTTTCATTAAATTTCCACAAAAAGTGTTGAAAAACATCGATATCGTTAAGAAGTAGACCACCAAGTGTAAGAGGCCTTCCAATTGTAATCTGGGCCAGTTTTCAAACCCATCAAATTGTCAACCTCTGCAAAGGCAGTGGAGTATTTCTCGGCAAACACCTCAACTCAAGTGGAGGTCCGCCTCAAGGTTGTCTACGATTACGGGAAGAAAATTTCCTTTGAGAAGCACATAATTTCCCACGTAAGGACACAGGGGGCTCGGCCACTCGTGACAAAGACCCGGATATACACCTCAAACAAAAATAATAGCACCTTGCCAAGTTCAACATAAAAACCGCACAGTCCCGAAGTGGTCGCCTCTCAGCCAGAGCATGCGTTTGACGCAGCTCCAAGGTAAAGCAAAAAATAAATGTAACAACAACTCAAAACCTGCCGACTGAACTCAACTTCACCCCCCCCCCCCCAGGAAAACTCACTCGCGATGCGTACAACAAGTTTGACCCAGTAAATCCCCACGTAAATGCTTAAACTCTCAACAAGTTCGCTGCAATTAAGGCAGAGCTCTCACGTAAAATAAATGCACTTGAAGTCCCCTTACCACGTAGAACCCTTATTCGAGAAACATTCCCGACAACCATCCTCTGCTCCCCAGCTCCTGCGAATCATGCCCGTCGGCGGCTTAAGAGAAAAACTTTCAGTGCATATTCATAACCCTTACAGCACTGGAATTATAATACGCAGATAAATTGAATTGAAATCATTAAATGAATTTCTCATGGAACGAGGTAAAATACGAAAAAAAGAACACACACCCACACAAGATAAAAAAAAATCCTTTTAATTGCACGTAATTGCATTTACAAGTTCATTGCACGTGATGATGTGTAGATACTTTTGTTGGTATGTTCATATTATCTCTCCCATAGATGTGCATTATCCTCTCTGTTGGTGATCCTGTTTTTGGTTTAAATTTTGTTAGTGGTTCACTTCGGTGGACGTTGGATTGGGTTATGCATGAACTACATATTCGCTCATATTCGTGGTTGGTTTTATATTTTTCTGGAATTTAATTATGGCGGGGACTGATTAGATTAGGTAAAGTTGACTGGAGTCAGGCTGTGCAAATTTATATAATGCTGTTAATGGAAGTCCGAGGCAAACAACATTCCTTCTTTCAGCAGAACATTCCTTTATTTCTTACCTGAGCTTTAAGTTTGTTACAGAGAATCTATGGAAAAAAAAAAGAAAAATTCACATATACAATTTCGGTTCATAGTTTAAAAAAAAACTTGTTGCTTTCCTTTACCAAATTGTAAATCTTACATGATTGTAAAAGAAAATTTCAATCAATCTTAAGAAGTCGAGAAGTCTACTGTCTGAATAGGCCATAGCAAATAGATGTATACTTTTAAACAGGTTTGTCTTTTGTTCACACTACTTTCCTACGAAAATTTTAAGTCCAGATACCAATCGATACCATTCATCTCCGTAGCTCATAGCCACGACAGTAAACTAGAAAGGCAACCAGAAACTTTCGTGATCCAATTTCATAGCATACGACCATTTGCTTCCGCAATCGTTCCAATTTTAAACGAACGCCGGTTCCACCAATCTTTTCTTCCACTTTTTAGCCGCCCGAATTCATTATGCTTGCAACCACAGCCGAACTCTCCCTTCGAGTTTAGTTCTTAAATTTCCCCTGGCTTGTGAAGCGCAGCGCAGCTACCACCAGGTTCCCATCATACAGATACGCGTACAACACCGTTAAGTAATGATTATTAGAAAAGTTCAAATAATTTACTTTCTAATTTTATGTTAATAGCTGCGATGCCTTAAACAATTTCAAAAGAAATTCGATCCAACTTGCCGCAGGGGCGACTCTACGTCGGGCCTTACTTTGTGAGCGGCTACGTGGACCACTTTGCCAAAAAGTTTTAATTGAATAATATTTTAATTCTCACACCTTTTTTGGGGGTGGCAGGGTGGTATGTGGGAGAATTGAAGTGAGAAAGTGACGACCAAACTGTTTCCGCTGGCGTGAAATTCCTTTTAATTTTTTGAGGAGCTTTTCGCCACTCCCTGAATAGATTCTGTGATTGTAAAACAGTCGGAGTTCCTTCAACTTGTTCGTTTACCTGAATGATGAAGATACTAAACGCCCTTCGCTTCGAGTGGATTCATGAAAGGACTCTGAGAAAAAGGATGTGATGTGAAAGTTAGCTGGGATCGTAGTCGGCAAAGTTCGATTAGGAACAACGATGTAGGCACCCTACGGCGATAATTATTGGAGTTTGCAGACTTTCTGTACAATGATGGATCGGAAAAAGCAATGTCCTAAGGAGCTTTGGATTGTCAACCTTATACTGGAAGGTCAATGCACTTAATATTAGATTAGAAATCCTTTTTTTTTGTACGGTGCAGACGGGTCGGGACGTTTTTGTAAGGTTCAATACTTTTATTTATTAAAGATGGTGTATTTGGAAGCATATCTGCTGATAAAAATAAATAGTCGGCGTAACAGCCTATAATGGGCCAGAGCCTAGCTTTTTCGCGCCTCCACTGTGTTGTGCGTGTTATAATTTTGACACATGTGGAGGCGACCTACTGTTTAATGCCGGTTCCGAACGGCGAATTGCGAAAGCTTTTCATGACAGAAGTACTTCAGGAGGATTGTCAGTCGTTCGCTGGAGGTGGGGCCGTGAATAATGTTTGTGGTGTTTTTTGTTTTTTTCCCGAGCTGGATTCGAACCCGGGTACTCTCATTCATTCACATTCACATTATTTTCACGAATAAAAATTGTTGAAATTTATGTTTCACGAGTTCTTCTTAGGCACTCACAAAAATCTATCCATCATCGTTTGAAATTTCATAAAGAACATACTAATTTCCTTGCGTCTTACGGCAGCTTAACAAAATTCATGCTAAACATCCTTTAGTAAAATAAATTCACATCCATATCTTCGCCTGAAGGTCACTACTTCCCAATCCCGCCAGCTACAGCTTTGAAGATGATTTCCCCTGACTAATCCCAACATGAACATGGTTATTAATTGATTTACGGCATTCAGCAGAGTGTTGCTGTGAAAATATTTCCCCAAAGATAAATGCATAACCATCCGAGATTCATAAATAATCCAACTCGACACGCATCTTTCACGGTACACCAGGCAGTAATTCATCACTTCGGCCAAGTAAATCACATCCGTCTAGACGAAAACCGATTTCAAACTCTGTCAGATGTAAAAGACTGATTGTAATTGCTTCAAGGACGACACAAAAAAGAATCCCAGATCTCACAACGAGGACATGTGACACTTATTCCCAGTCTTTTAACCATCACCAGCTCACGTTCACCTTTAACGATACAAATTGAAAACCACACGAATGCCAAGGTAGACACTTAACACAGAAATTATAAAGCGATACATCCACGAGACGTGATACACATCACGTACCAAGATGGGTCCCCCGCCACCGCCCTGTTGATTGTGAACAGGTCCTAATGGATGCTCCCGCCTGGCGATGTGGTGACACCCGCAGACGCTCTAGGTCCCAGTAACCGCCTTAAATTGAAATGTAATTATAAACATTTTCCTCTTAAAATTTATTGGTTTCTTGATTACATTGTATTCTCACGAATCCTGTCTTAGGTGCTAAGCACTATGCGTAGCTCCTTTGAAATTGAAGATAATTCAATTCAACGATCTGATGTATTGTAATGAGATTAAGTCGGGAGAGTTGGGCCACTCATGAGGGTGCATGTTTGCGAAGAGCAAAGGCCCCTCCTTACGGTGTAAAGCCTACTCTGGTTATGTTGTGTCAAAGATGCGTAACTTGTGTAATTAAATAATAATGGCTTTGCTGTTGCCAGAGGGTATTATCGTTATAAACTTCGTGGCAATAATTAGTCAATGGTATCTCGGCTGACGTGTGTGCGTATGTGTTGGGTATGAGGTGCTTACGCGTCTTAAGATGATGTGTTAACTGAAACTGATAATAGATGAAATAAACAACAGGCGAAGGGGTTGAGGATTTGTTTGATAGTCAAAGGCCATCCTAAATCTGCTTTTGCTGTCCAAAGGTGTTTGTGTTGCACTAGAACCGTGATTTAGATAAAACAGGAAAGTGCACAGATGAGGTGTGGTAAACAAAAGAAAAAGAAAGAATACGGGTAGCATGGAATAACTAAACTGAACACGGGTAAGAAAGTGGAAGAAAAAATCTTTTAAGTGGGAATTATTCCCAAGCCAGCCAGCGCAGGATTTCGTTCTAGTCGTTTTATCGAGATCTAAGGCAAAACGCCGTTTAAGACTTAAGCTCAAGAAAAGCTTTTTCATCATATCACAAAACTGTGAAATTTGCAAAAACAGACTTTGTTTTTCAAGTGCATATTTATTATTTAAGAAGTGTTTGGCACTTCCAAAATTTTTTTAAGTCGTTGACGTTGCACGAATACGAACTCTTTTTTGGTTGCCCGAATTTTCTATCTACTCTTTGTAGCTTTACAATCTTTTATTGAAGTCCTTGTGGCTTCAAAAAATTTATTGGAAGTGTTTTGAGCTGCACAAGTTTTTTTCGAAGTCCTTCGTGTTCACGAATTTTTATTAAAGCCTTAGCTGCTGCTCAATTTTTTTTCGAAGACTTTTGAGGTACACATCTATTTTTCGAAGTGTTTGTTCACAACTTTTTTTTTTAATTTTTGCAGTTGCATGCATTCTCTACAAAGTCTTTGGATCGTTGGAGCATCTCAATTTTTTTTTTTTCTAAGTGCACAAGTTTTTATTGAAGTCCTTGTGGCTTCAGTTAGATTTTTAAACCATAACGTTCGGACTACTCTAAATATGGGAATTGAAAATTGTTTAGTCTGCGCAACGATTCTTAAAAACCGGTCACGAAAATTTGTTCGAACTAGGGCTAAGGCCTCGCGCACAGTGAAGCGAAAAAGCGATGCGCTGCGAGAAGCGATACGAGATGCGCTGCGAGAAGCGATAAAGTGCGCACAGTGGAAGCTGTTCTGCTGTTGCAAGTGCTCATATTTGAAATGTATAGAAAACGAATAAGAGTGCATGAAATTTATGTGAAAAGAAAAAAACATGTTTCGCCATTTATATTCACAATTAACAAATGGCGAAAAAAGCATGTCGATTATGCAAAAATGTCGTGTAAAATATTCGATTATAAAAACTGCGAAGTTTAAAATAAATTAACATTTTTTTTTTCTCTGCTGTCATGATGTTTCTTCAAAAATAAATTCAATTTCCTAAACAGTTGAAATCAAATCATCAAATGAAACAATAACAACCATTAATACTTCTCGCCCCGACTCGGTTGAAAATTGGTCAGAATAGTTTGGAAGTGAGAAGCTTGCGAGAGGTTGTCAGTTGTCGCATTGAAAATCGCTTCACTGTGCGCACTTGCATAAGACTATATGGAAACAGTTCTCGCATCGCTTCTCGCTTTCTCGCTTCACTGTGCGCGCTTCCTTGTTCCCTTTGTTTGGCATAATGATCAGGCAACAGTGAGGGCAGAAAGTGGGGTTTACAATTTTTTTGGAAACTTCACTTTTCTTACATTTCCTCTTATTTTTTTTCCAAATATTTACTTTGATCGTAATAGATAATTTGACTAAAACGTTTCTCTTTTTTTTTTACTCAATGGATAAAGTTTAAAATTCAGGGCTGTAAAACGCAATGCTCTCTGGGAAGGTCCTTCAACAGCCCCAACCGAACGAATTAACGACATTCGTTTACTTTACTGACTTCTATCGAATGTAGTTTCAAAATCTACGATCTTAATTCATTCGTCTTACCATCAAGGCCACCCACAATCACCCACTATCTCTTTAGCTTCCATGACAAATGCTGACTGATTTCAGACCGCACACGCGTAACGCATCCACAAGGAGAGCATCTTCCCTAGCTTAACTAGCGTCAAAATACTCCCTAACAACATCAATCAACGTTTTTCCCGGCGCCCTGTACATTTCGCACCTTCAGAACCTAGCCGATAACGAGTCTGCGTCTGAATCCATAAACTACCCTAACAAATGTCGAGGATACATATGCATGGCAACCTAGCAAGTGGATGCGTCGGTTGGGGGAAAAAAACAGTCAAAGCTTTTCTAGAGAAAACATTTGGAAATTCTAAGGCCCATACAATAGTTATAATGATTGAGGATAATGCGTTTACATTATACTTGTACATATGGGAACAGAGATTCTCCTCTTTCTTTCTCTCTCTCTTGGCCTATGGAGACAGCAACAACCCGGGACGAAGGACACACTCACACTAAGGTCGTTTTCTATATGTAGCGCCAGCGTAGCTGCCATCATAACAATCAGCACCACCACTGATTCGGAAACATTTTACGCCGTAGGGGGGTTTTAACATCACGCCGAGAATTAGACACCAGCCATGTGTGCCAAGCAATGTCGTCGACATTTGGGATAATCGGCGGGGGCAACGGGGAAATTATAAATTGGAGCACACTCTATCATAATTCTGTAGAGCGGTTGCTCCAACAACGGCAGAGGAGGATAAAGCGTTAAAGGCGGCACCAGCAGCACCGGCGGCGGCACTGGGGGATCGGAGTGAATTTCGTGACCGGAAAACCTTATATCAGACCTGCTGGGCTTCTCTTCGTGAATTAAAAAGAAAGAAGAGAAAAGTAATGAAAAGACTGTGAACATCGGATGTGCTAAGCATTTGTTCGGAAACTCGGAATATTGGGTCCGGATGAGGTTACAATAATTTGCTCGCCATATTTGCGAGGGTCGCGGTTTTGTTTGTTAACTTTCGCTTTGTTAACACATCGCTGTTTTTATGGATAAGCATATTAACGTGGGCCAGCTCAAATGCAAAAAAAAACAGATTTTCTAAATATGCTTGACCGTGTCATTGCACAAAAGTAATGACTCCTCTGGAGAGCATAGTCTCAGATGAAAACTTAAAATACCACCATTCGTCAATTTTAACAGGCTAGAGCTTTGTATTTGAATGCATTACTTTCCATAGTTTGAGGTAATTAGGACCATCAAATCGATCAGTTCTGGGTATAAGAAGATCTTTCTGATACGATACTGATTTTCGAAATACGGCCGAAGACCTCTAATTCGAATTTTCACGGGATATCAAAATTAGTTCGAGTGGGATTTTTCGAAAAATTCGAGTTAGAGGGATTAATAGTTTTGTTTTTTTTCAAAAAGCCTTTATTTTATTCAAAGAGTATACATGTAAGGAAAAAAACACAGGAAATTAAAAAAAAACTCGTAATTTTGGATTGAGCCTTTAAACTTGAATGAAGCCCTTTAAAAACGGACTCTATTTTAGAAGGCAGTGTTGGACCTCATCCGGACTCTCAATGTATTTACTAAATTAAGCTTGAAAACATCTCAGATACCTAACTGTTTTTATATTAAAAGTAAATTGTTTGAGGCCAACCACTAACAAAATGAATAAGCAGCGCAGAGCCGCATGGTTCTGTGCACAAATAACCTATAGCTCATTTGTGGTTGTGTGTGGACGACGATTATGTGGCCCTAGATGACAATTGTGTTCGCCCGACATGATTGTACTTCGAGAACCGTTGGCGAATAATTTCGATATTCTCATGTTCTTTGGGTTCGATGTTTGCCTTGTAGGCCCCCATGCAAAACCTCTTCCTTTCTTGCATAGGTAAAAAGTAATAAAGGCCGTATGTGCTTTTTTCTCCGACTTGTTTGCACTAAAAATATCAACATGAAATGGAAGGTGTTCTTCGTCCAGTGCCAAATTAAGAGAGAGTCAGAGCATGCAATACAAGTTGCGTGTTTGATACAAGTTGTGACAGGAATTTTTTTGCTTATTCTTTTGCAAAGAAAAAAGTCGACTTAGAGGAATTGAAAATGGACCAAGAGTCGAAAAAATGTACTATGCCAATCATCTCACTCTTATTGGTAAGAAGTTATTAGCCAACAAACTTCCAAAAACTGACTTGTGCCCCGTCCCCCACCTTATTTCCTAGAATATTGCACCCAAAAATCTGAAACAAACTAAAGTTATGAGGCAACTCATAGCAGTGCCCCAAAATTATCCGAAAATCGTGTGATTTTTTATTTGTACTAAAATAAATTAATTACTAACTCTTATGGAAAAACATTTTACGAGAATATATTAAGTGAGGTACCATCGGATAGGTCTTGTAAAATGAAAAAAATTTTTCATTTTGAACTTTTTAATTGGAAGCTAAGTTTTCGAGATACGAAGCTTCAAAGTCGAAAAAAAGGCGTCCCCTGGTTTCTCATTTCCACACCGTTGGTCTAAAAATCTGAAAAAAAATCTGGAATGTAGGTTTTGATGTAATCTTTGTGTTAAAATTGGTTTGAGCACTCTGCCTTTCATAGTTTTCGAGATATTGGCCAAAAACCAAAAAACAACAACACTCGAATTTTGAAGATCCGAAAACGCCATTTTGTAGATATTGGCGAAAGAACAACAAAATATTATGTAAAAAAAAAATATTTTCATACAGTTTTTCCAGATATTAACGATTTAAATCGAATCAGTTATCGCAAAAAACGATGAACTGACGGCAGTCTCAATGTTGCTTGCGGCATTTCATCCCCTAAATGCACCAAAGCAATTTTCACACGGCTGGCGCGATCAGCAAATGGGAAAGGATTTTCTTTTGTTCAGTTTCGTTCGAAATGAAAGAATTTTAATAAATGAACAGTGAATTGAGTTTAATTTGATTTGACTATTTTAGTTTGTTAATTTCTTAGACTTATATTAAGTCTAAGCTACTAATCTGTTTGTGAACGAAACCCTCGGCGGGTGAGTAAAACTCACACTTGACCGGTTTTTTTTATTTTATTTGAAAAACCTCTACATATATGCATACATATGGGGGAATACAAGCAAAAATCTTTGTTGTACACAACTAATCAGCGCCCATGGAACCAATAGCTAACGAAGTGCCATTAGGCCGATACGAGCTTGGATATGGCTTGCGAACCAGCACACTATTTCTGAGACTCATCATTATTAGTGGCGTAACAGCCCACGAAGGGCCAAAGCCTAGCTTTACGTGAAACCATGGCACATTCTCAATCTTCCACACAGATAGCAATCATAGTTAGATGGATGAAAGAGACAAGTAGAGAAAGTGATAAGAAAATTGATATCTTTAAAGTAATGGATAGATTATGCACCATCATTGGTTTTTTTTAGAATCAATTAACCTCCACGTAACATGCGTGGACTTCAGAAAAGTCCACAAGAATAATTCATAAAAAAATATGTCACGTAGTCTTGCTTAGGCAAAGCAAATCATCAGACGTTTTATGAAAGTTCCCAATGTGACTTTGGCTGTACAGCGCGAAATTACGTCTTTATTGGATTTCATGTCGTCATAGTCAATACCATTCGAGATTTGTAGCACTCTCTGTTGCTGTTACCTCATTAAAGACGGCGGCAAAAAAATCTAATCGAGGCATCATTGCAATTTTTCTTGTCCGCTGTTTTCTAATTCACTAAAAAGGTTGATTTTATTTATTTAACGAAATAATTACAAACGTTTGACAGAAACCGCATCCACTGTCTATCAACATCGATCCGTCCCTACTGGCAACTTTTACATATTTTCAATAAGCTTTTTTACTTATCACACTTATACTGCTTTAGACCAAGTGGTCTTTTAACTTTGGCGCTCCTAGACATGCTGTGAGCCTATAAGGAAAGACAATGTCCCCGATTATGTCGTTCTTGTACCCGATGTTTTGGTCTTCTCACGCGCACACGAGATATTTGTGTTCCTTGAAGGATAGGTGGCTCTTCCCTCGTTGTACGGAACCATGGCTTTGTACAATTTACTTTCTTCTAGATTAAGACGCCCTATCCCTACGCAGTTCATAAATCTGACAATTGCGTCTTCTTCCTCATTGATTCTTTCATTTCTTGTAAAGTAAATATTTTGAGCTGATTTTTCTTTTCAATAACCTTAGTCCCTCTGATTCAAGCCTCCACATGAATCGCACCCAAAAGAAATCTCAATGAGTAGTTGATTGTAGTCACAAAAAACTCGAAAAAGAAAAATTCCCATTACTGTTGCGATATGAAACATTAATTGTCGCTGGAGTATAACTATCCGATAATGACATTGTAGTACTTCACGCGCCAATTTTCATCTGGCCCAATAGAGAAAAAAAAGAGAAAATAGTGGACGGCCTGTGAAAAAAAAAAAAGAAAACAAAAATGAAAATAAATTTCGTGACTTTTTATCGCGTCACATTCATCGAGAGGCCTGCCATATAGTCAGAGTAGCGGGTACACCGAAACAGATTCCATTCATCTGACTCTGCTGGTCGAACGCAAATGTACTATATATGCAAATGCCGCATACACACACAGACAGAGAGAGCAACGCACAGAGTCCTTGCCGGCGTATACACGCACCATGATGAAATTTACATTTAAATTGAAGTCACGGGATATAACCAAAATATGTCAATTTATTTTTGAAAAATGACGGTTTTATTATATTCGCTTATATCCGGATTAAGCTGATGTTGGTTGATTCGCAACCATTACTGGGGGCCTGTCTACAAGGACTAAAGGCGCGCTTACAAAGCACTTTAATGTTGGCGTGTGACGCAGGGGGGCGGTCGGTGGTGATGAGTCCGCGTGAATGGTATCGATTGTGAAATTTTTGTAATTTTGCTAAAATGCACGCTTCCACAAAGTAGTCACACAAAACTCTGTTCTGGCACACTCATACAAAACTCCATTTTTTTTTTATCAGAATTCCACGCCTTGCATGCTTACTATCTCCTGCATCCGTGACAAATTAGAACAAATGAACCCATTTTTCTAAAACCGCACACTCCGCCGTATCGGGCCTAAAGTCTCCCGCGCGACGAGAATTATGACGATTTTACGTGGAAAATGCACGTTTCTGTCGGAGGCAATGAATCCTAGGACGCCTGCAGGGCTTATGCTCTACGTGACGATGCCAAACGAATGCACTCTCGGAAAAAGTTCGTATTTTCCATTTTCTGCTCGTTTTGTTTCATTCTTTTTTTTTACTGCCGCTTTCAAGTGTACGGCAGGAGAAGGACCTTTGTTTGAAGGGGAAAAGAAAACAGAGAAAAAAGAAAATTGTTCCCACCGCTACTACAATTTTCCCTTTTACATTGCAATCCTTCTGGCATAACATCCCTGTGCCCCTGCCGTTTGCATTAAGCCAAACAACCGCGAAATTCGTTGAAAAGACAAGCAAATAACAGTGTTCGCGATTACTTTTCTTCGGTTTTCACACTGGGATTCGTTTACCGGGACCAAAAGCAAACAGTTAGAAACTTACTTTGATTTTTGTGTACAGTACAAAGGCCAGAAAGGCGGCATTTTTCACAGGAACGCTCTTTGGTGGTCGGTGATTTTTCGTTAGCGTTTTCTTTTTTTTTGTTTTTCCTGTTGGCGTTTTCCGTGGAGGTTTTTATGTTCGGGAGGGATCGAGATGAGTTTTTCAGTTTTCAGTTTTGCGGTGTTTGTGGTGTTGGCTGAGATGGAAGTTATTTTCAAGGATGCGTACTTGAGGCCATTTTGAGATTTTTTTTGTTCCTCCAAGTTTGATGGTCGTGGTGGTTACACGTTGTTAATCAAAGTACGACGACACGAAAGTGGGGTGGGCATTTTTTTTTTTCGTAATTAATGATGAACACTAGTGTAGGAGAGTTGGGAAAAGAATTGGCTTTGGAAAGTTCAGTGTTGTTTTGCGGTGATGAAATGAATTTGGATAAAATTACATATTCTTCTCGTTGAATTAGATTGGCATGAGAACTGATGGCCACACTTTACACATTCATTTTCAAAAGATAGAAGGTTCGATACAGTTCTCCAGACCTTAACCAACAACTAGGAAAGCCACATTTTGCTACCACAAACTGTTATTAGGACTTTATT
Organism: Syritta pipiens; assembly: GCA_905187475.1. Taxonomy (NCBI): domain Eukaryota; kingdom Metazoa; phylum Arthropoda; class Insecta; order Diptera; family Syrphidae; genus Syritta; species Syritta pipiens. Next base: position 16,313,037 of record LR994572.1, on the reverse strand, counting down.
AAAAATGATGACTGATTATCATGCATGCCTTTGGAAGTTAGTGAATGATCTGAACAAGCTTTCCCGCAACACACTTTTTTATGCAGTATTCTTATTTCTGAAACGATGAAATCGAAACAGAAGTTCTTAATCTTAATTCATCATGAATATGCTATCCAGTACTCAAAATGATTATCGACTTGTGCCTCTCTTCTCGGTCTAGTCAAACGCAGACTATGGATTGTACAACAATTTTGAATGGTTTGACACTTCTAGGTAGTTCTTAAAAAACTTATGATCTGGAAAATTAATCAATGTCATTTTAATACCCAGCCTCAATTGAGATAGTGAATTAACCTATGTTATATCTTACTCGGAGGATTTTTTCTCCTAAGAATTTTTTAACCGATGGCAGTTCAATGGGTTCCTTGACATTACAAAATTGTCATTACAAAATTTCGACTACAAACTGCCTGGCTACAGACAGACAGACACTCAAGTGATTTTATAGGAGCTATGAGCTTCCTAAAAGATTTTATTTTCGATATTCCGACGACTTTTGTACAAAAAAAAAAAAACGCCAACGATCATAAGACAAGATCGTGAAGTGCAAGACTGAAAATTTTTGAGCTTAGATTGGATAGATGAAAAGAGTTAATTTGCGATTAAAAAGATTATGGAAATTTCTTTGGTTATTGTCTTTTAGTCTGAGTGAATTTGTTCTCGTAGACGTGTTAAAGTTCAAGACAGTGCCGGGCTTGCTGCTTCCGGTTAAGAAAACCAACCTATTTTTCCACGATCACTTAATTTTGTACAGTAGGTTCGATTTCTCTTGTTTCCGCTAACAAGAAAGCCCGAATTTAAGGAACAAGCTTTCTGGAGCGTTGATGTCTACAAGCATATTTTTTTACAGCTCGTAGAGGGCGCGGCTATGTCTTTTGTTGTTTGCCATAATCACTAAATATAACTGCAAATGAAAAATGAGGGAAAAGTGTTTGTAAAATCATAAGTGCCTTGCGTGAAATACATTGTTAAGACTTACTTAACTGAAATCAACTCTATCTCTAAATAAAAAAGACAAGCAATACTAAGATGATGTAGCAACAAATTATAACAACAAAAACATTTCTTAACACAACAATTGAAATACTTGTGTTTAAGCACTTGCATTTTTTTTAGGAAATGGTTTATTTTTAAAAAAGTTTGACTGTTCGTAAGACTCGACTATGTAATGCACTTTGCGGGCTAGCTAGGGCAAATTATTGAAAAAATGATGAAATAATATTTTAACATATATTTTGATTTCCATTTAATTTAACAAAGAGCCTAAGTAGCGCCGTCATTATTTTGGTCAAGAATTGGTGAAAGCTCTTTAGTTGGATAACAACTCGGATTTTTTTCAATTGAATAACTTTCAAACTCCGCCTGTTCAGGAACTGTACTGTGGCAAAATTGTATTCATGAGTTTACTTTTTGACGGTAATAAAAAGAATTTAATGGATCATGTTAAAAAAAAAAACCTTTAATCTTGAAATATGAAATATTTATTGACTTTGGATATCAGTCAAATCTAATTAATACAAAAATTATTGAAGCGTGTACGAAGCGTGATTGAATAGTAAGTGGAAGCAAATAAAAGCCGCAAAAACTGTCATCATCACACATCTCTGCACACTCCAAACTATTCACAGTCGAATGGAATTTGACGCTTTCATCACACCCTCACAATTACATTCAAATTGACTCTATGAACAGAAAAACAACTCCGTACAGAAACAAAAAATACCTGAGTGAGAGGAAAAATGTATATTTGCTCATGTTAAAGTGATGATAACATCCAAACTAATATTTATTCTTTCAATTAAAAAACAATAGCAACAGCTCCGAAAAATTAAAATCCCCCTAAAAACATATCCTGACAGGAGCAAAAATGCTGAGAACCAGAAACCAGAAACCAATGCTGGTCCATGTTGTGGCCCAGCAAGCTGCGCGTTCCGAGTGCCGAATGCCGCAAGTAATCGTGTGCGTCTCTATTCCCCGCGGGGTGTTTTGTGCTAATACAAGCATAATGTTTGCGCGAAATGCCTAACAGGGGAGGAATTTATACATTTCGGGTCTTGTATTATATGAAACAATGTAGCGTTATTAAATATTTATCAAATGAAAAATAATGGAGAAAAATTTGCATTTTTATAGGACCTACGCTGTGTACCTATGCTCGTAGATTATCCGGTGGTGGATGTGAGTTTCCCCCCTGGCCTCTGCGGCAGAGTTACTGCAGAGAACACGTAACTGAAGCCGCCCCCCGGGCGTCGATAACCGACAACTTATACTGTTGTCGAATAAAAATGATTTAATGGCCATTTATCCTGTGAGAGCGGGAGCGAGAGCGTGCACACCGGATGGGGAAATTGTTTCGTAAACCGATTTAAAGAGCCGACCATTGAATTTTCGGTCGGCTTATCGATAGGTGGAATTGAATAATGTTAAATTGGATCAGAGTTCAGTCCACACGCGGCGGGTGGCATGCGGGCGACTTGTGGAATGTGTTTAACTAAAATTGTTAATTTGCGAATGAAACTAAAACGAGGAGGGCCGTTCGGTACGGGCATGGATAATTGTTCGCTAGAATTATCGGGATTTCGCAAACTCCGAATAGCTAAAGGTCGTTTAGATAATTTAAATGCAATTTAAAGCATCGTTACATGTTTCTATTGACACAACCGATTCGACCGATGTGGTGGGGAAAATGAATTGAGTCTTTTTAAACCCACAAGCTTTTGAGGAGGGGGTGTGAAGGGGATGATCTAATTAGTTTAATTCTTTTGTTATGTTCTATAGAGACAAAAATAACTCACTTTGGGAAATGTCGCAAATTTTGTAGGAATTATAACCGGAGGAGTGTGCTGAAATAAATATGCGTGCTCAATGCAAATGATCTCTTATTAGTGCGCTTCCTGCTTTTAAATTCAAATAAAACAAATTGTTTTTGACTTATCACTTGTAGGCAAATTCGAGACGAGCACTTTCATGCACCATTATTATGAATATTGGAGGCACATTGTATCAGGCATGACCAGAAAACTGAGAAAACTAAAACCAATGTATAAACAGATCTGTCGACTGTCGATTGAAGCGCGACTCATAAAACGACAGAGCAATACAGCGTGACAGCCCATAGAGGGCCACAGCCTTTTCGGCGATATCGAATGTCGGAATGCGGAAGCTTTCCATCAGAAAAGTACTGAAGAAGGATTATCATTCTGGAAATTTTCAAATAAATTATGCTGGCTAACAATCTGAAGTACCAACAACCATCAAGCGTAATTATATTTTGGGAACATTAAACATTAGTAAATAAGTTAATACAAAGACTTGCTAAGAAGCTTGTTTTTAATAATTTTCGTGAAAACAAAATTGCACAAGGCATGCAAACCAGATCATAGAGTTGCTCAACATAAGCTCTAAATGCTGATACAGCTATCAACTTGTAGTTTTAATTTATCCTTCAGGCATTTTTGATGTCCAAGATACAATTCGCACAGGCCCGCCTCCAAAATATCGGAGGTATCATGGAAGTTGATCTGCATATTACAGTCGTAGCATCATAAATTAGCTTAAGGCCGTTTTGTACAGAGCTGAAATCAAAAAAGGGTGCCAATTAACACAAAAAAAAAGCAGGGTTCCCATCCTCAAACCCTTAGTTCAACAGCTTGAAATCGACTAAAACACACAAATGATGATGGGGATGCAATTGGGTCACCTGCTTTACTTCAAATTTTTTCTGGTTAAAGCCTGGTGAGTTCCCAAAGAGTTTTCTAGCCAAGACTCACGCTCAGGAAGGTATGGCGGAATGGAATCCGCCAAGAGCTGCTTCCATAATCCATATAATCAAAAACTAAATTCAAAGCTTTAATGTCAACAATTGGGCAGATGCTGAAATTAAAAAGATATGGCAAAGTATTGACTAACATTATTGAGGTTCTGTTTCATCGGGACGACACCAAGTCAGGTACGTGCTCCTCTTTTAATTCCAGGAGCTTGGTTGAAAGTTTTGATACATGCATACTATGGTCCAGAACTGAAACTAAGTGATCACCTGAAGTTTCTGTTCTTGGCATACAAATTTCCTGTAAAAAAGTTTGCCTGAAAAAGGATTTGAAAAACACAATCCCCGAGAGCGACGGCTTCTATGAGAAATGCATTCGATTTTTTTTTATTTCCAACATTTCCTACATTCACAATTGTTTGGATTGAGGCAACAAGTACATTTTTTTTTTAAATTTAAATATTTCAAACAGCTTTGTGAGCTTTGGACCAGTGTCCTATTGTTTATATTAGAATGGTAAACAAGTTCTTGCCCTAATTGGCGCATACTTGCTCTAAGGCGGACAACCTAAAATATTTTAAGAATTCCTTGAAGTTCTCTTGAAAAAAATTCCTGTTTTCTCGTAGCCTAACTAACGCGATCATATGCTCCACATTCAAGTGACGACGTGGTCATGGACTAAATTATCGTAGGCAATTGCAGCCTTTGTAACCTCTCTCATGTGATGGATCACCGCCGCTGTGAAAGGCAATGACTACAAAGTCACGCGACTCAACGTCAACGAATCTTTGGCGTTTACAAACTTAAATAATAAATAATAATTAGCCGTCCACTTAAGCCTTTCGCCTTCAAATGAACGGCAAGAGAATTCAAAATTTCTCACTCGTTTCCTAACAACCAACGAAAACCAAACCAAGCAGCCAGACCACATACATAATTGTTCCTGCACTACAGCCACACACGCATACGCATACATTTGCGTGTGAAAATAAATATTTTCACATATTTTCCTATGCAATCCCGGAAGTTGTAAAACTTTTCCCAACCATCAGCTCCTCTACCGCGCCGTCCTTTTGTATCTATAAATTCGAGGCAAATTTATTCAGATGCTAGTAAGTTACGCCATGACGCAACGCAACTTCGACTCCAGTGCGGTGTAGTACTTTAACTGGCGACCAGGGTCGCCCTACCCCGTGCATGTCGCCAGAGGCACTTGGCGGACAGTGGACACACAGTGGAAAAGACAAAGTTTTCGGAATTCACAGATTCACACAGGAAGAATTAGAAGGAAACTTTGTCCTTCGGCTCGATGAACAGTAAGAGTAAAGTAACTCTCAGTCGCCGCGCCGGTCGCTCATTTGTATTCGGTGTTTGCACGTAAGGCAGTCGAGTTTTACGAAGTGTCAGCGTTTAATTTGATTATTTTCGTCCCGAATGGATGATTTGCTTGCGCTAACTGGCACTCTGCGATAGCACGCTAGTTGGTCACACCGAATTTATTATGATCGAACATTTGAGAGTGGGTGAAACTTTGGGGGTTGCTTCCCTTAGGTGGAATTCAATTAGATGCAGATGTCGTGCACAAATTGTTGCAGATTCCTTCTCTGCTCGTTTCGTGTTCGTGGGTACTCAGAGGATGGATGATGTTTCAAAGTATGTAACTAGATTACTTTCACTTTCTTCAAAAATTCTCTCTTCTGCCTACATTTGTTTCAAGCTACTTCAAGCTGGTGGGGATTGAGATTTTCAACCTCTGCAGTGCAGACTTTCTGAAAGTACCACATGCACAGGTGATGTAACGACATCTGGCATTAATTTGCCTGAAGTCCTATCAATAACTGGCATTTAATTGACACGAAAGGCTGGTCTGAGTAAATTTTCAAAAACGATGTTTGCATTTTTGTCCATGCTTTCAGGTTAAATTTCCTTTTTTCATCTAGATTCGTGTTTAATCTCTTGTCCTGTTTCTAAAAAGAGGTTATGGAATGCAGGTGGAATTTTGAGCATGTGTAAGTTTTCGTAGGGAAACATTTAACATTTTCGATGCCCTGAAAATAACAGCATTTTAAATTCCATCCACATGACGTCCTTTATTTAATAAAAAAAATTCCGTGAACAACTAAAAACATCCGCTTTTTTTAGTTTTAACAAACTTTCTGTTCGCGGAAATTTTAAAAAGCGTCAGGACCCGTTTTAATACAGCGGATGCAATTTGACAGTTCGCGCGAAGAGGGTGTTTTCACTTGCAGAAAAAAAGGAAAATTATAATTAAATAATTTGGTTTTAAACTTCACACGAGATGAAGTTTTTATTGAGGTTAGACTTTTATTTTAATTTTATTTTCATGTGAATGAACTTTGTGCGATTATCATTGATAGTGGCTAGCGTCATTCCATTTAAACTTAAATGTATAGTTTACAGAATTCTAATAATGTATATGTAAAATTGACTTCATTAGTACACATTAGGGCAACTTAAAAAAAAAGTTCCCCTTCATTTGTGACCTGTCGAAATCAGCAGCTCGCCCAGATTAGTAGGGCAAATACAAACTTTTTAGACCTCATATTCATAAGTTTGCACAAAGACGGGTAGTTTGGTAAAGACTTTAAAAATAAGACTTTTGCCTTCATAGACTCTCAAAAAAAAGGTGGATTCCCAAGATTATAATAAAACTAGCTGTAGCCGGCGCGCCTTGCTACGCATAAAAGAAATCATATTTTAAAAAAGTCACAGAGGGCACCCTTTTTACAACTTTGGAGCTTCATATCTTTCCAACGGTACCTTTCACTAACAAAACCCGAAAGAAAGCTTAATCTCATTTTCAAAGACCTTTTGGTTGATCTATCACTCGACACGATCGGGTAATCTTTGAAAGAAAGTCCCACTTCACCTCAATGGGAGCTATCCCCAAAAAAAAAAAAAGTTGGTACCAAAGCCCTTTTGACAAAATTCTAAACAAAGTTGCCTAAGACATCAATGCTCTATCTCTTACCATTTAGAAGTCTATAAAGGACAAACAAACAAACAAACATTGATTTTTGTATTATATATAGAGAAGAAGATAAGTCGAAAAAAACTTCAACGAAAAATGTTAAAATTCCAAGTGTCAGGTGAGGGCTTCAAGTCAGCATTTTGGCGGGACTTTAAGTAAACCTTGGGGACTTCAAGTGAACGGTGGGGAGTTCAAAGTATTTTCATGGAATGCTACATACATAATTTGGCATTCAATTAACTTTAATCCATTGATTGGCCCAATCAAGACTTCTAAAGGAAATGGTGATTGAAGTCTTGACCGCAAACTGAGTTCATGAATAAAAAAAACTATAGCCATGAAATCAATTGACTTGTTAATTAAAACATTTAATTCCTTCTCAACCTCGGCCCATATATCTCTCAATTGACGCAGTATTCTAAAGGTATACTAATAAAAACTAAGTATTTATTTCATATTTGATGACGCAAATGCAGACCGACTTATGGTTGACCCAACAAAACGCTACAGCTGACAATCATTTTCCACTGACTGACAAGCAGAAGAATGTTGGCCAATGTTGGCTTGCAATTTATTTTCACACACTGCTGGTCAGAGACTCATTTGCCTTTTGAGTGAGAAAGATGCATCCAACCAATATCTGCATCGCCAAAGGGACTTTTCAAATCCCCGCATTTCAAATCTTCCCTCTTTGAATTACAACCACAATGACAATAAATGAGAAAATTCCTTTCATAAGTCTAAGTGGCTTATGACCCTAATCCGATGTGTGTATACTTTGGCTATGCCATTTCATTACAACGGCAGCACATAGTGGCTGCACAAAGGAACTTTATTAAAGAAAAATTCATCACACTGGCAACAGTTACAAACCTGGAAGCTACCTGTCCATTTCACAGGCGGCCAAGTTTCATTTTCATGCACACAAGATCAACAAAAGGACACACTGAATAGTTGGGTGGGTTGTGGTGGTTATTACCACTGGTGGATGAAAGGCACGAGTTGGCCAGCTCAGTTAATGGTACCTGGGTAAGGCGTTCCACGATGATGCGATGTGCAAGATATTTAGGAAGGCAGAGCGGCTTTAAGGCTTCCCCGAAGTGGGTAGCCTGCAGTTGCGCGGGTAGCTGGCCAACGCCTTTGTATGGACATAGACATCCATCTCATCCTCCCAGTAATTTGGTCCTTAAGACATGTTTTTTTTTTCCTACTCTAAATGAGTGCAGGTGTGGTCATTTACTCATGTTTGTATGCAGCGCATCCTGTTCTACACAAAAAAAAAAAATAATCTCCGTATCTCGAAGACGAAGAGAGCACGGCAATCAGGTAGAACATTGAAAATAATGTTCATATAACCGTTAAAATGAAATTAAATTATCCTGAAACATTCATCAGTTGCACATTACGAATCGTAAATGGCAACAAGCGCGAGGAAAGGACTTGGTCCAGGTACACACCTCGTGCTGGTGCTCTGTTAATGTTGTCATGGTGTTGCGAGTTTAAATATTATTTCGTCGTGGCTTTTTTTTTTTCTTCGTCGCTTCCATTTATAGTACGCCATCCATCTCTCCGACCTGAATCATTTTCTAACTTTTTTTTTTTCGTTTTTTGTTGTGGCACGGTGTGCCCATTAAATTGAGAGAGAAGTCATTTGAAATTACTTACCAACGAACAGAGGGCAAGGAGAACGATGCGAAGTTGATTTGATACAATTTTGTAATTTTCTACATTTTGTCTGTGTGTGGGTGGGCAGGGTGGGAGAGAAAAGTGTGTCGAAGTTGTAACGAACGAAAGGTAATGTATTTATTGGTTTGCTTTTGAATTTTTTAAATGCGAAAGTTTTTTTTTTTACAAAATTTCCTTTAGCGACAAGGGACGGCACAGTAAAGCCAAGATAGATTAGACAGAAAGACTAGACTTTTTTGATAAATCGGATTTTGGGAGAGATTTGCGGATTAAGGTGTTTCCAATTGGTTAGTAGATTAACAAAATGCAGAGGAGGATGTTCTTTTTTTTTCTTGGTTAAATTAAATATGTATCACCAACTCAAAACGATGAACCGACAGTGAAAAAAAAACTGGGACATCCATTGAAACCAAGTTCAGTTCGAATTTTTGCATACAGCGCTACAGAGCTCGTATCTGGCAATACATCATTTGAAAGGTCTTGACATAACCTACAAAACGACGCTATGCATTAGTTTGGATGCGAGCTCTGTAGCGCTTTGTACATAGCCGGAAGATTCAGATGACAAAAAGGCGGAAGGGAGATATTTGACAACCCAATACAATATTAGAAACTCATTTACGAACATGATTCATGACAAGTATGCGCATAAAATATGCATACAAAATGAGAAAATATGCACCCAAAAAGTGAAAATATGCTCTGAAAAATAAGAGAAAGACGTTGTTTGAATTTAAAAAAAAAGCAATCTTTTATTAACAGCAATAACAAAATAACATCAAAAATAAATAATCATAAAACAAACTTCATTTCATTGAAAGGAACATTAAAATATTACATGTTAATCTTATTTAAATAAGACTAATTGTCGGAATTCATTGAATATGCCATGTTCACATTTATCAAGTTTTTTCTTAAATTCTCAAAATGAAAACTTTATCTGTTTGGTCGGAAAAAACTGTTATACATTGAAAATGATCTTCTAACGTTAACAGGTGTAAGTGAAGCATTCTTGACTTATTGAATAGCCCCAACATATTTAAGATTTTTTTAATTTTTGTGTATCCTTCATTTTTATTTAACACATTTTGAAATTTCATTTGAATAATTCTTCCTATTGAACCTTCAACTGGATTAATTATTGTGTTTTGTGTTGCCAAGTCGCTTATTCCGTGGAGATTGGAATTAAAAGGTTAAGGGTGCATGTGCTTGTTTTTGAAAGTAAACATATTAGTTTGCATGTGTTTCAAAGATTACGGAAATACATACATATACATACTTCGGGTGGCGTAACAGCCCGTTGAGAGCCAGAGCCTAGCTTTTCGATTACGAAAATATAAACTAAAAATACGAATTTATTTTAAAAATATGCCCAATAAACTCAAAAATGCATTTATAGTAATACAGCCAGAACCCTCTAGGTCGAACGCCCTATAAGTCGAAAATCCCTCTGACTCGAATACATTTTCTCGACTCTTGATCTATTTTCAATTCCTATAAATTGATTTTTTTTTTTTTGCAAAAAAATGAACAACAAATTTCCTCTCGCAACTTGTATCAAGTCCATCACCCAACTTCATGCTCTGACTCTCTTTCAATTTGGCACTGGACGAAGAACACCTTCAATTTCATTTAGTGCAAACACGTCGGAGCAAAAAGCACATATGATTGCCCTTATTATTGTTTAGCTATACAAGAAAGAAAGAGAATGCTCGCACAAGAATGAGGATTTGCATGGCGACCTACACGGCAAATATCAAACCCAAAGAACATGAGAAAATCGAAACTATTCGCCAACGGTTCTCGAAGCACAATCATGTCGGTTCTCGAAGCACAATTGTCGTCTAGGGCCACACAACCACTGATGAGATGTAGCCTATAGGTTATTTGTGCACACAACTGTGCCGCTCTGTATGAATAACTGCGCTGCTTATTCATTGTGTTGTTGGTTGGCCTCTAACAATTTGCTTTTAATATAGAAACAATTAGGTATCTGAGATGTTTTCAAACTTTATTTAGTAAATACATTGAGAGTCCGGATGAGGTCCAACACTGCCTTTTTAAAATAGAGTACTTTTGAAGAAGTCTTCATTCTCCAATTTTAAAGACTGAATCCAAAAATAAGAGCATTTTGAATAAAATGAAAGCTTTTAAACCAAGCGGCAGGCACTAGTAATTAAAACAAATTCGGCAGTATGGGTGTTTAATTGAGTAGTTTTTTTTTTTTTCAATAAATATGTCCACAAACAATGCGGAAGTGAGCAGTCTTACAAACATTATACGAACAGATTTAGTTAATTCTCTTTTTGTCAAAAATGAAGTATTCGACAAGAATTCAGTCAAGTTTTTCCTGATGCGGTAGTTTAAAATAAAGATTACTATCCGTCATTTAACTTTAAAACAAAAGTCTTTAATTGATTTTTTTAGTGCCCGAAAAATGCGCAAATTTACCTGTTTTCCAAGCATCATGAAGCAAGAATCCAACGTTTCTCTGTCTGTCACCCTTCTCCTACATTCACCACAACATTATTAAAGAAAAAGAACCAAAAATGAAAAACCAACAATCAAACAAAGAAATAAAAAAAAAAAACTCAAATTAAAGCAACAGCAGAAAACTTCAAAAAAAATATGTGCAGGCTAAGCAAATCAAAATCAAATAAATTATTATTCCACTTAGTACCGTTAATGGAACGAAGTGGAACGCTCCACCATTTTGTTTTTTTGCATTTGTTTTTACTTCCTCTTTCGTTTGTTTTACCGTTTTTTTTTATTTATATTTCCTGTCTATTTCTATTTCGTCCGATTCGTGACCAAGTGGCAAATGGATTATACGGTCCATCAGTTTCGACTGCAAGGTATAATTGGTGTGAGTGATTTCGGTCTTCGTGGGGAGTGGGGGGCGGAGTGAGTGTAGAAAATTTTGAATATGCCGGGTGTTGTCCATTTGCGAGCTATGAATTTTCCAGGGCCAATTTATTTTTTGGATTTCAATCACGTTTCTGTGGGAAGTGATTTTTAATGTTTGCGCTTTTTATTTCCACAGCGGGTGGAGTGGATTTCGTTTTTTTTTTTAATTTTTTTAGAAGCTATGTTCACCCTCTTCTGTTTCGTGTATCCTTAATCTGGGATTTAGACAGAGGTTGGTTTATTTTTCTCTTTGTTTTTGTCGTTTTTGCTTTTCCCAGTGGAAATGGAAGGGGGAGATTGAAGCAAAATGGAAATGAGCGGTTAACGCTTTATAACAGCCATCAGTCGTTGCGGATAGAGTTGGAAAATTTGTTTTATTTTTGTTGAATGTAGTTTCGGGGAAAATGTTAATTATCGTCTACGTGAATGATAACACTTTATGCTTTAGCAGACCATGAAATAACTTTGAAGGCGGTCACCCAAGGCAAGGCTCAGCAATTGTCATGGTTGTGAAGTTCGTCCATGCGGTTGTTGTATTGTTGGGAATATAATTTGAGCGATTTAAGATTAATTTGGGAAGTTAGATATTTTTTTCTGTGAATTGAATAGGTTTTTTTTTAATGAGAATTGAGATGACGAATTCACAAATTGGCGTCATTTCATTTCTCTGGGTTAGCAGCTTGTATTCAAAAAGAGTTATGAGTCATTGTAAGACAAACAAGAAGTGGAGCACAACTGGTAGTGAAGGTTAAAAAACTATCTTATATTACAAATAAGTTGTCCGACAGTAATCACCCTACTCCTATTGGTAAGGAGTTATTAGCCATCAAACTGTAAAAACAATTACAAGCCTACCGCGAAACCCACTTTATTTTCTAGAATGTTGGACGAACAATTGGAAGCTATGGGGTATCTCATCGCAATATGCCAAAATTACCCAAAAGTTGTAAACGACTTTTTATTCATACTAAAATAATTTATTTACTAAATTTTTTGAAAAAAAAAAAAAATAAATAAATCGCCGAAATCCATTGAGTAGGCTCGTAGAATAGGTCTTGTTAAAGAAAAAAAAAGGTCCTCTCCCTCTAGTTTTTATACCCATGGGTCTAAAAATTCGAAAAAAAAATAAATCTGGAATATATGTCTCGATATAATCTTTCGTATAAAATTTGAGCACTCTGGCTTAAATAGTTTTTGAGTTACTGGCCAAAACCCAGAAAAACACAACATGAGAATTTTGAAGATTCAAATATACCATTTTACAGATCTTGATAAAAGAAACAAAAAATATTACAATAAAAAAAAAATATTTTCGCACAATTTTTCGAGATATCAACGGTGAACTAACAGCCATGTATTCGCAAACGAATTTCTCTATAAAAAGTGATCGCTTGACGTGATTTGATGCGATCCCCCATCGCGATGCTCAATACCGATGCTTGAAAGAAATACTCTTAATTTTTTTTACTCCTTTGCGTTAAATTTCAATGACTAATCAACGACCGTAATAGAGGCATTGCAAATATGGTAATTTTTTCGTTGAAATTTTTTTTAAAATGAGGACATTGATGATGAATTGCATGTAGTTCGCATCATAAAAATTAAATTGCCAGTTTAATAGGCTACGTCTATTGTTAGTTAGGCAATTTAGTAATTTAAAATAAATAAAGTAAATACTCGGCGTAACAGCCCATACAGGGTCAGAGCTTAGCTTCTTCGCGCCTCCATTGTGTTGTACGCGATATACTTTGACACATGTGGCGGGGTCCTACTATTTAATGCCGGTTCCAAACGACGAATTGCGAAAGTTTTCTATGACAGAAGTACTCCAGGAGGGTTGTCAGTCGTTCACTGGAGGTCAGGCCGTGAAAAATTTTTGTGGTGTTATTTCCCCGAGCCGGACTCGAACCCAGGTACTCTCGCTTAACAGTCCGACGCACTAACGAATAAGCCACGGCGCCCACAATAAAAGCGTTTTTTTTTTTTTATTTCATTTGCTTTGGTTAATGAGCTACATTTATAATATAATTATTATTACAAACATTTATAATATTAAAACAAGCAAATACTAACAAACCTATTTTCAAGCAGCCAAAACATAAAACTAAAAAAGGACAATAGAAATCAATGAACTTTTTTCATAAATTTTGTGTTATGAATCTAAAAAAAATGCTGATTTCATTCTATCAAAAGACTTAATGATTATTTTTATTTTCGATAAACAAAAGTACTGAAATAAATTAAATTTAATAAAAAAAAAAGAAAGGAGCTTTCGTTCATCTAAAAAAGAACGAACATTGCTCACATTTGGCACACATTCTTATTTCAAAGCCCACCCACCCATCCTAATTGCCACAAATTCACGGAAAGATTTCTTAAGAAAAATTCTTAGGCAAGGTGTCCCTCTTCACCTCAGCTCCGTTCAAGTCAAACAATAAACCATTGTTTGTAAACAATTTCAAGGAAACAAAAATTTTATAGAGAAAAAAAAAAAACACTCCGATTAGCTCCATCATTGTGATGAAAGTCAAAAAGCGTTCCATTTCTCAATATTTTTCCATTCATCCACTTGTACAACCATCAAACATGAATGAACGAATTCAGTTTTATTGTTTTTATATTTTCCCCGAGTATTTATTGACATAACGTAGAACATTTCAGGACTACAGAGGGATTTCAAAACAAATATCCCTGCGTATGGTTATAACTTTGTGTGTATTATTATTTATTTTTTGCTTTTTTGTAAAATCAATAAATAGCCACCATTACTGGGATGACAAAAGAAAACAAGTCACCGTCAGGTCGTTGTTTGTTTTCCTATTTCACTTTGAACCATTTTGTTGAAGTTGCCTGTCATTGTTGATGTTTTACGGTGGCCGATATTAATGGTGTTTCGGTAACGATGAGAATAAGTGGATATACAAGTGGCTATAAGCCAGAAGCACATGGTTGTTTTTATTCTTCAGAAACAGTGAGCTACGGAACACTAATTGTTTAGTTTGGCACTCTTCTCGTGGGGCGGTTGGTGATGATGTGCCTTTCGTTGAATGGTTGAATTTGAATGGTCGCGTTAAATGGACTCAGATGATGATGAAACTTCAAATTAAAATTGGGGATTGTATTTTGTTTGCTTTTAAGTGAAAGATAAATTAGTAGGCAATCTGACGCCAACAATTCTCAATCCAATGCCGAATCCCTTGTTGACGAAACAAACACTATCGGTTGACGCAAAGCGACACTTAGTAGTTTTGATAGCAATTTAGGGGGTATAAAATTTTTTGAAAAATTGAGTTAAGGGTATTATCACTTGCCAGAGCTATTTGTAAACTAAACTAAGGCACCGCTAAAATATATTTAAATTTTAGATGGTTATAGACTTTGGTGGATCGTGATGTAATACGAAATAGTTTGCAAGAAAAGGTTAGATTGAAAACTATTCTTTCAATCTATCCCTACTAGCCTCTGTTTTACTTTAATACCCTTGGCTTACATTTATTTAAAAAAATGGCTGTGCTCTATGGATATATTATTATTATATTTCCAAAGGGGCAAATCTGTATCAACTTTATAATTGTTTTTAGTAAACATATTCAGCTAAATCGTATTGCTTCTTTGTTTAGCTAATTCCTTGTGGTTAAATGTGAGACATTTTTCATGCCATAATCGGACTACACAGACGAGTCTACATTAATAAAATGATTGATTCACTGAACTCTTTTCAAGAGGTTTGTAGGAGAAGTAGAAAAGTCGTGAGCGAAACTACAAATTAATAATTTTTTTGGGTGAGAACTTAGTCCTTAATGTAACACTAGGCGCCTAGACTACGAGTATCCTTGCTGAACATGCTCCCGCTTGCGTATGTTTTCCTCGTGTAGGGGATGGTTGCGAGCTGCTCGGAAGAGCCAGAAACGGTCGTTACTGAATGGTCACACTTACCTTAGCTTTTTCGATATCCTGCAGACACGCCCTGCTTTAGGCATTCCTAAGCGCATACTGAGCCCCCAGGCATACGTCCAACACACATGGCTTCTCGATGCAGTTTCAAAAACTTTCCACGTTTTTCGTGCAAAGTTTCCTCGCAGAACCGCAGATCAAACTTTTGCCAAAATACCAGCCAAATTGGGAACTTTATCCACGTAAAAAAAAGTCTCCAAAAGAAACCCCCAAAGGTGACTACCCAAACTAAGGTAGCCCTCCCTACAGGTCCTTGCAATTTCTTTACACACTGCAAACGAAAACTTTCGCAAACTTGCAAGAGGATTACCAAACCAAACGTACAGAATCACCTAGAATTCGCCTAGAGCAAACAATAAATTATCCAACAGGGACAATGAAACCTCTCACCATCAGGAATTTCTTTGAACAGAATCGCTCTCACCAAGTGGGCGAGGATCTATGTAACACCCATGGACTTGCGGGTGTTTTAAATCTGGCAATAGACAAAGAAAAAAAGAACAGCCAGAAACTACCAAATAATACGCTTCAGGGATAAGTGAATTGTCTGCAGATACTATGAAATACGAGCCACTGTAAAGCGCGCTAACAATGCATGGGAGTAGCGCCCCGGAGGCTTTTATTCTAAATATCCTTTTAAAATGTCCTTTAGAAAACGAAGTCTCTTCTCAAAAAACAATTTCCCACTCTGTCTCTCTCTCTTTTTCTCTCCAACCAGACACAAGATGAAAATTTAAATATTTAAACATCATACATACATCACCAAGGACATCCTCCTCTCCACCCACAATGGCGAACTGTTGTGTTACAACTTGAGCACACAGGATTTAATATGAAATAAAATTTAATGTGTCGTCTAATTAAATTTCACGCGATTTTAACTTTCATTTGAGGTTAATTAAAAATTTCTTTTCATCTTTTGTCTCCCTCATAAGGAGTTTATGGATGGGTGGTTAAATGTCTACCCTTTGTTGGCAGCACGCACTATCTGTGTGTGTGTGTTACTGTGTTACAATGTATTCTTACCATTCTGCGGGATTACGAACAATGGCGGCTGTATGTGTAACAAGGACACACTTTCTCCTAATTTTTCGTATGAATAAATATTTTAATTAATGGCTAAGGAATTGGTTAACATTTAGATGAAATATTAATTTTTCGGTGGCGTAAGCGTAACACTTTTTTTCTCACTGTCATAACAACGACACACACGCATTTCTGAGAAGTCATTGCAATTTATTCGAGTGAGACGAGCTCTGCCGCTCTCAATGGTGTCGAAATCCAATTAGATTTTTGTGTATTTCTTCAAGTTGCTCTTGGGGGTAATTATTTGGAGCGGTGGCACTTCCAAATGGGCTCTTGATCCGAGTCAATGAATACGTTGATGCTGCTGAAATTATAATCACGACTGAAGCTATGGAATTGTAATTGAAGAGCAGACTACGAGATTTTCTGACGTTGCCACAGACGGGAGGAAAAATCTAAATTTTAGCCACCAACGATGGTGGTTATAGCAGACGAGACCATCTTAAATTCTGCATGGTTAGGAATTCGAAGCCAGGGAAGGGGAAAGAAGACCACTTTGCTAGGGACATTAAGTGGTATGACCTTGAGAGAACAGACGATACACGCTACAGAGGACACGAAGAAAATTGCTGTCCAGACTTTCATGACTACATAACTAGATATATTAGGTTGTCAAATATCTCCCTTCCGCCTTTTTGTCTTTTGAATTTTCCGGCTATGTACAGAGCACTACAGAGCTGTACACCTAATAGTATACTGGTTATACATTTGTGATTCGTTTTGCGTTTGATTCGATTGCGTTTACCATGAGTCTTGATCAAGAAATGCCTCCAGTTCTGCACCCTCGAAAACTTTCTCTCTTTCACCGCCATGCCGGACTTCGACGTCAAAATCACTGTTCTTGAAGCGTTGAAACCACTTTCGGCACGTTCTTTTACTAATAGCGGCCTCATACGGCCATACATATTTGAGAGCATTCGATGAGCCTCGGCCGCAGATTTCTTAATACTTAAACAGAAATTATCTCCCGCAAATGGCTCGTAAGCTGACATGTTTAATCGAGAACAACTTTATGCAGACACAAATCGACTTATAATTTAATGGCGTTATGTTTACAAATACGTAAGCTTATTGTATGACATCTACGATCTATTTATTTCAACTATCACTTACTGCTATAGCCATCTATTCCAAAACGGTGGAAGCAACATGCACAACATCTAATAATTTTAGTCATGAGATTGGAATTTGTAGTCTGACTTTATAACAAACTGGTTTGTTGACTAATAAAAAGGAAAAACATTTTCTTCAAGAAGTTGGCAAATTCTGAATTGAGCAGCTTAGGTTTAATACTCAAAAGAAAAATATTGCAAAATTTAGGAAACTGAAAAATAAAGCTATCTTATAAGCTTACTGCAATACATTCAGTGAACTCGTTTTAGACATTTATGAAAGCAAGCAGCAAGAAATTGAATGTTTGTTTTTTCATGTCTCAAACTTTATCACACAATCCCCTCACTATTTTTTACTCTCTTTAAAAGAGAACGCCCCAAACGACTAAACCACCGACGCTTCACCAACCCTTTAAAAAGTTACTAGAGTAGCTTCCAGATACATTTCTTTCTAAGCCACCACCCATCCCAATGTTGATTTGAAAAATTTTGCTGAATCATGTTTATCAAAGCACATATTTGCTGTACGAAACTTCTACCACAAGTGGAAGGAATCAACTTTAGATGAAGTGGTGTCATGCAATCATGAAGAGTCCTCTTATGAAAATGCCTAATAAAGATGTTCTAGTGCATCTTATGTAGTAGATTTCATGCCATGCCACAGGTGGGAGAGAGCGCATCAAAGGGTGCAAACTTTGCAATTAGTCCTTCAGAGGGGATGCACAACGCATGACATTAAACTACGGGTACATTGATGAGTGCTCGGCAAAGTAGTTTCGATTTACAGCGAAAAGACTCAAAGGGAAGTACTTGTGCGGCAAGTGGAAGTCTATTAAAAGTAAATCTCTCGAATAAATATGTGTGCATCCTTTGTGGTATCATGCACCGAAAATACTTCAAAATTCGACTAAAATAAATTGAAATAATCTAGTAAAAAGGGGAAGTCATCAGTAGGCAGTGACCCTTTTTAATGGTTGCATTCAGTGTTCATTATTCGCACAGAATTACTGGCAGAATTGTTTTGAAAATTTCCATAAGGGCGGACAGACCTAGCGCCGACAGTGCTAACTGCAGATAGTTAAATAGTTCAACTATCACACGAAGGTAATCTAATTAATGTTCCCATAATGCGCTCACCTGCAGCTGTGCAGGTGTGCATCTGTGCAGTTGCAGCTAATATTTGACCAAGGAATATGTCCATATAACCGTAGGGACCTTCGATTCCATGCTAATAACACGCCGCGTTAGATGTGTTAGAATGAATTATTCGATATTTACTTTTGATTTACATTAGACGGGTAGGCGGGTAAATGGACTGCTCTAACATGCGTTCCTTCTCACTTTGTGCTAGTTATGGAATAATTTGTCGGGCAAATAATTTTTGGAAAACAATGAGACTCTAATAAGTTTGTAATTACTGCCCGTAGTAGCTGCAATCTCGTTGTTCATGTGATTTAATGGATGGTATTAAATTTAGTAATAAGTGGTGGTAGTTGAAAGCGTAGTCTTGTTTCGGAGCGAATGAAATAGTATTTTGTGGCTGGCTGCACTTGCAAATGAGATTAATGCTGTACAAAGCTATGTTTTAATTGTTGTTTTTTGCAACACGTTTCTGCTTAAATGCAGTAAATAACTAAGTAAGCAGTAAGTCGTTAGCCTATTAAATTCCACCGTGTCCGAACTCGTCTGGTTTTCGAAATTAGAAAAACTCTCTGATAAGTTGAAATCGTGACTCTTACAACCAAAGTTGTAAATGAACGCATTATTTGTGAGTTTAATCATCAACATTCCTTCGCTAACTTCAATTGAGACAAGACCGTAACTGATTGCTAGAACGTAAATGATTGATAGACTGCAAAGAAATGGAACTCTGCAAATCACTACGAGAATGCAAGAAATGGAGTCTTTAAATGGCAAGACTGTGAATGATTGAAAGGCTGCAAATGAAATATTGCAAATTATTGAAAGAGAAATGATTACAAATTATTGAAAGATAGCGGAATATTGGAAGAATGGTGTTTCAAAAATTTTAAGTCTTAGTCTTAAAATGAAGTCAGCAAAAATTTCATTCACGAAAGATTGCACACTTTCACAGCTGTGATTTAAGTTTTTCTTTAGTGCAATGACGAGTGTCTATTGTTCAAAAACTGTCAACGAATATTGAATCATCCAATGGAATAGAACCTACTTGTTAGATTATCAAGTTTCATAATCGCCGCACTTTTGATTGCGGAAATAAGGAAAAGTTTCCTATAAATTGAAATATAGTCTGACGGGTGCGTCAATTTAATGTTAGACGATTCATCCCAATTATTGGTCCATTCATATAAAATCACAGCCGCGCTCAAAGCAGACCAGTGAAACCGCTCTGTGTTCAAAAACGTTCATACCCGCTCATTGCCAAAACTCTCAAAGGAACAGAACACGCATCTAGGTCTTCCAAAATCAGCGGTGTAAACACACCAAAGCATCCTGAAACAACATTAACGTGTAAACGCTTTTGCCAAAAACCCTTCTCACTACAAGGTACATGCTCTCCCGCCTTCCCCCAAATTGTCCAGAACGGCACAAATCGGTTACTGGCCAACAACGCTCGCACGACGCCAAAAACTGGAGGCTCCTTAATTTTGTCATTATTAAGTTGCCACTGCAACGTTTACGAGGGGATGCTGGCAACATGGTCCCCATGTTGCGGCCAGTGTGGCGGCCAGGACCAACTTCTAACCTCGTCCTGACGGTTGCCGGGCGATTTATCGAAGCAGCGCATAAATTTCATACAGCATCCCGCGACAAGCAAAAACATGTTCTAAAACAAATTAGCTTCCGTGTAGCGGATGCGTCTTTATCCTCACGCCAAGTTCTGGCGTGTCGTATGCGGATTACGTCCAACTGTGCTTTGAGTCCAAACCGAGGGATCAACGGCGGAAAAAATAAATGAGCGCTCTTGACGCGCCACTGGAGGTGTGCTGGCAGTGCCTTGGCTCAGGTTTGTGATGCCGCAGGTTACTCTGCTCGTCGAGACAGAAAGTCGCCAACTTGTTTGCGGTTTTAGGTACTGCAGGGCGTTGTACGTTTGTTGATGCCTGGTTTTGTGGTCCGCAGCGCTGTTGGCCCTCAAGTTTCATAAAAGGGGTGCTTAATTTATGAGGGGCGTTCGTTGTAACGGTAAGCACAAGCCAGCGATTAAACTTTTCCTGAATTTTTGTCACGTTCAAAGGGGAGATGCTGCCACATCTGAATTGCAGATCCACGCTGGGGATTGGGAAAAGCACAAATCCCTGTTGCCGCAAGCTTCAATCCGTCACAATGAATTCCAAAAATTGAATAGAAACAGAAAACATATTTTCTAATTTAATTTCAATTACAATTACTCAAATTGCAAATTGGGTAAAATTCTGTTGGACTTTTTTCTGCTGATCCCATTCGCTTGACACAACACGCAAAACGCAAAATCCAAAATCCATTCATTGCTCATTCATAGGATTTGCATTACACACATATTCCTTTCGGCATTATTGCTGAACGCAACCAATACCTCAACGGTTCAATCGAATTTATTTTATTCAGCTAATGTGTTTAATTTCTATACAAATACCACATGTACCCCGTTTCGTGCATTTATCAAATGCATGCAATTTTTCAACACGACCAATAAAATATTCGGCTGAATATCTAATTTAAGCGCGGTATCCATGTCTACGCGTTCGCCCTCCCAAAAAAAAATCTGAGTAATTAATGTTGATAATTCGAATATAAATGGCTCAATTCAAATTTATTTATGAAATCAAATAGCCCAAATTGAGACAAATTCATTTATGGATGTTATTAAATCAATCGATTAAAATGAGAAACTCGTGTTGAGGTATTCATAGTTTTTGGGTTTTCTTTTTTTTGGCATTTTTTGGTGTGATATTCAAATTTTTATCCATTTTTATTATTTCCAAATAGAACCTGGCAAAAAACATGTAATTCATGATGTCTAAAAGGATGATGGGAAAAAAGGGTTTAGCTCCGACGGGATTTATTGCGATGCCCGTGTATTTTTAGGGTTTCGTTCCAAAGGAATAACGAAACCCTTATGGAATCACTTCGGTGTCTGTCTGTCTGTCTGTCTGTTTGTCTGTCTGTCTGTCTGTCTGTCTGTCTGTCTGTTTGTCTGTCTGTCTGTCTGTCTGTCGCCTTTTACATATTTGACTATAACTTATAAGTCCTTTGTAGTTAAGGGATGAAATTTGGACTGAAGGTGTATCTAGGCAACCCAAAAATAAATCATGCACCCTTTTTGGAATTAGACATAGATTAAAGAAAAAGTTAGTACTAATACTAACGCCCGAAAAAACTTTTACTAAGTATCGATATGGATGTCATTGGAAAGGGGGCGGTGCGCTGATTATGAAAATGTCTGTCTGTCTGTCATTAGGCCTTAACCTCGATAATTGGCGAACCGCTAAGAATTTAGAAATAAAACTTTACTAAAAGACGTATTTCACTTGTCCAAAGAAAGTTCAGGAAAAAAATTTTAAGAAAATTTTATACTAAAATCTTAGTACCAATACTAAATTTGAAAAATAAATTTCTTTTACTAGTTCCTTGATATGGGTATCGTTGGAAAGACGGTGATAGGTAGATCAAAAAGTTATACTATAGTAATCATCTCACTCTTATTGGTAAGAAGTTATTAACCAACAAATTGCCAAAAACTGACTTGTGTACCGTGTCCCCCACCTTACTTTCTAGAATATTTGACCAAAAAATCTGAAAAAAATTGGAGTTATGGGGCAACTCATCGCAAAGCCCAAAATTATCCGAAAATCGTGTGTGATTTTTTATTTGTACTAAAATAAATTAATTACTAACTTTTTTTGAAAAAAATTTCACGGCAATATATTAAGTGAGGTACCATCGGATAGGTCTTGCAAATGACCTATCCGAGTCTTGCAAAATGAAATAGAGTTTTCATTTTGAACTTTTCATTTGGAACTTACGTTTTCGAGATATTAAGCTTCAAAGTCGAAAAGAAGGCGTCCCCCCCCCTCGCATTTCCACACCCATTGGTCTAAAAATCTGAAAAAAAATCTAGAATGTAGATCTTGATGTAATCTTTGTGTTAAAATTGGTTTGAGCACTCTGGCTTTAATAGTTTTCGAGATATTGGCCAAAAACCAAAAACAACAACATTCGAATTTTGAAGATCCGAAAACGCCATTTTGTAGATATTGGCGAAAGAACAACAAAATATTATGTAAAAAAAAATATTTTCATACAGTTTTTCCAGATATTAATGATTTAAATCGAATCGGTTATCGCAAAAAAACGATGAACTGACGGCAGTCTCAATGTCGCTTGCGGCATTTCAATGCACCAAAGCAATTTTCACACGGCTGGCGCGATCAGCAAATGGGAAAGAATTTTCTTTTGTTCAGTTTCGTTCGAAATGAAAGAATTTTAATAAATGAACAGTGAATTGAGTTTAATTTGATTTGACTATTTTAGTTTGTTGATTTCTTAGACTTATATTAAGTCTAAACTACTAATCTGTTTGCGAACGAAACCCTCTGCGGGTGAGTAAAACTCACACTTGACCGGTTTTTTTTTTTTTTACGAGGATTTTTTTGTAGATTATCTTTTAATACTTAAAAAAATAAAGACAGATTATTGTATTGCAGTCATACTTAACGTGCATCTGGCATCACCAATACGAGGTTTGAAGCGGAAAATTGCGAGACAATCATAGTAAGACAACGTTTTCCGACTGGCTGCAACCTATAATTTTCCTCTCCTTCTATTGGAAATTATAAATGAGCATGTTAGTCGGATCAAAAATCGGAGTATTGCTATGATTGCTCCGCAAAATTATAAATGAAAACTGAACATATGTGTTATAAAGAGTGACCCATATATGCATTTATATACTTCACGCCATCAGATTTTGAAAGTTTTATAATTTACACAAAAAAGAAAAATTATAGATACAGCCTTGAACAGTCTAACAGCCTGAGAGCATACTAACAACTTGGTGTAGTCTTGGACGTAGAGGTACCATAAAGCTTTTTCTGGCAGCGGTTTGGCGCGGCTGATTTTTGTAATAGAGTTAGAGATATGGTTTTCTCTATCCTTGAATTTTATTAACCACCACTGAAGTCTGTATTAAATGAAGGGTCAGACTGTCCCGATCACAAAAATATAAGTCACAGACGTTTTATGTGCATCCAAACTAGAGCTCCAGATTTTAAAGTGTATTTATTTACACGTATACACGTGTAGCGATTGAAAATCCTCCTGGAGTAGCCTCTGTCATGGAAAGCTTTCCCAATTCGTCGTTCGGAACCGGCATTAAACAGTAGGTCCCGTCCACTTGTGTCAAATTGTATCGCGCACAACACAGTGGAGGTGCGAACAAGCTATGCTCTGACCCTGTAGGGGCTGTTACGCAGACTTTTTATTTTTTATACACGTGACACGTGTTATCGTATCATAAGATACCTTGCTAAGGCACTGTGCAACAGCCTATTCACTCATATGAATAATGGAAAAATAGAAAGACTAAGTATCCAAATTTAGCAAAATTTGCCAAAGAAGTTTTTATGCATACTTGCAACTTCCGTCCCCTCTGAGTGTTGTTTTTGCACAGCTGAAAATATAGCAACCTTTATAAGGGCCTAACTGCTTCCAGAAAATGTAGATCTGTTGGTATTTTTAAACCTGAGTTGAAACATTCTTTAGCATCAGAAGTTCTAACAAAGTGACTTTGACACCTAGTTCCTGGAGAAAAACAATATTTATAACATTTAAAAATCGAAACAAAACCGAATTTTCTCTTTATGCAATAAATGTTAAACCAAATCCAAAATGTGAGGCTTTAGGTTTAAGAAATTTTAACATTTATACTACAGTGAGAAACATAATTCGGATGCGCTTGGCTGTTTTATATATTAAAGTCATTATTTTCGAAGAACTACTTCCACTAAGTGTTAAAGCTTCCTCACAAACCTCACACAATGCGGTATGTATTTATTTTTCAAATTGAGTCTTAGCTGTAAGTTTTACATTGAATATAACAGGACATTCATTTTTCAATAAATAAAAAAAAAATAGAATATGTTAAAGCATAAAATATTAAATATGTAAATATATTTTATTGCTTTTTGTGTATATTGTGTTATTGAACACAAAAGTATAAGTTCTTCGATTTGCTTATTTAATGTTTCTACTGTTGATTTCTATAAAAGGGTATATACAGTGACGAGAATAATTTTTCATACAAACCCTTATTGCGCCTAAATTTACAGCTTATGCAGCAAAACAACTATTTTTTTTTAAGATTTCTTTATACAAATTTCTTCGAACATTTATTTAACACTTCAGAATAACAAGTCCACTACTAAACCTAACACTTAACAAGTAACAGAAGATTAAAAATTTCAATACAATAAAATAGTGAGAATAATTTTTCATACAAGTTGGTTCTGGATAGGATAGGATTTTTACTTCAAGATTTTTTATTTTCTAGATCATTGAACATTTTAGATCGCTACTAAGTGGCACTTGGCACTTGAGCATCGTGGCACTTGAGCAGAATTTGAGTGAATTTTAGGCACGGTAAGGCAGTTTAAGAACGTAATTTTGGGAGATTGGCTGAAGGCGAGATGGTAGGATATTTTTATAAAGCTGCAACAAATTTACCATTCTGCGTTTTACTTAAAAAATTAACAACGTATAGTCTGTTCTATGCCCTGTTCTTTAGACTACAGAGTCAGATGAATTTTATCGTGGCACTTGAGCAGAATTTGAGTGAATTTTAGGCACGGTAAGGCAGTTTATGAACGTAATTTTGGGAGGTTGGCTGAAGGCGAGATGGTAGGATATTTTTATAAAGCTGCAACAAATTTACCATTCTGCGTTTTACTTAAAAAATGAACAACGTACAGTTTCACTTCTATTTCCCAATTGAAATCTTGAAAGAGAATCATACCTGAGTAAAACGAATTAAATCGCTTTAAGTTGGAACATATCGCGAAGTGTGGAAAATTTTAAGAGAAGTCGGTGAATTATTGCAATTCTTCAGAGGGATAGGTATTATTTAGAAAGCAAAATAAAAACACAAAAAAGGAGCAGGACATAAAAGGAAAATAACAAAATCAGATAAAAAATGCTTAACCCGAATTAAAAAAAACAAATAATAGTGTAATTGAAGCAAAAATTTTAAATATCTGTAACATATGCAGTTGCACGAAAAATACTAAATTCTTCAGGACATTGCCATGTTGCTCGATTACGGAAAGTCAACGTGAAGAGCGATTGGAGTTGCAACAAATGGTTGAAGCAGATTATTTGAATTGGACGGCACGCTTAAGGCAATTAGCTTTAAAGTAGCTGATTCGATTTTCAATTTTATCAAGACAACGATCCTAAGCAGAAGGCCTACAAAGTAAGGACGTGGCTTCTTGGATGTGAAAATTCTTCCCCAAAGCCGAGATTTAAACCCAAAAGAGTACTTGTGGGGTCATTAGACACAATATTAAGAAAAACCACACAATTATGAACCAATAGCCTAAACTGTGAGTTATACAAAAATTTGGTATAATCAATGCCGATAGCGGTAATCAAGAACAAATTACTGCATAGAAAATATTAATAGATAAAAAATTTATTAAAATAGTATTTTTTGTTTTTTTGTATGAAACATTTTTCTCACTATTTTTTTTACATTGAAGTATTTAATCTGTTATTAATCGTTAAGTATTAGGTTTAGCAGTCGACTAGTCACTTGCTTGTGTTAATTAAATGTTCAAGAAAATGTGTATAAAAAAAACCAAGAAAAAATCGTTGCTTTGCTGTACGAGCTATAAATTTGGGCACAAAAAGGGTTTTTATGAAAAATTATTCTCGTCACTGTAACCCTAAATGAAAACTTAAGTATTGGCTTTTACAAAATCAATTTTCACTAAAATCGAATTACAGAGAAAGATAGTTTTTCTTGAGAACAAAGTTCTGGGCTCAATATTTTGTACTGTTTGCGTTGATGTTAACTGAGGGAGTACACCTTACCTTACCTCCCACCTTACTCACGTGCTGTACAGCGAGTCCCAGTGCACTGGTATTGCAACTGCAGCACTGCAATATGCAGCATAAAGAAGAACTTCCATTGACTATAAAACGTACAAGAGTGAGAAGAGACCAATTTAGCGCAAAAACCTGCAGGCGTTTTACTACAGACGTGAATCCGGCGCTATCTAAATAAGAATAGAATGGACTAATAAAATTGATGCAATTGACCCTCTCATATCATATTCTTTCATATGAAACTTTTGACGTCAACCTCAAGCTGCAATGAATGGCAGTGCTGAATAGATTTGTGGTTGTAGGTTTTATTGGGATTTAATATATAAAAAAAGTTAACAATTTATACAACTACAAGAGTAGCTCACTGTAAAGGTATATGTCGTCGTATATCCGACGTATGCCTCTCAAAATTCTACATGCAAATTCAATTTTATTGGATTACACCATGCTAATGATTATCGTAACATTTCCTTCCCCGTTTTTTCTCGGAATCTAGAGATTGAATTGGAAAATATTTCATTCTATACTGTGTGTCTGCTGTAGTGTCTTTATTTTTCTAAGAATCTGTTCCAAGAATTTCTGTTCCAAAATCATCCAATCATCGCCATGTTCCTGAAACTCTAAACCCCCAGGTCACTATTCCTGTTACAATGTGTTTCGGTTACGCACCCAACTCCGAACTGACCACCTGAATTATAAACGCACCCTCCGTAAGCCCTCCATAAATACAAAATTCAAGGACCCTCTCCACATCCGAGTACTCCTCTGATTTATAGCCCCCTCCCTAGTAGCCGTCAACCCCTAATAACTGACTTCTGTTACCACATATTGAACTTTGATTCTTTCCTAATTGGACAGATCACATATGCCCGGCCATGGGGTTCGGTTCAAACTCGAAAAACCTAACGAAGGTCGATTCAAGAATTAATTACCCCACTCTCTTGTGAAAATTTCCCATGCCCACATATCCAAAAACTACCCCTATAAAAGGTTAATTTTCAAGAGAAAACTGCACACACATACACACCCCTTTCCGTCGGTCGGGGGCAAACTTTCTAATTCTTAACAGTTAGCCCAGAGCTCGGTGTGTTTACAAATCATCTCGGTTAAGGCCGTATAACGCCCACATAAATTATTCGAACTCTGTCTCGCCCAAAACGACAGCGCCACCGCCAGCGTATGGGGAACGTCTGAAGGAAATTATTTATAACCCAACTCCAGAGTTCAGCCGTAGACATCCACGTGAATATCCTTTCAATTTAACTGGGGCTCGCATCCATTAGCGGCAGAGAACGCAACTACCAAATAATGAGATGATTGTTCATTTTTATTTGGGAAATTATTAAAATTCCCCTTGTGGATGGGCTGGCTGATCTTCAGGGAGGTGTTTTTTTTTTGTGGGCAAGCTGTGGTATTACTTAAGAAGGTCACACGTGCTGTAGGATATCAAAACATGGGAGGACGTGATCCACATGATAAGTGGAGAAGCGACGCTCGAATGAATTGTCTGAGACAGCAGAGACGACGAGGACACTTTTACGTAACGGTGAGGACATTTGTTTGGCTAGCTATCGTTCGGAACGCTGCAGATACGCCAGAGTGATTGCCATGTAAAAGTGTTGGAACGGATTTTTGAAGAGCTGGTTGCACCTAATTATTCCGTCGACGTTCTGACTCAAGTCCGAGTGGCGCCGTTGTGACATGGTGTTGTTTAGTTTTTGCCCTTTAAGATTTGAGTAAAGATATTAGACTATATGTGGATGCGAATATTCTAAGGGTATTCGCTATTCGATTTATTCTTTTCCAGCCACTTGAGTAAATATATCAAATCTACCAGCAGACAATAAGGTGAAAACAACACTCGAAGAACACTGACAGTAAATAACGTTAACTCAAAAGAGAATCTCTTTGTTTTCATTAGTTGCAGTTCAAAATGTTCAAAATAAATTTGGGTGTTAATAAGTGTTTAAGCTCAAAAAGACCTCGAAACGTTAAGAAACGCTTCAAAACAAGATAGGGAGGCCCCAAAGACTTACAAGAATTTTTTTAGGAAACTGGAAATATTTAAAAAAAAAAGTCGGGAGACCCTAAACTCTTCCAAACAAATTTTTGAGCTCAAAAATGTGAGCACAGGTAGATTTAAGACCTACTCAATTAAAGGATAATCAGACAGCGGCTGGAAAAAAGTTGGGAGGCGGTAAAGACTTCCAAAACAATTTTTGAGTTCAAGAAAGTTTCCAAAAAGCCGATAAACGCTACGAAAAAAAGTGGGAGGCCCTAAAGACCTCCAAACAATTTTTTGAGTTCGAAAAGATTTCAAAAAAGTTGTGAAACGCTGCGAAAAAAAGTGGGGGGCTCTAACACTTCCAAGAAATTTTGTGAATTCAAAAAGATTTCAAGAAAGTTAAGAAACGCTGCGAAAAAAAGTGGGAGGCCCTAAAGACTTCCAAAAAATTTTTTGAGTTCAAGAAGATTTCGAAAAAGTGAAAAACGCTGCGAAAAAAAGTAAGAGTTATGGAAACATTATGAAGAAGCTATGCACATGGGTAATAGAGTTATGGAAGCATTATGATGAAGCTATGCACGAGGATAATAGAGTTATGGAAGCATTATGAAGAGGCTATGCACGAGGATAATAGAGTTATGGAAACATTATGAAGAGGCTATGCACGAGGATAATAGAGCTATGGAAGCATTATGGAAACATTATGATGAAGCTATGCACGAGGGTAATAGAGTTATGAAAGCATTATGAAGAAGCTATGCACGAGGATAATAGAGTTATGGAAGCATTATGAAGAAGTTATGCACGAGGATAATAGAGTTATGGAAGCATTATGAAGAAGCTATGCACGAGGATAATAGAGTTATGGGAGCATTATGAAGAAGTTATGCACGAGGATAATAGAGTTATGGAAGCATTATGAAGAGGCTATGCACGAGGATAATAGAGTTATGGAAACATTATGAAGAAGCTATGCACGAGGATAATAGAGTTATGGAAGCATTATGAAGAAGTTATGCACGAGGGTAATAGAGTTATGGAAGCATTATGATGAAGCTATGCACGAGGATAATCGAGTTATGGAAACATTATGAAGAAGCTATGCACATGGGTAATAGAGTTATGGAAGCATTATGATGAAGCTATGCACGAGGATAATCGAGTTATGGAAACATTATGAAGAATCTATGCACGAGGAGTTATGGAAATATTATGAAGAAGCTATGCACGAGGATAATAGAGTTATGGAAACATTATGAAGAAGCTATGCACGAGGATAATAGAGTTATGGAAGCATTATGAAGAAGTTATGCACGAGGGTAATAGAGTTATGGAAGCATTATGATGAAGCTATGCACGAGGATAATCGAGTTATGGAAACATTATGAAGAAGCTATGCACATGGGTAATAGAGTTATGAAAGCATTATGAAGAAGCTATGCACGAGGATAATAGAGTTATGGAAGCATTATGAAGAGGCTATGCACGAGGATAATAGAGATATGGAAACATTATGAAGAAGCTATGCACGAGGATACTAGAGTTATGGAAACATTATGAAGAAGCTATGCACGAGGGTAATAGAGTTATGGAAGCATTATGATGAAGCTATGCACGAGGATAATCGAGTTATGGAAACATTATGAAGAATCTATGCACGAGGAGTTATGGAAATATTATGAAGAAGCTATGCACGAGGATAATAGAGTTATGGAAGCATTATAGAAACATTATGATGAAGCTATGAACGAGGATAATAGATTTATGGAAGCTTTATGAAGAAGCTATGCACGAGGATAATAGAGTTATGGAAACATTATGAAGAAGCTATGCACATGGGTAATAGAGTTATGGAAGCATTAAGATGAAGCTATGCACGAGGATAATAGATTTATGGAAGCATTATGAAGAAGCTATGCACGAGGGTAATAGAGTTATGAAAGCATTATGAAGAAGCTATGCACGAGGATAATAGAGTTATGGAAGCATTATGAAGAAGTTATGCACGAGGATAATAGAGTTATGGAAGCCTTATGAAGAGGCTATGCACAAGGATAATAGAGTTATGGAAGCATTATTATGAAGCTGTGCACGAAGATAATAGAGTTATGGAAGCATTATGAAGAAGCTATGCACGAGGGTAATAGAGTTATGAAAGCATTATGAAGAAGCTATGCACGAGGATAATCGAGTTATGGAAACATTATGAAGAATCTATGCACGAGGAGTTATGGAAATATTATGAAGAAGCTATGCACGAGGATAATAGAGTTATGGAAGCATTATAGAAACATTATGATGAAGCTATGAACGAGGATAATAGATTTATGGAAGCTTTATGAAGAAGCTATGCACGAGGGTAATAGAGTTATGAAAGCATTATGAAGAAGCTATGCACGAGGATAATAGAGTTATGGAAGCATTATGAAGAGGCTATGCACGAGGATAATAGAGATATGGAAACATTATGAAGAAGCTATGCACGAGGATACTAGAGTTATGGAAACATTATGAAGAAGCTATGCACGAGGGTAATAGAGTTATGGAAGCATTATGATGAAGCTATGCACGAGGATAATCGAGTTATGGAAACATTATGAAGAAGCTATGCACATGGGTAATAGAGTTATGGAAGCATTATGATGAAGCTATGCACGAGGATAATAGAGTTATGGAAGCATTATGAAGAAGCTATGCACGAGGATAAAAGAGTTATGAAAACATTATGGAGAAGCTGTGCACGAGGATAATAGAGTTATGGAAACATTATGAAGAATCTATGCACGAGGATAATAGATTTATGAAAACATTATGAAGAAGCTATGCACGAGGATAATACAGCTATGGAAGCATTATGAAGAAGCTATGCACGAGGGTAATTGAGTTATGGAAGCATTATGAAGAAGTTATGCACGAGGATAATAGAGTTATGGAAACATTATGAAGAGGCTATGCACTAGGATAATAGAGTTATGGAAACATTATGAAGAAGCTATGCACGAGGATAATAGAGTTATGGAAGCATTATAGAAACATTATGATGAAGCTATGAACGAGGATAATAGAGTTATGGAAACATTATGAAGAAGTTATGCACGAGGGTAATAGAGTTATGGAAGCATTATGATGAAGCTATGCACGAGGATAATAGAGTTATGGAAGCATTATGAAGAAGTTATGCACGAGGGTAATAGAGTTATGGAAGCATTATGATGAAGCTATGCACGAGGATAATAGAGTTATGGAAGCATTATAGAAACATTATGATGAAGCTATGAACGAGGATAATAGAGTTATGGAAGCATTATGAAGAAGTTATGCACGAGGGTAATAGAGTTATGGAAGCATTATGATGAAGCTATGCACGAGGATAATAGAGTTATGGAAACATTATGAAGAAGCTATGCACGAGGATAATAGAGTTATGGAAGCATTATGAAGAAGTTATGCACGAGGGTAATAGAGCTATGGAAGCATTATGATGAAGCTATGCACGAGGATAATAGATTTATGGAAGCATTATGAAGAAGCTATGCACGAGGATAAACGAGTTATGAAAACATAATGGAGAAGCTGTGCACGAGGATAATAGAGTTATGGAAATATTATGAAGAAGCTATGCACATGGGTAATAGAGTTATGGAAGCAATATGATGAAGCTATGCACGAGGATAATAGAGCTATGGAAACATTATGAAGAAGCTATGCACGAGGATAATAGAGTTATGGAAGCATTATAGAAACATTATGATGAAGCTATGAACGAGGATAATAGAGTTATGGAAGCATTATGAAGAAGTTATGCACGAGGGTAATAGAGTTATGGAAGCATTATGATGAAGCTATGCACGAGGATAATAGAGTTATGGAAACATTATGAAGAAGCTATGCACGAGGATAATAGAGTTATGGAAGCATTATGAAGAAGTTATGCACGAGGGTAATAGAGCTATGGAAGCATTATGATGAAGCTATGCACGAGGATAATAGATTTATGGAAGCATTATGAAGAAGCTATGCACGAGGATAAACGAGTTATGAAAACATTATGGAGAAGCTGTGCACGAGGATAATAGAGTTATGGAAATATTATGAAGAAGCTATGCACATGGGTAATAGAGTTATGGAAGCAATATGATGAAGCTATGCACGAGGATAATAGAGTTATGGAAGCATTATGAACAAGCTATGCACGAGGATAAAAGAGTTATGAAAACATTATGGAGAAGCTGTGCACGAGGATAATAGAGTTATGGAAACATTATGAAGAGGCTATGCACTAGGATAATAGAGTTATGGAAACATTATGAAGAGGCTATGCACGAGGATAATAGAGTTATGGAAACATTATGATGAAGCTATGCACGAGGATAATAGAGTTATGGAAGCATTATGATGAAGCTATGCACGAGGGTAATAGAGTTATGGAAGCATTATGATGAAGCTATGCACGAGGGTAATTGAGTTATGGAAGCATTATGAAGAAGTTATGCACGAGGATAATAGAGTTATGGAAACATTATGAAGAGGCTATGCACTAGGATAATAGAGTTATGGAAACATTATGAAGAAGCTATGCACATGGGTAATAGAGTTATGGAAGCATTATGATGAAGCTATGCACGAGGATAATAGAGTTATGGAAGCATTATGAAGAAGCTATGCACGAGGATAAAAGAGTTATGAAAACATTATGGAGAAGCTGTGCACGAGGATAATAGAGTTATGGAAACATTATGAAGAGGCTATGCACTAGGATAATAGAGTTATGGAAACATTATGAAGAGGCTATGCACGAGGATAATAGAGTTATGGAAACATTATGATGAAGCTATGCACGAGGATAATAGAGTTATGGAAGCATTATGATGAAGCTATGCATGAGGATGATAGAGTTATGGAAGCAATATGAAGAGTCTATGCACGAGGATAATAGAGTTATGGAAGCATTATGATGAAGCTATGCACGAGGATAATAGAGTTATGGAAGCATTATGATGAAGCTATGCACGAGGTTAATAGAGTTATGGAAGCATTATGAAGAAGCTATGCACGAGGATAATAGAGTTATGGAAACATTATGAAGAAGCTATGCACATGGGTAATAGAGTTATGGAAGCATTAAGATGAAGCTATGCACGAGGATAATAGATTTATGGAAGCATTATGAAGAAGCTATGCACGAGGGTAATAGAGTTATGAAAGCATTATGAAGAAGCTATGCACGAGGATAATAGAGTTATGGAAGCATTATGAAGAAGTTATGCACGAGGATAATAGAGTTATGGAAGCCTTATGAAGAGGCTATGCACAAGGATAATAGAGTTATGGAAGCATTATTATGAAGCTGTGCACGAAGATAATAGAGTTATGGAAGCATTATGAAGAAGCTATGCACGAGGGTAATAGAGTTATGAAAGCATTATGAAGAAGCTATGCACGAGGATAATAGAGTTATGGAAGCATTATGAAGAAGTTATGCACGAGGATAATAGAGTTATGGAAACATTATGAAGAGGCTATGCACTAGGATAATAGAGTTATGGAAACATTATGAAGAAGCTATGCACATGGGTAATAGAGTTATGGAAGCATTATGATGAAGCTATACACGAGGATAATAGAGTTATGGAAGCATTATGAAGAAGCTATGCACGAGGATAAAAGAGTTACGAAAACATTATGGAGAAGCTGTGCACGAGGATAATAGAGTTATGGAAACATTATGAAGAAGCTATGCACATGGGTAATAGAGTTATGGAAGCATTATGATGAAGCTATGCACGAGGATAATAGAGTTATGGAAACATTATGAAGAATCTATGCACGAGGATAATAGAGTTATGGAAGCATTATGATGAAGCTATGCACGAGGGTAATTGAGTTATGGAAGCATTATGAAGAAGTTATGCACGAGGATAATAGAGTTATGGAAACATTATGAAGAGGCTATGCACTAGGATAATAGAGTTATGGAAACATTATGAAGAAGCTATGCACATGGGTAATAGAGTTATGGAAGCATTATGATGAAGCTATGCACGAGGATAATAGAGTTATGGAAGCATTATGAAGAAGCTATGCACGAGGATAAAAGAGTTATGAAAACATTATGGAGAAGCTGTGCACGAGGATAATAGAGTTATGGAAACATTATGAAGAGGCTATGCACTAGGATAATAGAGTTATGGAAACATTATGAAGAGGCTATGCACGAGGATAATAGAGTTATGGAAACATTATGATGAAGCTATGCATGAGGATGATAGAGTTATGGAAGCAATATGAAGAAGTTATGCACGAGGATAATAGAGTTATGGAAACATTATGAAGAGGCTATGCACTAGGATAATAGAGTTATGGAAACATTATGAAGAAGGTATGCACGAGGATAATAGAGTTATGGAAGCATTATGGACACGTTATGATGAAGCTATGCACGAGGATAATAGAGTTATGGAAGCATTATGAAGAAGTTATGCACGAGGATAATAGAGTTATGGAAACATTATGATGAAGCTATGCACGAGGATAATAGAGTTATGGAAGCATTATGATGAAGCTATGCATGAGGATGATAGAGTTATGGAAGCAATATGAAGAAGTTATGCACGAGGATAATAGAGTTATGGAAACATTATGAAGAGGCTATGCACGAGGATAATAGAGTTATGGAAGCATTATGATGAAGCTATGCACATGGGTAATAGAGTTATGGAAGCATTAAGATGAAGCTATGCACGAGGATAATAGATTTATGGAAGCATTATGAAGAAGCTATGCACGAATGTAATAGAGTTATGAAAGCATTATGAAGAAGCTATGCACGAGGATAATAGAGTTATGGAAGCATTATGAAGAAGTTATGCACGAGGATAATAGAGTTATGGAAGCCTTATGAAGAGGCTATGCACGAGGATAATAGAGTTATGGAAGCATTATGAAGAAGTTATGCACGAGGATAATAGAGTTATGGAAACATTATGAAGAGGCTATGCACTAGGATAATAGAGTTATGGAAACATTATGAAGAAGCTATGCACATGGGTAATAGAGTTATGGAAGCATTATGATGAAGCTATACACGAGGATAATAGAGTTATGGAAGCATTATGAAGAAGCTATGCACGAGGGTAATAGAGTTATGGAAGCATTATGAAGAAGCTATGCACGAGGGTAATAGAGTTATGAAAGCATTATGAAGAAGCTATGCACGAGGATAATAGAGTTATGGAAGCATTATGAAGAAGTTATGCACGAGGATAATAGAGTTATGGAAACATTATGAAGAGGCTATGCACTAGGATAATAGAGTTATGGAAACATTATGAAGAAGCTATGCACATGGGTAATAGAGTTATGGAAGCATTATGATGAAGCTATACACGAGGATAATAGAGTTATGGAAGCATTATGAAGAAGCTATGCACGAGGATAAAAGAGTTATGAAAACATTATGGAGAAGCTGTGCACGAGGATAATAGAGTTATGGAAACATTATGAAGAGGCTATGCACTAGGATAATAGAGTTATGGAAACATTATGAAGAAGCTATGCACATGGGTAATAGAGTTATGGAAGCATTATGATGAAGCTATACACGAGGATAATAGAGTTATGGAAGCATTATGAAGAAGCTATGCACGAGGGTAATAGAGTTATGGAAGCATTATGAAGAAGCTATGTACGAGGGTAATAGAGTTATGAAAGCATTATGAAGAAGCTATGCACGAGGATAATAGAGTTATGGAAGCATTATGAAGAAGTTATGCACGAGGATAATAGAGTTATGGAAACATTATGAAGAGGCTATGCACTAGGATAATAGAGTTATGGAAACATTATGAAGAAGCTATGCACATGGGTAATAGAGTTATGGAAGCATTATGATGAAGCTATACACGAGGATAATAGAGTTATGGAAGCATTATGAAGAAGCTATGCACGAGGATAAAAGAGTTATGAAAACATTATGGAGAAGCTGTGCACGAGGATAATAGAGTTATGGAAACATTATGAAGAAGCTATGCACATGGGTAATAGAGTTATGGAAGCATTATGATGAAGCTATGCACGAGGATAATAGAGTTATGGAAACATTATGAAGAAGCTATGCACATGGGTAATAGAGTTATGGAAGCATTAAGATGAAGCTATGCACGAGGATAATAGATTTATGGAAGCATTATGAAGAAGCTATGCACGAGGGTAATAGAGTTATGAAAGCATTATGAAGAAGCTATGCACGAGGATAATAGGGTTATGGAAGCATTATGAAGAAGTTATGCACGAGGATAATAGAGTTATGGAAACATTATGAAGAGGCTATGCACTAGGATAATAGAGTTATGGAAACATTATGAAGAAGCTATGCACATGGGTAATAGAGTTATGGAAGCATTATGATGAAGCTATACACGAGGATAATAGAGTTATGGAAGCATTATGAAGAAGCTATGCACGAGGGTAATAGAGTTATGGAAGCATTATGAAGAAGCTATGCACGAGGGTAATAGAGTTATGAAAGCATTATGAAGAAGCTATGCACGAGGATAATAGAGTTATGGAAGCATTATGAAGAAGTTATGCACGAGGATAATAGAGTTATGGAAACATTATGAAGAGGCTATGCACTAGGATAATAGAGTTATGGAAACATTATGAAGAAGCTATGCACATGGGTAATAGAGTTATGGAAGCATTATGATGAAGCTATACACGAGGATAATAGAGTTATGGAAGCATTATGAAGAAGCTATGCACGAGGATAAAAGAGTTATGAAAACATTATGGAGAAGCTGTGCACGAGGATAATAGAGTTATGGAAACATTATGAAGAAGCTATGCACATGGGTAATAGAGTTATGGAAGCATTATGATGAAGCTATGCACGAGGATAATAGAGTTATGGAAACATTATGAAGAAGCTATGCACATGGGTAATAGAGTTATGGAAGCATTAAGATGAAGCTATGCACGAGGATAATAGATTTATGGAAGCATTATGAAGAAGCTATGCACGAGGGTAATAGAGTTATGAAAGCATTATGAAGAAGCTATGCACGAGGATAATAGGGTTATGGAAGCATTATGAAGAAGTTATGCACGAGGATAATAGAGTTATGGAAACATTATGAAGAGGCTATGCACTAGGATAATAGAGTTATGGAAACATTATGAAGAAGCTATGCACATGGGTAATAGAGTTATGGAAGCATTATGATGAAGCTATGCACGAGGATAATAGAGTTATGGAAGCATTATGAAGAAGCTATGCACGAGGATAAAAGAGTTATGAAAACATTATGGAGAAGCTGTGCACGAGGATAATAGAGTTATGGAAACATTATGAAGAGGCTATGCACTAGGATAATAGAGTTATGGAAACATTATGAAGAGGCTATGCACGAGGATAATAGAGTTATGGAAACATTATGATGAAGCTGTGCACGAGGATAATAGAGTTATGGAAGCATTATGATGAAGCTATGCATGAGGATGATAGAGTTATGGAAGCAATATGAAGAGTCTATGCACGAGGATAATAGAGTTATGGAAGCATTATGATGAAGCTATGCACGAGGATAATAGAGTTATGGAAGCATTATGATGAAGCTATGCACGAGGTTAATAGAGTTATGGAAGCATTATGAAGAAGCTATGCACGAGGATAATAGAGTTATGGAAACATTATGAAGAAGCTATGCACATGGGTAATAGAGTTATGGAAGCATTAAGATGAAGCTATGCACAAGGATAATAGATTTATGGAAGCATTATGAAGAAGCTATGCACGAGGGTAATAGAGTTATGAAAGCATTATGAAGAAGCTATGCACGAGGATAATAGAGTTATGGAAGCATTATGAAGAAGTTATGCACGAGGATAATAGAGTTATGGAAGCCTTATGAAGAGGCTATGCACAAGGATAATAGAGTTAATATTCAAAATATAAAGAATATTATGAAGAAGCTATGAACGAGGATAATAGATTTATGGAAGCATTATGATGGAGCTATGCACAAGGATAATAGAGTTATGGAAGCATTATGGAAACATTATGATGAAGCTATGGACGAGGATAATAGATTTATGGAAGCATTATGATGAAGCTATGCACGAGGATAATAGAGTTATGGAAGCATTATTATGAAGCTGTGCACGAGGATAATAGAGTTATGGAAACATTATGAAGAAGCTATGCACGAGGATAATAGAGTTATGGAAACATTATGAAGAAGCTATGCACAAATATAATAGAGTTATGGAAGCATTATGATGAAGCTATGCACGAGGATAATAGAGTTATGGAAGCATTATTATGAAGCTGTGCACGAAGATAATAGAGTTATGGAAACATTATGAAGCTATGCACGAGGGTAATAGAGTTATGAAAGCATTATGAAGAATCTATGCACGAGGATAATAGAGTTATGGAAACATTATGGAGAAGCTGTGCACGAGGATAATAGAGTTATGGAAGCATTATGATGAAGCTATGCACGAGGGTAATTGAGTTATGGAAGCATTATGAAGAAGTTATGCACGAGGATAATAGAGTTATGGAAACATTATGAAGAGGCTATGCACTAGGATAATAGAGTTATGGAAACATTATGAAGAAGGTATGCACGAGGATAATAGAGTTATGGAAGCATTATGGACACGTTATGATGAAGCTATGCACGAGGATAATAGAGTTATGGAAGCATTATGAAGAAGTTATGCACGAGGATAATAGAGTTATGGAAACATTATGAAGAGGCTATGCACGAGGATAATAGAATTATGGAAGCATTATGATGAAGCTATGCATGAGGATGATAGAGTTATGGAAGCAATATGAAGAGTCTATGCACGAGGATAATAGAGTTATGGAAACATTATGAAGAGGCTATGCACTAGGATAATAGAGTTATGGAAACATTATGATGAAGCTATGCACGAGGATAATAGAGTTATGGAAGCATTATGATGAAGCTATGCATGAGGATGATAGAGTTATGGAAGCAATATGAAGAGTCTATGCACGAGGATAATAGAGTTATGGAAGCATTATGATGAAGCTATGCACGAGGATAATAGAGTTATGGAAGCATTATGATGAAGCTATGCATGAGGATGATAGAGTTATGGAAGCAATATGAAGAGTCTATGCACGAGGATAATAGAGTTATGGAAGCATTATGAAGAAGTTATGCACGAGGATAATAGAGTTATGGAAACATTATGAAGAGGCTATGCACTAGGATAATAGAGTTATGGAAACATTATGATGAAGCTATGCGCGAGGATAATAGAGTTATGGAAGCATTATGATGAAGCTATGCATGAGGATGGTAGAGTTATGGAAGCAATATGAAGAGTCTATGCACGAGGATAATAGAGTTATGGAAGCATTATGAAGAAGCTATGCACGAGGATAATAGATTTATGGAAGCATTATGAAGAAGCTATGCACGAGGGTAATAGAGTTATGAAAGCATTATGAAGAAGCTATGCACGAGGATAATAGAGTTATGGAAGCATTATGAAGAAGTTATGCACGAGGATAATAGAGTTATGGAAGCCTTATGAAGAGGCTATGCACGAGGATAATAGAGTTATGGAAGCATTATGAAGAAGCTATGCACGAGGATGATAGAGTTATGGAAGCATTATGAAGAAGTTATGCACGAGGATAATAGAGTTATGGAAACATTATGATGAAGCTATGCACGAATATAATAGAGTTATGGAAACATTATGAAGAGGCTATGCACGAGGATAATAGAGTTATGGAAGCATTATGATGAAGCTATGCACGAGGATGATGGAGTTATGGAAGCATTATGAAGAGTCTATGCACGAGGATAATAGAGTTATGGAAGCATTATGATGAAGCTATGCACGAGGATAATAGAGTTATGGAAGCATTATGATGAAGCTATGCACAAGGATAATAGAGTTATGGAAGCATTATTATGAAGCTGTGCACGAGGATAATAGGGTTATGGAAACATTATGAAGAAGCTATGCACGAGGATAATAGAGTTTTGGAAACATTATGATGAAGCTATGCACGAGGGTAATAGAGTTATGAAAGCATTATGAAGAAGCTATGCACGAGGATAATAGAGTTATGGAAGCATTATGAAGAAGTTATGCACGAGGATAATAGA
Organism: Syritta pipiens; assembly: GCA_905187475.1. Classification (NCBI taxonomy): domain Eukaryota; kingdom Metazoa; phylum Arthropoda; class Insecta; order Diptera; family Syrphidae; genus Syritta; species Syritta pipiens. The sequence goes on along the minus strand of LR994572.1, from coordinate 16,272,263 downwards.
GTTATGGAAGCCTTATGAAGAGGCTATGCACGAGGATAATAGAGTTATGGAAACATTATGAAGAAGCTATGAACGAGGATAATAGATTTATGGAAGCATTATGATGGAGCTATGCACAAGGATTGGAAGCATTATGGAAACATTATGATGAAGCTATGGACGAGGATAATAGATTTATGGAAGCATTATGATGAAGCTATGCACGAGGATAATAGAGTTATGGAAGCATTATTATGAAGCTGTGCACGAGGATAATAGAGTTATGGAAACATTATGAAGAAGCTATGCACGAGGATAATAGAGTTATGGAAACATTATGAAGAAGCTATGCACAAATATAATAGAGTTATGGAAGCATTATGATGAAGCTATGCACGAGGATAATAGAGTTATGGAAGCATTATGATGAAGCTATGCACGAATATAATAGAGTTATGGAAACATTATGAAGAGGCTATGCACGAGGATAATAGAGTTATGGAAACATTATGAAGAAGCTATGCATGAATATAATAGAGTTATGGAAGCATTATGAAGAAGCTATGCACGAGGATGATAGAGTTATGGAAGCATTATGAAGAAGTTATGCACGAGGATAATAGAGTTATGGAAACATTATGATGAAGCTATGCACGAGGATGATGGAGTTATGGAAGCATTATGAAGAGTCTATGCACGAGGATAATAGAGTTATGGAAGCATTATGAAGAGTCTATGCACGAGGATAATAGAGTTATGGAAGCATTATGATGAAGCTATGCACGAGGATAATAGAGTTATGGAAGCATTATGATGAAGCTATGCACAAGGATAATAGAGTTATGGAAGCATTATTATGAAGCTGTGCACGAGGATAATAGGGTTATGGAAACATTATGAAGAAGCTATGCACGAGGATAATAGAGTTTTGGAAACATTATGATGAAGCTATGCACGAGGACGATAGAGTTATGGAAACATTATGAAGAGGCTATGCACGACTATAATAGAGTTATGGAAACATTATGAAGAGGCTATGCACGACTATAATAGAGTTATGGAAACATTATGAAGAAGCTATGCACGAGGGTAATTGAGTTATGGAAACATTATGAAGAAGCTATGCACGAGGATAATAAAGTTATGGAAACATTATGAAGAAGCTTTGCACGAGGATAATAGAGTTATGGAAACATTATGATGAAGCTATGCACGAGGATAATGGATTTATGGAAGCATTATGATGAAGCTATGCACGAGGATAATAGAGTTATTTAAGCATTATGAAGAGGCTATGCACGAGGATAATAGAGTTATGGAAACATTATGAAGAAGCTCTGCACGAGGATAATAGAGTTATGGAAACATTATGAAGAAGCTCTGCACGAGGATAATAGAGTTATGGAAACATTATGAAGAAGCTATGCACGAGGATAATAGAGTTATGGAAACATTATGAAGAGGCTATGCAGGAGGGTAATAGAGTTATGGAAGCATACTGACGAAGCTATGCACGAGGATAACAGAGTTATGGAAACATTATGAAGAAGCTCTGCACGAGGGTAATAGAGTTATGGAAACATTATGATGAAGCTATGCACGAGGATAATAGATTATGAAGAAGCTATAGAGCTACGATTATAATAGAGTTATGGAAACCTTATGAAGAAGCTATGCACGAGGATAATAGAGTTATGGAAACATTATGAAGAAGCTCTGCACGAGGATAATAGAGTTATGGAAACATTATGAAGAGGCTATGCACGAGGATAATAGAGTTATGGAAACATTATGAAGAAGCTACGCACGAGGATAATAGAGTTATGGAAACATTATGATGAAGCTATGCACGAGGATAATAGATTATGAAGAAGCTATGCACGAGGATAATAGAGTTATGGAAACATTATGATAAAGCTATGCGCGAGGATAATAGAGTTATGGAAACATTATGAAGAAGCTCTGCACGAGGATAATAGAGTTATGGAAGCATTATGATGAAGCTATGCACGAATATAATAGAGTTATGGAAACATTATGAAGAGGCTATGCACGAGGATAATAGAGTTATGGAAACATTATGAAGAAGCTATGCATGAATATAATAGAGTTATGGAAGCATTATGAAGAAGCTAAGCACGAGGATGATAGAGTTATGGAAGCATTATGAAGAAGTTATGCACGAGGATAATAGAGTTATGGAAACATTATGATGAAGCTATGCACGAGGATGATGGAGTTATGGAAGCATTATGAAGAGTCTATGCACGAGGATAATAGAGTTATGGAAGCATTATGAAGAGTCTATGCACGAGGATAATAGAGTTATGGAAGCATTATGATGAAGCTATGCACGAGGATAATAGAGTTATGGAAGCATTATGATGAAGCTATGCACGAGGATAATGGATTTATGGAAGCATTATGATGAAGCTATGCACGAGGATAATAGAGTTATTTAAGCATTATGAAGAGGCTATGCACGAGGATAATAGAGTTATGGAAACATTATGAAGAAGCTCTGCACGAGGATAATAGAGTTATGGAAACATTATGAAGAAGCTCTGCACGAGGATAATAGAGTTATGGAAACATTATGAAGAAGCTATGCACGAGGATAATAGAGTTATGGAAACATTATGAAGAGGCTATGCAGGAGGGTAATAGAGTTATGGAAGCATACTGACGAAGCTATGCACGAGGATAACAGAGTTATGGAAACATTATGAAGAAGCTCTGCACGAGGGTAATAGAGTTATGGAAACATTATGATGAAGCTATGCACGAGGATAATAGATTATGAAGAAGCTATAGAGCTACGATTATAATAGAGTTATGGAAACCTTATGAAGAAGCTATGCACGAGGATAATAGAGTTATGGAAACATTATGAAGAAGCTCTGCACGAGGATAATAGAGTTATGGAAACATTATGAAGAGGCTATGCACGAGGATAATAGAGTTATGGAAACATTATGAAGAAGCTACGCACGAGGATAATAGAGTTATGGAAACATTATGATGAAGCTATGCACGAGGATAATAGATTATGAAGAAGCTATGCACGAGGATAATAGAGTTATGGAAACATTATGATAAAGCTATGCGCGAGGATAATAGAGTTATGGAAACATTATGAAGAAGCTCTGCACGAGGATAATAGAGTTATGGAAACATTATGAAGAGGCTATGCACGAGGATAATAGAGTTATGGAAACATTATGAAGAAGCTATGCACGAGGATAATAGAGTTATGGAAACATTATGATGAAGCTATGCACGAGGATAATAGATTATGAAGAAGCTATGCACGAGGATAATAGAGTTATGGAACCATTATGATGAAGCTATACACGAGGATAACGGATTTATGGAAGCATTATGATGAAGCCATGCACGAGGATAATAGAGTTATTTAAGCATTATGAAGAGGCTATGCACGAGGATAATAGAGTTATGGAAACATTATGATGAAGCTATGCACGAGTATAATAGATTATGAAGAAGCTATGCACGAGGATAATAGAGTTATGGAAGCATTATGAAGAAACTTTGCACGAGGATAATACAGTTATGGACACATTATGAAGAAGCTTTGCACGAGGATAATAGAGTTATGGAACCATTATGAAGAAGCTCTGCACGAGGATAATAGAGTTATGGAACCATTATGAAGAAGCTCTGCACGAGGATAATAGAGTTATGGAAACATTATGAAGAAGCTCTGCACGAGGATAATAGAGTTATGGAAACATTATGAAGAGGCTATGCACGAGGATAATAGAGTTATGGAAACATTATGATGAAGCTATGCACGAGGATAATAGATTATGAAGAAGCTATGCACGAGGATAATAGAGTTATGGAACCATTATGATGAAGCTATACACGAGGAAAACGGATTTATGGAAGCATTATGATGAAGCTATGCACGAGGATAATAGAGTTATTTAAGCATTATGAAGAGGCTATGCACGAGGATAATAGAGTTATGGAAACATTATGATGAAGCTATGCACGAGGATAATAGATTACGAAGAAGCTATGCACGAGGATAATAGAGTTATGGAACCATTATGATGAAGCTATACACGAGGAAAACGGATTTATGGAAGCATTATGATGAAGCTATGCACGAGGATAATAGAGTTATGGAAGCATTATGAAGAAACTTTGCACGAGGATAATACAGTTATGGACACATTATGAAGAAGCTATGCACGAGGATAATAGAGTTATGGAAACATTATGAAGAAGCTCTGCACGAGGATAATAGAGTTATGGAAACATTATGAAGAAGCTCTGCACGAGGATAATAGAGTTATGGAAACATTATGAAGAGGCTATGCACGAGGATAATAGAGTTATGGAAACATTATGATGAAGCTATGCACGAGGATAATAGATTATGAAGAAGCTATGCACGAGGATAATAGAGTTATGGAACCATTATGATGAAGCTATACACGAGGAAAACGGATTTATGGAAGCATTATGATGAAGCTATGCACGAGGATAATAGAGTTATTTAAGCATTATGAAGAGGCTATGCACGAGGATAATAGAGTTATGGAAACATTATGATGAAGCTATGCACGAGGATAATAGATTATGAAGAAGCTATGCACGAGGATAATAGAGTTATGGAACCATTATGATGAAGCTATACACGAGGAAAACGGATTTATGGAAGCATTATGATGAAGCTATGCACGAGGATAATAGAGTTATGGAAGCATTATGAAGAAACTTTGCACGAGGATAATACAGTTATGGACACATTATGAAGAAGCTATGCACGAGGATAATAGAGTTATGGAACCATTATGAAGAAGCTCTGCACGAGGATAATAGAGTTATGGAAACATTATGAAGAAGCTATGCACGAGGATAATAGAGTTATGGAAACATTATGAAGAAGCTATGCACGAGGATAATAGAGTTATGGAACCATTATGATGAAGCTATGCACGAGGATAATAGATTTATGGAAGCATTATGATGAAGCTATGCACGAGGTTAATAGAGTTATTTAAGCATTATGAAGAGGCTATGCACGAGGCTATGCACGAGGATAATAGAGTTATGGAAACATTATGAAGAAGCTATGCACGAGGATAATAGAGTTATGGAACCATTATGATGAAGCTATGCACGAGGATAATAGATTTATGGAAGCATTACGATGAAGCTATGCACGAGGATAATAGAGTTATGGAAGCATTATAAAGAGGCTATGCAGGAGGGTAGTAGAGTTATGGTAGCATACTGACGAAGCTATGCACGGGGATAATAGAGTTATGGAAACATTATGAAGAAGCTCTGCACGAGGATAATAGAGTTATGGAAACATTATGAAGAGGCTATGCACGAGGATAATAGAGTTATGGAAGCATTATGAAGAAGCTATGCACGAGGATAATACAGTTATGGAAGCATTATGATGAAGCTATGCACGAGGATAATAGAGTTATGGAAACATTATGAAGTGGCTAAGCACGAGGATAATAGAGTTATGGAAACATTATGATGAAGCTATGCACGAGGATAATACAGTTATGGAAGCATTATGATGAAGCTATGCACGAGGATAATAGAGTTATGGAAACATTATGAAGAAGCTCTGCACGAGGATAATAGAGTTATGGAAACATTATGAAGAGGCTACGCACGAGGATAATAGAGTTATGGAAACCTCATGAAGAAGCTATGCACGAGGATAATAGAGTTATGGAACCATTATGATGAAGCTATGCACGAGGATAATGGATTTATGGAAGCATTAAGATGAAGCTATGCACGTGGATAATAGAGTTATTTAAGCATTATGTAGAGGCTGTGCACGAGGATAATAGAGTTATGGAAACATGATGATGAAGCTATGCACGAGGATAATAGAGTTATGGAAACATTATGAAAAAGCTCTGCACGAGGATAATAGAGTTATGGAAACATTATGAAGAGGCTATGCACGAGGTTAATAGAGTTATGGAACCATTATGATGAAGCTATGCACGAGGATAATAGATTTATGGAAGCATTATGATGAAGCTATGCACGAGGATAATAGAGTTATGGAAACATTATGAAGAAGCTATGCACGAGGATAATAGAGTTATGGAAACATTATGATGAAGCTATGCACGAGGATAATAGAGTTATGGAAGCATTATGATGAAGCTATGCACGAGGATAATAGAGTTATGGAAACATTATGATGAAGCTATGCACGAGGATAATAGAGTTATGGAAACATTATGATGAAGCTATGCACGAGGATAATAGAGTTATGGAAGCATTATGATGAAGCTATGCACGAGGATAATAGAGTTATGGAAACATTATGATGAAGCTATGCACGAGGATAATAGAGTTATGGAAACATGATGATGAAGCTATGCACGAGGATAATAGAGTTATGGAAACATTATGAAAAAGCTCTGCACGAGGATAATAGAGTTATGGAAACATTATGAAGAGGCTATGCACGAGGTTAATAGAGTTATGGAACCATTATGATGAAGCTATGCACGAGGATAATAGAGTTATGGAAACATTATGATGAAGTTATGCACGAGGATAATAGAGTTATGGAAACATTATGATGAAGCTATGCACGAGGATAATAGAGTTATGGAAGCATTATGATGAAGCTATGCACGAGGATAATAGAGTTATGGAAACATTATGATGAAGCTATGCGCGAGGATAATAGAGTTATGGAAACATTATGATGAAGCTATGCACGAGGATAATAGAGTTATGGAAACATTATGAAGAAGCTCTGCACGAGGATAATAGAGTTATGGAAACATTATGAAGAGGCTATGCACGAGGATAATAGAGTTATGGAAACCTCATGAAGAAGCTATGCACGAGGATAATAGAGTTATGGAACCATTATGATGAAGCTATGCACGAGGATAATGGATTTATGGAAGCATTAAGATGAAGCTATGCACGTGGATAATAGAGTTATTTAAGCATTATGTAGAGGCTGTGCACGAGGATAATAGAGTTATGGAAACATGATGATGAAGCTATGCACGAGGATAATAGAGTTATGGAAACATTATGAAAAAGCTCTGCACGAGGATAATAGAGTTATGGAAACATTATGAAGAGGCTATGCACGAGGTTAATAGAGTTATGGAACCATTATGATGAAGCTATGCACGAGGATAATAGATTTATGGAAGCATTATGATGAAGCTATGCACGAGGATAATAGAGTTATGGAAACATTATGAAGAAGCTATGCACGAGGATAATAGAGTTATGGAAACATTATGATGAAGCTATGCACGAGGATAATAGAGTTATGGAAGCATTATGATGAAGCTATGCACGAGGATAATAGAGTTATGGAAACATTATGATGAAGCTATGCACGAGGATAATAGAGTTATGGAAACATTATGATGAAGCTATGCACGAGGATAATAGAGTTATGGAAGCATTATGATGAAGCTATGCACGAGGATAATAGAGTTATGGAAACATTATGATGAAGCTATGCACGAGGATAATAGAGTTATGGAAACATGATGATGAAGCTATGCACGAGGATAATAGAGTTATGGAAACATTATGAAAAAGCTCTGCACGAGGATAATAGAGTTATGGAAACATTATGAAGAGGCTATGCACGAGGTTAATAGAGTTATGGAACCATTATGATGAAGCTATGCACGAGGATAATAGAGTTATGGAAACATTATGATGAAGTTATGCACGAGGATAATAGAGTTATGGAAACATTATGATGAAGCTATGCACGAGGATAATAGAGTTATGGAAGCATTATGATGAAGCTATGCACGAGGATAATAGAGTTATGGAAACATTATGATGAAGCTATGCGCGAGGATAATAGAGTTATGGAAACATTATGATGAAGCTATGCACGAGGATAATAGAGTTATGGAAACATTATGAAGAGATTATGCAGGAGGGTAATAGAGTTATGGAAGCATTATGATGAAGCTATGCACAAGGATAATCGAGTTATAGAAGCATTATGATGAAGCTATGCACGAGGATAATAGAGTTATGGAAACATTATGAAGAAGCTATGCACGAGGGTAATAGAATTAAGGAAGCATTATATAGAAGTTATGCACGACTATAATAGAGTTCTGGAAACATTATGAAGAAGCTATGCACGAGGATAATAGAGTTATGGAAGCATTATGAAGAAGTTATGCACGAGGATAATACAGTTATGGAAACATTAAGAAGAAGCTATGCGCGAGGATAATAGAGTTATGGAAACATTATGAAGAGATTATGCAGGAGGGTAATAGAGTTATGGAAGCATTATGATGAAGCTATGCACGAGGATAATAGAGTTATGGAAACATTATGATGAAGCTATGCACGAGGATAATAGAGTTATGGAAGCATTATGATGAAGCTATGCACGAGGATAATAGAGTTATGGAAACATTATGATGAAGCTATGCGCGAGGATAATAGAGTTATGGAAACATTATGATGAAGCTATGCACGAGGATAATAGAGTTATGGAAGCATTATGATGAAGCTATGCACGAGGATAATAGAGTTATGGAAACATTATGATGAAGCTATGCGCGAGGATAATAGAGTTATGGAAACATTATGAAAAAGCTCTGCACGAGGATAATAGAGTTATGGAAACCTCATGAAGAAGCTATGCACGAGGATAACAGAGTTATGGAAACATTATGATGAAGCTATGCACGAGGATAATAGAGTTATGGAAACATTATGAAGAGATTATGCAGGAGGGTAATAGTGTTATGGAAGCATTATGATGAAGCTATGCACAAGGATAATCGAGTTATAGAAGCATTATGATGAAGCTATGCACGAGGATAATAGAGTTATGGAAACATTATGAAGAAGGTATGCACGAGGATAATAGAGTTATGGAAGCATTATGAAGAAGCTATGCACGAGGATAATAGAGTTATGGAAACATAATGAAGAAGCTATGCACGAGGGTAATAGAGTTATGGAAACATTATGATGAAGCTATGCGCGAGGATAATAGAGTTATGGAAACATTATGATGAAGCTATGCACGAGGATAATAGAGTTATGGAAACATTATGAAGAGATTATGCAGGAGGATAATAGAGTTATGGAAGCATTATGATGAAGTTATGCACGAGGATAATAGAGTTATGGAAACATTATGATGAAGCTATGCACGAGGATAATAGAGTTATGGAAGCATTATGATGAAGCTATGCACGAGGATAATAGAGTTATGGAAACATTATGATGAAGCTATGCGCGAGGATAATAGAGTTATGGAAACATTATGATGAAGCTATGCACGAGGATAATAGAGTTATGGAAACATTATGAAGAGATTATGCAGGAGGGTAATAGAGTTATGGAAGCATTATGATGAAGCTATGCACAAGGATAATCGAGTTATAGAAGCATTATGATGAAGCTATGCACGAGGATAATAGAGTTATGGAAACATTATGAAGAAGGTATGCACGAGGATAATAGAGTTATGGAAGCATTATGAAGAAGCTATGCACGAGGATAATAGAGTTATGGAAACATAATGAAGAAGCTATGCACGAGGGTAATAGAGTTATGGAAGCATTATGAAGATTCTATGCACGAGGATAATACAGTTATGGAAGCATTATGAAGAAGCTATGCACGAGGGTAATAGAGTTATGAAAGCTTTATGAAGAAGCTATGCACGATTATAATAGAGTTATGGAAACCTTATGAAGAAGCTATGCACGAGGATAATAGAGTTATGGAACCGTTATGATGAAGCTATGCACGAGGATAATAGAGTTATTTAAGCATTATGAAGAGGCTATGCACGAGGATAATAGAGTTATGGAAACATTATGATGAAGCTATGCACGAGGATAATAGAGTTATGGAAACATTATGAAAAAGCTCTGCACGAGGATAATAGAGTTATGGAAACATTATGAAGAGGCTATGCACGAGGATAATAGAGTTATGGAAGCATTATGAAGAAGCTATGCACGAGGAAAATACAGTTTTGGAAACATTATGAAGAAGCTATGCACGAGGATAATAGAGTTATGGAAACATTATGAAGAGGCTATGCAGGAGGGTAATAGAGTTATGGAAACATTATGAAAAAGCTCTGCACGAGGATAATAGAGTTATGTAAACATTATGAAGAGGCTATGCACGAGGGTAATAGAGTTATGGAAGCATTATGAAGAAGCTATGCACGAGAATAATAGAGTTATGGAAGCATTATGAAGAAGTTATGCACGAGGATAATAGAGTTGTGGAAACATTATGAAGAAGCTATGCACGAGGATAATAGATTTATGGAAGCATTATGATGAAGCTATGCACGAGGATAATAGAGTTATTTAAGCATTATGAAGAAGCTATGCACGAGGATAATAGAGTTATGGAAACATAATGAAGAAGCTATGCACGAGGGTAATAGAGTTATGGAAGCATTATGAAGATTTTATGCACGAGGATAATACAGTTATGGAAGCATTATGAAGAAGCTATGCACATGGGTAATAGAGTTATGGAAACATTATGAAGAAGCTATGCACGAGGATAATACAGCTATGGAAGCATTATGAAGAAGCTATGCACGAGGATAATACAGCTATGGAAGCATTATGAAGAAGCTATGCACGAGGATAATAGAGTTATGGAAGCATTATGAAGAGGCTATGCACGAGGATAATACAGTTATGGAAACATTATGAAGAAGTTATGCACGAGGATAATACAGTTATGGAAGCATTATGAAGAAGCTATGCACGAGGATAATGGATTTATGGAAGCATTATGATGAAGCTATGCACGAGGATAATACAGCTATGGAAGCATTATGAAGAAGCTATGCACGAGGATAATACAGTTATGGAAACATTATGAAGAAGCTATGCACGAGGATAATACAGCTATGGAAACATTATGAAGAAGCTATGCACGAGGATAATACAGCTATGGAAGCATTATGAAGAAGCTATGCACGAGGATAATAGAGTTATGGAAGCATTATGAAGAAGCTATGCACGAGGATAATACAGTTATGGAAACATTATGAAGAAGCTATGCACGAGGATAATACAGCTATGGAAGCATTATGAAGAAGCTATGCACGAGGATAATACAGCTATGGAAGCATTATGAAGAAGCTATGCACGAGGATAATAGAGTTATGGAAGCATTATGAAGAAGCTATGCACGAGGATAATACAGTTATGGAAACATTATGAAGAAGTTATGCACGAGGATAATACAGTTATGGAAGCATTATGAAGAAGCTATGCACGAGGATAATAGAGTTATGGAACCACTATGATGAAGCTATGCACGAGGATAATGGATTTATGGAAGCATTATGAAGAGGCTATGCACGAGGATAATAGAGTTATGGAAACATTATGATGAAGCTATGCACGAGGATAATAGAGGTATGGAAACATTATGAAAAAGCTCTGCACGAGGATAATAGAGTTATGGAAACATTATGAAGAGGCTATGCACGAGGATAATAGAGTTATGGAAGCATTATGAAGAAGCTATACACGAGGATAATAGAGTTATGGAAACATTATGAAGAAGCTATGCACGAGGATAATAGAGTTATGGAACCATTATGATGAAGCTATGCACGAGGATAATAGGTTATGGAACCATTATGATGAAGCTATACACGAGGATAATACAGTTATGGAAACATTATGAAGAAGCTATGCACGAGGATAATAGAGTTATGGAACCATTATGATGAAGCTATGCACGAGGATAATAGAGTTATGGAAACATTATGAAGAAGCTATGCACGAGGATAATAGAGTTATGGAAACATTATGAAGAAGCTCTGCACGAGGATAATAGAGTTATGGAAGCATTATGAAGAAGCTATGCACGAGGATAATAGAGTTATTTAAGCATTATGAAGAGGCTATGCACGAGGATAATAGAGTTATGGAAACATTATGAAGAAGCTATGCACGAGGATAATAGAGTTATGGAACCATTATGATGAAGCTCTGCACGAGGATAATAGAGCTATGGAAGCATTATGAAGAAGCTATGCACGAGGATAATAGAGTTATTTAAGCATTATGAAGAGGCTATGCACGAGGATAATAGAGTTATGGAAACATAATGAAGAAGCTATGCACGAGGGTAATAGAGTTATGGAACCATTATGATGAAGCTATGCACGAGGATAATAGAGTTATGGAACCATTATGATGAAGCTCTGCACGAGGATAATAGAGCTATGGAAGCATTATGAAGAAGCTATGCACGAGGATAATAGAGTTATGGAAACATTATGAAGAAGCTATGCACGAGGATAATAGAGTTATGGAAACATTATGAAGAAGCTCTGTACGAGGATAATAGAGTTATGGAAGCATTATGAAGAAGCTATGCACGAGGATAATAGAGTTATGGAAGCATTATGAAGAAGCTATGCACGAGGATAATAGAGTTATGGAAGCATTATGAAGAAGCTATACACGAGGATAATAGAGTTATGGAAACATTATGAAGAAGCTATGCACGAGGATAATAGAGTTATGGAACCATTATGATGAAGCTATGCACGAGGATAATAGAGTTATGGAAACATTATGATGAAGCTATGCACGAGGATAATAGAGGTATGGAAACATTATGAAAAAGCTCTGCACGAGGATAATAGAGTTATGGAAACATTATGAAGAGGCTATGCACGAGGATAATAGAGTTATGGAAGCATTATGAAGAAGCTATACACGAGGATAATAGAGTTATGGAAACATTATGAAGAAGCTATGCACGAGGATAATAGAGTTATGGAACCATTATGATGAAGCTATGCACGAGGATAATAGAGTTATGGAACCATTATGATGAAGCTCTGCACGAGGATAATAGAGCTATGGAAGCATTATGAAGAAGCTATGCACGAGGATAATAGAGTTATTTAAGCATTATGAAGAGGCTATGCACGAGGATAATAGAGTTATGGAAACATAATGAAGAAGCTATGCACGAGGGTAATAGAGTTATGGAACCATTATGATGAAGCTATGCACGAGGATAATAGAGTTATGGAACCATTATGATGAAGCTCTGCACGAGGATAATAGAGCTATGGAAGCATTATGAAGAAGCTATGCACGAGGATAATAGAGTTATGGAAACATTATGAAGAAGCTATGCACGAGGATAATAGAGTTATGGAAACATTATGAAGAAGCTCTGTACGAGGATAATAGAGTTATGGAAGCATTATGAAGAAGCTATGCACGAGGATAATAGAGTTATGGAAGCATTATGAAGAAGCTATGCACGAGGATAATAGAGTTATGGAAACATAATGAAGAAGCTATGCACGAGGGTAATAGAGTTATGGAAACATTATGAAGAAGCTATGCACGAGGATAATAGAGTTATGGAAGCATTATGAAGAAGCTATGCACGAGGATAATAGAGTTATGGAAGCATTATGATGAAGCTATGCACGAGGATAATAGAGTTGTAGAAGAATTATGAAGAGGCTATGCACGAGGATAATAGAGTTATGGAAGCATTATGAAGAAGCTACGCACGAGGATAATACAGTTATGGAAACATTATGAAGAAGCTATGCACGAGGATGGAGTTATGGAAACATTATGGAAGCATTATGGAAACATTATGAAGAAGCTATGCACGAGGATAATACAGTTATGGAAACATTATGAAGAAGCTATGCACGAGGATAATAGAGTTATGGGAACATTATGAAGAGGCTATGCACGAGGATAATAGAGTTATGGAAGCATTATGAAGAAGCTATGCACGAGGATAATACAGTTATGGAAGCATTATGAAGAGGCTATGCACGAGGATAATAGAGTTATGGAACCATTATGATGAAGCTATGCACGAGGATATTAGAGTTTTGGAAGCATTATGAAGAAGCTATGCACGAGGATAATAGAGTTATGGAACCATTATGATGAAGCTATGCACGAGGGTAATAGATTTATGGAAGCATTATGATGAAGCTATGCACGAGGATAATAGAGTTATGGAAGCATTATGAAGAGTCTATTCACGAGGATAATAGAGTTATGGAAACATTATGAAGAAGCTATGCACGAGGATAATAGAGTTATGGAAACATTATGAAGAAGCTATGCACGAGGATAATAGAGTTATGGAAGCATTATGAAGAGGCTATGCACGATGATAATAGAGTTATGGAAACATTATGAAGAAGCTATGTACGAGGATAATAGAGTTATGGAAACATTATGAAGAAGCTCTGCACGAGGATAATAGAGTTATGGAAGAATTATGAAGAGGCTATGCACGAGGATAATAGAGTTATGGAAATATTATGAAGAAGCTATGCACGGGGATAATAGAGTTATGGAAGCACTATGAAGAAGCTATGCACGAAGGTAATAGAGTTATGGAAGCATTATGATGAAGCTGTGCGCGAGGATAATAGAGTTATGGAAGAATTATGAAGAGGCTATGAACGAGGATAATAGAGCTATGGAAGCATTATGATGAAGCTATGCGCGAGGATAATAGAGTTATGGAAGCAGTATGAAGAAGCTATGCACAAGGATAATAGAGTTATGGGAACATTATGAAGAAGCTATGCACGAAGATAATAGAGTTATGGAAGCATTATGATGAAGCTATGCACGAGGATAATAGAATTATGGAAGCATTATGAAGAGGCTATGCACGAGGATAACAGAGTTATGGAAACATTATGATGAAGCTATGCACGGGGATAATCGAGTTATGGAAGCATTATGAAGAAGTTATGCACGAAGATAATAGAGTTATGGAATAATTATGGAAACATTATGAAGAAGCTATGCACGAGGATAATAGAGTTATGGAAGCATTATGAAGAAGCTATGCACGTGGATAATAGAGTTATGGAAGCATTATGATGAAGCTATGCACGAGGATAATAGAGTTATGGAAGAATTATGAAGAGGCTATGCATGAGGATAATAGAGTTATGGAAACATTATGATGAAGCTATGCACGAGGATAATAGAGTTATGGAAGCATTATGAAGAGGCTATGCACGAGGATAATAGAGTTATGGAAGCATTATGAAGAAGCTACGCACGAGGATAATACAGTTATGGAAACATTATGAAGAAGCTATGCACGAGGAACATAGAGTTATGGAAACATTATGAAGAAGCTCTGCACGAGGATAATAGAATTATGGAAGCATTATGAAGAAGCTATGCACGATGATAATAGAGTTATGGAAGAATTATGAAGAGGCTATGCACGAGGATAATAGAGTTATGGAAGCATTATGAAGAAGCTACGCACGAGGATAATACAGTTATGGAAACATTATGAAGAAGCTATGCACGAGGAACATAGAGTTATGGAAACATTATGAAGAAGCTCTGCACGAGGATAATAGAATTATGGAAGCATTATGAAGAAGCTATGCACGATGATAATAGAGTTATGAAAGCATTATGAAGAGGCTATGCACGAGGATAATAGAGTTATGGAAACATTATGAAGAAGCTATGCACGAGGATAATAGAGTTATGGAAACATTATGAAGAAGCTATGCACGAGGATAATACAGTTATGGAAGCATTATGAAGAAGCTATGCACGAGGATAATAGAGTTATGGAAGCATTATGAAGAAGCTTTGCACGAGGATAATAGAGTTATGGAAGCATTATGAAGAGGCTTTGCACGATAATAATAGAGTTATGGAAACATTATGAAGAAGCTATGCACGAGGATAATAGAGTTATGGAAACATTATGAAGAAGCTATGCACGAGGATAATAGAGTTATGGGAACATTATGAAGAAGGTATGCACGAAGATAATAGAGTTATGGAAGCATTATGGAAACATTATGAAGAAGCTATGCACGAGGATAATAGAGTTATGGAAGCATTATGAAGAAGGTATGCGCGAAGATAATAGAGTTATGGAAGCATTATGGAAACATTATGAAGAAGCTATGCACGAGGATAATAGAGTTATGGAAGCATTATGAAGAAGCTATGCACGAGGAAAATAGAGTTATGGAAGCATTATGATGAAGTTATGCACGATAATAATAGAGCTATGGAAACATTATGAAGAAGCTATGCACGAGGAAAATAGAGTTATGGAAGCATTATGAAGAAGCTATGCACGAGGATAACAGAGTTATGGAAACATTATGATGAAGCTATGCACGAGGATAATCGAGTTATGGAAGCATTATGAAGAAGGTATGCGCGAAGATAATAGAGTTATGGAAGCATTATGGAAACATTATGAAGAAGCTATGCACGAGGATAATAGAGTTATGGAAGCATTATGAAGAAGCTATGCACGAGGAAAATAGAGTTATGGAAGCATTATGATGAAGTTATGCACGATAATAATAGAGCTATGGAAACATTATGAAGAAGCTATGCACGAGGAAAATAGAGTTATGGAAGCATTATGAAGAAGCTATGCACGAGGATAATAGAGTTATGGAAGCATTATGATGAAGCTATGCACGAGGATAATAGAGTTATGGAAGAATTATGGAGAGGCTATGCACGAGGATAATAGAGTTATGGAAACATTATGATGAAGCTATGCACGAGGATAATAGAGTTATGGAAGCATTATGAAGAAGCTATGCACGAGGATAATAGAGTTATGGAAACATTATGATGAAGTTATGCACGAGGAAAATAGAGTTATGGAAACATTATGAAGAAGCTTTGCACGAGGATAATAGAGTTATGGAAACATTACGAAGAAGCAATGCACGAATACAATAGAGTTATGGAAGCATTATGAAGAAGCTATGCACGAGGATAATAGAGTTATGGAAACATTACGAAGAAGCTATGCACGAATATAATAGAGTTATAGAAGCATTATGAAGAAGCTATGCACGAGGATAATAGAGTTATGGAAACATTACGAAGAAGCTATGCACGAATATAATAGAGTTATGGAAGCATTATGATGAAGCTATGCACGAGGGTAATAGAGTTAAGGAAGCATTATGAAGAAGTTATGCACGAGGATAATAGAGTTATGGAAGCATTATGAAGAAGCTATGCACGAGGAAAATAGAGTTATGGAAGCATTATGATGAAGCTATGCACGAGGATAACAGAGTTATGGAAACATTATGATGAAGCTATGCACGAGGATAATCGAGTTATGGAAGCATTATGAAGAAGGTATGCGCGAAGATAATAGAGTTATGGAAGCATTATGGAAACATTATGAAGAAGCTATGCACGAGGATAATAGAGTTATGGAAGCATTATGAAGAAGCTATGCACGAGGAAAATAGAGTTATGGAAGCATTATGATGAAGTTATGCACGATAATAATAGAGCTATGGAAACATTATGAAGAAGCTATGCACGAGGAAAATAGAGTTATGGAAGCATTATGAAGAAGCTATGCACGAGGATAATAGAGTTATGGAAGCATTATGATGAAGCTATGCACGAGGATAATAGAGTTATGGAAGAATTATGGAGAGGCTATGCACGAGGATAATAGAGTTATGGAAACATTATGATGAAGCTATGCACGAGGATAATAGAGTTATGGAAGCATTATGAAGAAGCTATGCACGAGGATAATAGAGTTATGGAAGAATTATGGAGAGGCTATGCACGAGGATAATAGAGTTATGGAAACATTATGATGAAGCTATGCACGAGGATAATAGAGTTATGGAAGCATTATGAAGAAGCTATGCACGAGGATAATAGAGTTATGGAAACATTATGATGAAGTTATGCACGAGGAAAATAGAGTTATGGAAACATTATGAAGAAGCTTTGCACGAGGATAATAGAGTTATGGAAACATTACGAAGAAGCAATGCACGAATACAATAGAGTTATGGAAGCATTATGAAGAAGCTATGCACGAGGATAATAGAGTTATGGAAACATTACGAAGAAGCTATGCACGAATATAATAGAGTTATAGAAGCATTATGAAGAAGCTATGCACGAGGATAATAGAGTTATGGAAACATTACGAAGAAGCTATGCACGAATATAATAGAGTTATGGAAGCATTATGATGAAGCTATGCACGAGGGTAATAGAGTTAAGGAAGCATTATGAAGAAGTTATGCACGAGGATAATAGAGTTATGGAAGCATTATGAAGAAGCTATGCACGAGGAAAATAGAGTTATGGAAGCATTATGATGAAGCTATGCACGATAATAGTAGAGTTATGGAAACATTATGAAGAAGCTATGCACGAGGAAAATAGAGTTATGGAAGCATTATGAAGAAGCTATGCACGAGGATAATAGAGTTATGGAAGAATTATGGAGAGGCTATGCACGAGGATAATAGAGTTATGGAAGCATTATGATGAAGCTATGCACGAGGATAATAGAGTTATGGAAGCATTATGAAGAAGCTATGCACGAGGATAATAGAGTTATGGAAGAATTATGAAGAGGCTTTGCACGAGGATAATAGAGTTATGGAAACATTATGATGAAGCTATGCACGAGGAAAATAGAGTTGTGGAAACATTATGAAGAAGCTTTGCACGAGGATAATAGAGTTATGGAAACATTACGAAGAAGCAATGCACGAATATAATAGAGTTATGGAAGCATTATGATGAAGCTATGCACGAGGGTAATAGAGTTAAGGAAGCATTATGAAGAAGTTATGCACGAGGATAATAGAGTTATGGAACCATTATGAAGAGGCTATGCACGAGGATAATAGAGTTATGGAAGCATTATGAAGAAGCTATGCACGAGGATAATAGAGTTATGGAAGCATTATGGAAACATTATGAAGAAGCTATGCACGAGGATCATAGAGTTATGGTAGCATTATGAAGAAGCTATGTACGAGGATAATATAGTTATGGATGCATTATGATGAAGCTATGCACTATAATAATAGAGTTATGGAAACATTATGAAGAAGCTGTGCACGATTATATCAGAGTTATGGAACCATTATGATGAAGCTATGCACGAGGATAATAGATTTATGGAAGCATTATGATGAAGCTATGCACGAGGATAATAGAGTTATTTAAGCATTATAAAGAGGCTATGCACGAGGATAATAGAGTTATGGAAACATTACGAAGAAGCTATGCACGAATATAATAGAGTTATGGAAGCATTATGATGAAGCTATGCACGAGGGTAATAGAGTTAAGGAAGCATTATGAAGAAGTTATGCACGAGGATAATAGAGTTATGGAAGCATTATGAAGAAGCTATGCACGAGGAAAATAGAGTTATGGAAGCATTATGATGAAGCTATGCACGATAATAGTAGAGTTATGGAAACATTATGAAGAAGTTATGCACGAGGAAAATAGAGTTATGGAAGCATTATGAAGAAGCTATGCACGAGGATAATAGAGTTATGGAAGCATTATGATGAAGCTATGCACGAGGATAATAGAGTTATGGAAGAATTATGGAGAGGCTATGCACGAGGATAATAGAGTTATGGAAACTTTATGATGAAGCTATGCACGAGGATAATAGAGTTATGGAAGCATTATGAAGAAGCTATGCACGAGGATAATAGAGTTATGGAAACATTATGATGAAGCTATGCACGACGAAAATAGAGTTCTGGAAACATTATGAAGAAGCTTTGCACGAGGATAATAGAGTTATGGAAACATTACGAAGAAGCAATGCACGAATATAATAGAGTTATGGAAGCATTATGATGAAGCTATGCACGAGGGTAATAGAGTTAAGGAAGCATTATGAAGAAGTTATGCACGAGGATAATAGAGTTATGGAAGCATTATGAAGAAGCTATGCACGAGGATAATAGAGTTATGGAAACATTATGATGAAGCTATGCACGAGGATAATAGATTTATGGAAGCATTATGATGAAGCTATGCACGAGGATAATAGAGTTTTGGAAACATCATGAAGAGGCTATGCACGAGGATAATAGAGTTATGGAAACATTATGATGAGGCTATGCACGAGGATAATAGAGTTATGGAAGCATTATGACGAAGCTATGCACGAGGATAATAGAGTTATGGAAACATTATGATGAAGCTATGCACGAGGATAATAGAGTTATGGAAACATTATGAAGAAGCTATGCACGATTATAATAGAATTATGGAAACATTATGAAGAAGCTATGCACGAAGATAATAGAGTTATAGAACCATTATGATGAAGCTATGCACGAGGATAATAGATTTATGGAAGCATTATGAAGAAGCTATGCACGAGGATAATAGAGTTATGGAAACATTATGAAGAGGCTATGCACGAGGATAATAGAGTTATGGAAACATTATGATGAAGCTATGCACGAGGGTAATAGAGTTATGAAAGCATTATGAAGAAGCTATGCACGAGGATAATAGAGTTATTAAAACATTATGAAGAGGCTTTGCACGAGGATAATAGAGTTATGGAAGCATTATGACGAAGCTATGCACGAGGATAATAGAGTTATGGAAGCATTATGAAGAAGCTATGCACGAGGGTAATAGAGTTATGGAAACATTATGATAAAGCTATGCAAGAGGATAATATATTTATGGAAACATTATGGTGAAGCTATGCACGAGGATAATAGAGTTATGGAAGCATTATGATGAAGCTATGCATGAGGATATTCGAGTTATGGAAGCATTATGATGAAGCTATGCACGAGGATAATAGAGTTATGGAAACATTATGAAGAAGCTATGCACGAGGGTAATAGAGTTAAGGAAGCATTATGAAGAAGTTATGAACGAGGATAATGGAGTTATGGAAACATTATGAAGAAGCTATGCACGAGGATAATAGAGTTATGGAAACATTATGAAGAGGAGGGTAATAAAGTTATGGGAGCATTATGATGAAGCTATGCACGAGGATAATAGAGTTATGGAAGCATTATGAAGAAGCTTTGCACGAGGATAATAGAGTTATGGAAGCATTATGAAGAAGCTATGCACGAGGGTAATAGAGTTATGGAAGCATTATGAAGAAGTTATGCACGAGGATAATAGAGTTATGGAAGCATTATGAAGAAGCTATGCACGAGGATAATAGAGTTATGGAAACATTATTAAGAAGCTATGCACGAGGGTAATAGAGTTATGAAAGCATTATGAAGAAGCTATGCACGAGGATAATAGAGTTATGGAAGCATTATGATGAAGCTATGCACGAGGATAATAGAGTTATGGAAACATTATGAAGAAGCTATGCACGAGGATAATAGAGTTATGGGAACATTATGAAGAAGCTATGCACGAGGATAATAGAGTTATGGAAGCATTATGATGAAGCTATGCACGAGGATAATAGAGTTATGGAAACATTATGAAGAAGCTATGCACGAGGGTAATAGAGTTATGAAAGCATTATGAAGAAGCTATGCACGAGGATAATAGAGTTATGGGAACATTATGAAGAAGCTATGCACGAGGATAATAGAGTTATGGCAGCATTATGATGAAGCTATGCACGAGGATAATAGAGTTATGGAAACGTTATGAAGAAGCTATGCACGAGGGTAATAGAGTTATGAAAGCATTATGAAGAAGCTATGCATGAGGATAATAGAGTTATGGAAGCATTATGGAAGCATTATGGAAACATTATGAAGAAGCTATGCACGAGGGTAATAGAGTTATGGAAGCATTATGATGAAGCTATGCACGATAATAATAGAGTTATGGAAACATTATGAAGAAGCTATGCACGAGGATAATAGATTTATGGAAGAATTATGATGAAGCTATGCACGAGGATAATAGAGTTATTTAAGAATTATGAAGAAGCTATGCACGAGGATAATAGATTTATGGAAGCATTACGATGAAGCTATGCACGAGGATAACAGAGTTATGGAAACATTGTGAAGAAGCTATGCACGAGGATAATAGAGTTATGGAAACATTATGAAGAAGCTATGCACGAGGATAATAGAGTTATGGATGCATTATGATGAAGCTATGCACGAGGATAATAGAGTTATGGAAACATTATGAAGAAGTTCTGCACGAGGATAATAGAGTTATGGGAACATTATGACGAAGCTATGCACGAGGGTAATAGAGTTATGGAAGCATTATGGAAACATTATGAAGAAGCTATGCACGAGGATAATAGAGTTGTGGAAACATTATGAAGAAGCTATGCACGAGGATAATAGAGTTATGGATGCATTATGATGAAGCTATGCACGAGGATAATAGAGTTATGGAAACATTATGAAGAAGTTATGCACGAGGATAATAGAGTTATGGGAACATTATGACGAAGCTATGCACGAGGGTAATAGAGTTATGGAAGCATTATGGAAACATTGTGAAGAAGCTATGCACGAGGATAATAGAATTATGGAAGCAATATGAAGCTATATACAAGGATAATAGAGTTATGGAAACATTATGAAGAAGCTATGCACGAGGATAATAGAGTTATGGAAACATTATGAAGAAGCTATGCATGAGGATAATAAAGTTATGGAAACATTATGAAGAAGCTTTGCACGAGGATAATAGAGTTATGGAAACATTATGAAGAACCTATGCACGAGGGTAATAGAGTTATGGAAGCATTATGTAGAAGTTATGCACGAGGATAATAGAATTATGGAAGCATTATGAAGCTATATACAAGGATAATAGAGTTATGGAAACATTATGAAGAAGCTATGCACGAGGATAATAGAGTTATGGAAACATTATGAAGAGGCTTTGCACGAGGATAATAAAGTTATGGAAACATTATGAAGAAGCTTTGCACGAGGATAATAGAATTATGGAAGCATTATGAAGAAGCTATACACGAGGATAATAGAGTTATGGAAACACTATGAAGAAGCTCTGCACGAGGATAATAGAGTTATGGAAACATTATGGAGAAGCTATGCACGAGGGTAATAGAGTTATGGAAGCATTATGAAGAAGCTTTGCACGAGGATAATAGAGTTATGGAAGCATTATGAAGAGCTATGCACGAGGATAATAGAGTTATGGAAACACTATGAAGAAGCTCTGCACGAGGATAATAGAGTTATGGAAACATTATGATGAAGCTATGCACGAGGGTAATAGAGTTATGGAAGCATTATGTAGAAGTTATGCACGAGGATAATAGAATTATGGAAGCATTATGAAGCTATATACAAGGATAATAGAGTTATGGAAACATTATGAAGAAGCTATGCACGAGTATAATAGAGTTATGGAAACATTATGAAGAGGCTTTGCACGAGGATAATAAAGTTATGGAAACATTATGAAGAAGCTTTGCACGAGGATAATAGAATTATGGAAGCATTATGAAGAAGCTCTGCACGAGGATAATGGAGTTATGGAAACATTATGGAGAAGCTATGCACGAGGGTAATAGAGTTATGGAAGCATTATGAAGAAGCTTTGCACGAGGATACTAGAGTTATGGAAGCATTATGAAGAAGCTATGCACGAGGATAATAGAGTTATGGAAACACTATGAAGAAGCTCTGCACGAGGATAATAGAGTTATGGAAACATTATGATGCAGCTATGCACGAGGGTAATAGAGTTATGGAAGCATTATGAAGAAGTTATGCACGAGGATAATAGAATTGTGGAAGCATTATGAAGCTATATACAAGGATAATAGAGTTATGGAAACATTATGAAGAAGCTATGCACGAGGATAATAGAGTTATGGAAACATTATGAAGAAGCTATGCATGAGGATAATAAAGTTATGGAAACATTATGAAGAAGCTTTGCACGAGGATAATAGAGTTATGGAAGCATTATGAAGAAGCTATGCACGAGGGTAATAGAGTTATGGAAGCATTATGAAGCTATATACAAGGATAATAGAGTTATGGAAACATTATGAAGAAGCTATGCACGAGGATAATAGAGTTATGGAAACATTATGAAGAGGCTTTGCACGAGGATAATAAAGTTATGGAAACATTATGAAGAAGCTTTGCACGAGGATAATAGAATTATGGAAGCATTATGAAGAAGCTATGCACGAAGATAATAGAGTTATGGAAACACTATGAAGAAGCTCTGCACGAGGATAATAGAGTTATGGAAACATTATGGAGAAGCTATGCACGAGGGTAATAGAGTTATGGAAGCATTATGAAGAAGCTTTGCACGAGGATAATAGAGTTATGGAAGCATTATGAAGAAGCTATGCACGAGGATAATAGAGTTATGGAAACACTATGAAGAAGCTCTGCACGAGGATAATTGAGTTATGGAAACATTATGATGAAGCTATGCACGAGGGTAATAGAGTTATGGAAGCATTATGAAGAAGTTATGCACGAGAATAATAGAATTATGGAAGCATTATGAAGCTATATACAAGGATAATAGAGTTATGGAAACATTATGAAGAAGCTATGCACGAGGATAATAGAGTTATGGAAACATTATGAAGAAGCTATGCATGAGGATAATAAAGTTATGGAAACATTATGAAGAAGCTTTGCACGAGGATAATAGAGTTATGGAAGCATTATGAAGAAGCTATGCACAAGGATAATAGAGTTATGGAAGCATTATGAAGAAGTTATGCACGAGGATAATAGAGTTATGGAAGCATTATGAAGAAGCTATGCACGAGGATAATAGAGTTATGGAAACATTATAAAGAAGCTATGCACGAGGGTAATAGAGTTATGGAAGCATTATGAAGAAGTTATGCACGAGGATAATAGAGCTATGAAAACATTATGAAGAAGCTATGCACGAGGATAATAGAGTTATGGAAGCATTATGAAGAAGTTATGCACGAGGATAATAGAGTTATGGAAGCATTATGAAGAAGCTGTGCACGAGGATAATAGAGTTATGGAAACATTATGAAGAAGCTATGCACGAGGATAATAGAGTTATGGAAACATTATGAAGAGGCTTTGCACGAGGATAATAAAGTTATGGAAACATTATGAAGAAGCTTTGCACGAGGATAATAGAGTTATGGAAGCATTATGAAGAAGCTATGCACGAGGAAAATAGAGTTGTGGAAACATTATGAAGAAGCTATGCACGAGGATAATAGAGTTATGGAAACATTATGAAGAAGCTTTGCACGAGGATAATAGAGTTATGGAAGCATTATGAGGAAGCTATGCACGAGGATAATAGAGTTATGGAAACATTATGAAGAAGCTATGCACGAGGATAATAGAGTTATGGAAACATTATGAAGAGGCTTTGCACGAGGATAATAAAGTTATGGAAACATTATGAAGAGGCTTTGCACGAGGATAATAGAGTTATGGAAGCATTATGAAGAAGCTATGCACGAGGAAAATAGAGTTGTGGAAACATTATGAAGAAGCTATGCACGAGGATAATAGAGTTATGGAAACATTATGAAGAAGCTTTGCACGAGGATAATAGAGTTATGGAAGCATTATGAAGAAGCTATGCACGAGGAAAATAGAGTTGTGGAAACATTATGAAGAAGCTATGCACGAGGATAATAGAGTTATGGAAGCATTATGAAGAAGTTATGCACGAGGATAATAGAGTTATGGAAGCATTATGAAGAAGCTATATACAAGGATAATAGAGTTATGGAAACATTATGAAGAAGCTATGCACGAGGATAATAGAGTTATGGAAACATTATGAAGAGGCTTTGCACGAGGATAATAAAGTTATGCAAACATTATGAAGAAGCTTTGCACGAGGATAATAGAGTTATGGAAGCATTATGAAGAAGCTATGCACGAGGAAAATAGAGTTGTGGAAACATTATGAAGAAGCTATGCACGAGGATAATAGAGTTATGGAAACATTATGAAGAAGCTCTGCACGAGGATAATAGAGTTATGGAAGCATTATGAAGAAGCTATGCTTGAGGATAATTGAGGTTTGAAAGGATTATGATGAAGCTATGCACGAGGATAATAGAGTTACGGAAGCATTATGAAGAGGCTATGCACTAGGATAATAGAGTTATGGAAACATTATGATGAAGCTATGCACGAGGATAATAAAGTTATGGAACCATTATGAAGAAACTATGTACGAGGATAATAGAGTTATGGAACCATTATGATGAAGCTATCCACGAGGATAATAGATTAATGGAAACACTGTGAAGAAGCTATGCACGAGGATAATAGAGTTATGGAAACATTATGAAGAAGCTATGCACGAGGGTAATAGAGTTGTGGAAGCATTATGAAGAAGTTATGCACGAGGATAATAGAATTATGGAAGCATTATGAAGCTATATACAAGGATAATAGAGTTATGGAAACATTATGAAGAAGCTTTGCACGAGGATAATAGAGTTATGGAAGCATTATGAAGAAGCTTTGCACGAGGATAATAGAGTTATGGAAGCATTATGGAGAAGCTATGCACGAGGGTAATAGAGTTATGGAAGCATTATGAAGAAGTTATGCACGAGGATAATAGAGTTATGGAAGCATTATGAAGAAGCTATGCACGAGGATAATAGAGTTATGGAAACATTATGAAGAAGCTATGCACGAGGGTAATAGAGTTATGGAAGCATTATGAAGAAGTTATGCACGAGGATAATAGAGTTATGAAAACATTATGAAGAAGCTATGCACGAGGGTAATAGAGTTATGGAAGCATTATGAAGAAGTTATGCACGAGGATAATAGAGTTATGGAAGCATTATGAAGAAGCTATGCACGAGGACAATAGAGTTATGGAAACATTATGAAGAAGCTATGCATGAGGATAATGAAGTTATGGAAACATTATGATGAAGCTTTGCACGAGGATAATAGAGTTATGGAAGCATTATGAAGAAGCTATGCACGAGGGTAATAGAGTTATGGAAGCATTATGAAGCTATATACCAGGATAATAGAGTTATGGAGACATTATGAAGAAGCTATGCACGAGGATAATAGAGTTATGGAAACATTATGAAGAAGCTATGCACGAGGGTAGTAGAGTTATGGAAGCATTATGAAGAAGTTATGCACGAGGATAATAGAGTTATGGAAGCATTATGAAGAAGTTATGCACGAGGATAATAGAGTTATGGAAGCATTATGAAGAAGCTATGCACGAGGACAATAGAGTTATGGAAACACTATGAAGAAGCTCTGCACGAGGATAATAGAGTTATGGAAACATTATGAAGAAGCTTTGCACGAGGATAACAGAGTTATGGAAACACTATGAAGAAGCTCTGCACGAGGATAATAGAGTTATGGAAACATTATGAAGAAGCTATGCACGAGGGTAATAGAGTTATGGAAGCATTATGAAGAAGCTATGCACGAGGACAATAGAGTTATGGAAACACTATGAAGAAGCTCTGCACGAGGATAATAGAGTTATGGAAACATTATGATGAAGCTATGCACGAGGGTAATAGAGTTATGGAAGCATTATGAAGAAGTTATGCACGAGGATAATAGAGTTATGAAAACATTATGAAGAAGCTATGCACGAGGGTAATAGAGTTATGGAAGCATTATGAAGAAGCTATGCACGAGGGTAATAGAGTTATGGAAGCATTTTGAAGAAGTTATGCACGAGGATAATAGAGTTATGAAAACATTATGAAGAAGCTATGCATGAGGGTAATAGAGTTATGGAAGCATTATGAAGAAGTTATGCACGAGGATAATAGAATTATGGAAGCATTATGAAGTATATACAAGGATAATTGAGTTATGGAAACATTATGAAGAAGCTATGCACGAGGATAATAGAGTTATGGAAACATTATGAAGAAGCTATGCATGAGGATAATAAAGTTATGGAAACATTATGAAGAAGCTTTGCACGAGGATAATAGAGTTATGGAAGCATTATGAAGAAGCTATGCACGAGGGTAATAGAGTTATGGAAGCATTATGAAGCTATATACAAGGATAATAGAGTTATGGAGACATTATGAAGAAGCTATGCACGAGGATAATAGAGTTATGGAAACATTATGAAGAAGCTATGCACGAGGGTAATAGAGTTATGGAAGCATTATGAAGAAGTTATGCACGAGGATAATAGAGTTATGAAAACACTATGAAGAAGCTATGCACGAGGGTAATAGAGTTATGGAAGCATTATGAAGAAGTTATGCACGAGGATAATAGAGTTATGGAAGCATTATGAAGAAGCTATGCACGAGGACAATAGAGTTATGGAAACATTATGATGAAGCTATGCACGAGGGTAATAGAGTTATGGAAGCATTATGAAGAAGTTATGCACGAGGATAATAGAATTATGGAAGCATTATGAGGCTATATACAAGGATAATAGAGTTATGGAAACATTATGAAGAAGCTATGCACGAGGATAATAGAGTTATGGAAACATTATGAAGAAGCTATGCATGAGGATAATAAAGTTATGGAAACATTATGAAGAAGCTTTGCACGAGGATAATAGAGTTATGGAAGCATTATGAAGAAGCTATGCACGAGGGTAATAGAGTTATGGAAGCATTATGAAGCTATATACAAGGATAATAGAGTTATGGAGACATTATGAAGAAGCTATGCACGAGGATAATAGAGTTATGGAAGCATTATGAAGAAGCTATGCACGAGGGTAATAGAGTTATGGAAGCATTATGAAGCTATATACAAGGATAATAGAGTTATGGAAACATTATGAAGAAGCTATGCACGAGGATAATAGAGTTATGGAAACATTATGAAGAGGCTTTGCACGAGGATAATAAAGTTATGGAAACATTATGAAGAAGCTTTGCACGAGGATAATAGAGTTATGGAAGCATTATGAAGAAGTTATACACGAGGATAATAGAGCTATGGAAGCATTATGAAGAAGCTATGCACGAGGACAATGGAAACACTATGAAGAAGCTATGCACGAGGATAATAGAGTTATGGAAACATTATGATGAAGCTATGCACGAGGGTAATAGAGTTATGGAAGCATTATGAAGAAGTTATGCACGAGGATAATAGAGTTATGGAAGCATTATGAAGAGGCCATGCACGAGGATAATAGAGTTATGGAAACATTATGAAGAAGCTATGCACGAGGATAATAGAGTTATGGAAACATTATGAAAAAGCTATGCATGAGGATAATAAAGTTATGGAAACATTATGAAGAAGCTTTGCACGAGGATAATAGAGTTATGGAAGCATTATGAAGAAGCTATGCACGAGGGTAATTGAGTTATGGAAGCATTATGAAGAAGTTATGCACGAGGATAATAGAATTATGGAAGCATTATGAAGCTCTATATACAAGGATAATAGAGTTATGGAGACATTATGAAGAAGCTATGCACGAGGATGATAGAGTTATGGAAGCATTATGAAGAAGCTATGCACGAGGATAATAAAGTTATGGAAACATTATGAAGAAGCTTTGCACGAGGATAATAGAGTTATGGAAGCATTATGAAGAAGCTATGCACGAGGATAATAGAGTTATGGAAACACTATGAAGAAACTCTGCACGAGGATAATAGAGTTATGGAAACATTATGAAGAAGCTATGCACGAGGGTAATAGAGTTATGGAAGCATTATGAAGAAGTTATGCACGAGGATAATAGAGTTATGGAAGCATTATGAAGAAGCTATGCACGAGGATAATAGAGTTATGGAAACATTATTAAGAAGCTATGCACGAGGGTAATAGAGTTATGAAAGCATTATGAAGAAGCTATGCACGAGGATAATAGAGTTATGGAAACATTATGAAGAAGTTATGCACGAGGATAATAGAGTTATGGAAACACTATGAAGAAACTCTGCACGAGGATAATAGAGTTATGGAAACATTATGAAGAAGCTTTGCACGAGGATAATAGAGTTATGGAAGCATTATGAAGAAGCTATGCACGAGGATAATAAAGTTATGGAAACATTATGAAGAAGCTTTGCACGAGGATAATAGAGTTATGGAAGCATTATGAAGAAGCTATGCACGAGGATAATAGAGTTATGGAAACACTATGAAGAAACTCTGCACGAGGATAATAGAGTTATGGAAACATTATGAAGAAGCTATGCACGAGGGTAATAGAGTTATGGAAGCATTATGAAGAAGTTATGCACGAGGATAATAGAGTTATGGAAGCATTATGAAGAAGCTATGCACGAGGATAATAGAGTTATGGAAACATTATTAAGAAGCTATGCACGAGGGTAATAGAGTTATGAAAGCATTATGAAGAAGCTATGCACGAGGGTAATAGAGTTATGGAAACATTATGATGAAGCTATGCACGAGGATAATAGAGTTGTGGAAACATTATGAAGAAGCTATGCACGAGGATAATAGAGTTATGGAAAAATTATGAAGAAGCTATGCACGAGGGTAATAGAGTTATGGAAACATTACGAAGAAGCTATGCGCGAATATAATAGAGTTATGGAAGCATTATGATGAAGCTATGCACGAGGATAATAGAGTTATGGAAACATTATGAAGAAGCTATGCCCGAGGGTAATAGAGTTATGGAAGCATTATGAAGAAGTTATGCACGAGGATAATAGAGTAATGGAAGCATTATGAAGAAGCAATGCACGAGGATAATAGAGTTATGGAAACATTATGAAGAAGCTATGCACGAGGGTAATATAGTTATGGAAACATTATGAAGAGGCTATGCAGGAGGGTAATAGAGTTATGGAAACATTATGATGAAGCTATGCACGAGGATAATAGAGTTATGGAAACATTATGAAGAAGCTATGCACGAGGATAATAGAGTTATGGGAACATTATGAAGAAGTTATGCACGAAGATAATAGAGTTATGGAAGCATTATGGAAACATTATGAAAAAGCTATGCACGAGGATAATAGAGTTATGGAAGCATTATGGAAACATTATGATGAAGCTATGCACGAATATAATGGAGTTATGGAAGCATTATGAAGAAGCTATGCACGAGGATAATAGAGTTATGGAAACATTATGAAGAAGCTATGCACGAATAGAGTTATGGAAACATTATGAAGAAGCTATGCACGAGGATAATAGAGTTATGAGAACATTATAAAGAAGTTATGCACGAAGATAATCGAGTTATGGAAGCATTATGGAAACATTATGAAGAAGCTATGCACGAGGATAATAGAGTTATGGAAGCATTATGAAGAAGCTATGCACGAGGATAATAGAGTTATGGAAACATTATGATGAAGCTATGCACGAATATAATAGAGTTATGATGAAGCTATGCACGATAATAATAGAGTTATGGAAACATTATGAAGAAGCTATGCACGAGGATAATAGAGTTATGGAAACATTATGATGAAGCTATGCACGAGGATAATAGAGTTATGGAACCATTATGATGAACCTATGATACGAAGATAATAGAGTTATGGAAACATTATGAAGAAGCTATGCACGAGGGTAATAGAGTTATGGAAACATTATGAAGAAGCTATGCACGAGGGTAATAGAGTTATGGAAGCAATATGAAGAAGTTATGCACGAGGATAATAGACTTATGGAAGCATTATGATGAAGCTATGCACGAGGATAATAGAGTTATGGAAGCATTATGATGAAGCTATACACGAGGATAATAGAGTTATGGAAACATTATGAAGAAGCTATGCAAAAAGATTTCAAGAGGCCTTTAGGACTTCCAAAAAAACGTTTGAGCTCAACAAGTTTTCGAAAAGTCGATAAAGGCCCTAAAGACATCCAAGACATTTTTTGAATTCAAAAAGATTTCAAGAAAGTTAAGAAACGCTGCGAAAAAAAGTGGTAGGCCCTAAGGACTTCCAAAAAATTTTTTGAGGTCAAAAAGTTTTCAAAAAAGTTGAGAAACGCTGCGCAAAAAATTGGGAGGCCCTAAAGACTTCCAACAAATTTTTTGAGGTCAAAAAGTTTTCAAAAAAGTTGAGAAACGCTGCGCAAAAAAATTGGGAGGCCCTAAAGACTTCCAAAAAATTTTTTGAGCAACAGGATTTCGAAAAAGTCGATAAACGACATCCAAAAAATTGTTTGAGTTCAATAAGATTTCGAAAAAAGTGAAAAACACTGCGAAAAAAAAATGGGAGTCCCTAAAGACTTTCAAAAAATTTTTTGAGTTCAAGAAGATTTCCAAAAAGTCGATAAGCGCTGCGAAAAAAAGTGGGAGGCCCTAAAAACTTCCAAACAATTTTTTGAGTTCAAGAAGATTTCGAATGAAGTGAAAAACCCTGTGAAAAAAAGTGAGAGGCCCTAAAGACTTCCAAAAAATTTTTTGAGTTCAAGAAAGTTTCCAAAAAGTCGATAAACGCTGCGAAAAAAAGTGGGAGGCTTTAAAGACTTCAAAGAAATTTTTTGAGGTCAAGAAGATTTCAAAAAAGTTGCGAAACGCTGCGAAAAAAAGTGGGAGGCCCTAAAGACTTCCAAGAAATTTTTTGAGGTCAAAAAGTTTTCAAAAAAGTTGAGAAACGCTGCGCAAAAAAATTGGGAGGCCCTAAAGACTTCCAAAAAATTTTTTGAGCAACAGGATTTCGAAAAAGTCGATAAACGACATCCAAAAAATTGTTTGAGTTCAAGAAAGTTTCCAAAAAGTCGATAAACGCTGCGAAAAAAAGTGGGAGGCCCTAAAGACTTCCAACAAATTTTTTGAGCTCAAAAAGTTTTCAAAAAAGTTGAGAAACGCTGCGCAAAAAAATTGGGAGGCCCTAAAGACTTCCAAAAAAATTTTTGAGCAACAAGATTTCGAAAAAGTCGATAAACGACATCCAAAAAATTGTTTGAGTTCAAGAAGATTTCGAAAAAAGTGAAAAACACTGCGAAAAAAAATGGGAGTCCCTAAAGACTTCCAAAAAAATTTTCGAGTTCAAGAAGATTTCCGAAAAGTCGATAAACGCTGCGAAAAAAAGTGGGAGGCCCTAAAGACTTCCACACAATTTTTTGAGTTCAAGATGATTTCGAAAAAAGTGAAAAATGCTGCGAAAAAAATTGGGAGGCCCTAAAGACCTCCAAAAATTTTTTTGAGTTCAAGAAGATTTCGAAAAATGTGAAAAACGCTGCGCAAAAAAATTGGGAGGCCCTAAAGACTTCCAAGAAATTTTTTGAGTTCAAGATGATTTCGAAAAAAGTGAAAAATGCTGCGAAAAAAATTGGGAGGCCCTAAAGACCTCCAAAAATTTTTTTGAGTTCAAGAAGATTTCGAAAAATGTGAAAAACGCTGCGCAAAAAAATTGGGAGGCCCTAAAGACTTCCAAGAAATTTTTTGAGTTCAAGATGATTTCGAAAAAAGTGAAAAATGCTGCGAAAAAAAGTGAGAGGCCCTAAAGACTTCCAAAAATTTTTTTGAGTTCAAGAAGATTTCGAAAAATGTGAAAAACGCTGCGAAAAAAACTGGGAGTCCCTAAAGACTTCCAAAAAATTGTTTGTGTTCAAGAAAGTTTCCAAAAAGTCGATAAACGCTGCGAAAAAAAGTGGGAGGCCCTAAGGAATTCCAAGAAATTTGTTGAGTTCAAGATGATTTCGAAAAAAGTGAAAAATGCTGCGAAAAAAAGTGAGAGGCCCTAAAGACTTCCAAAAAATTTTTTGAGTTCAAGAAGACTTCGAAAAATGTGAAAAACGCTGCGAAAAAAATTGGGAGGCCCTAAAGACCTCCAAAAAATTGTTTGAGTTCAAGAAAGTTTCCAAAAAGTCGATAAACGCTGCGAAAAAAATTGGGAGGCCCTAAAGACTTCCAAAAAAATTTTTGAGTTCAAGAAGATTTCGAAAAAGTTAAAAACGCTGCGAAAAAAAGTAGGAGTTATGGTAGCATTATGATGAAGCTATGCACGAGGATAATAGAGTTATGGAAACATTATGAAGAAGCTATGCACGAGGATAATAGAGTTATGGAAACATTATGAAGAAGCTATGCAGGAGGATAATAGAGTTATGGAAGCATTATGAAGAAGCTTTGCAGGAGGATAATAGAGTTGTGGAAATATTATGAAGAAGTTATGCGCGAGGATAATAGAGTTATGGAAGCATTATGAAGAAGCTTTGCACGAGGATAATAAAGTTTTGGAAACATTATGAAGAAGCTTTGCAGGAGGATAGTAGAGTTGTGGAAGCATTATGATGAAGCTATGCACGAGGATAATAGAGTTATGGAAACATTATGAAGAAGCTATGCACGAGGATAATAGAGTTATGGAAACATTATGATGAAGCTATGCACGAGGATAATAGAGTTATGGAAGCATTATGAAGAAGCTATGCACGAGGATAATAGAGTTATGGAAACATTATGAAGAAGCTCTGCACGAGGATAATAGAGTTATGGAAATATTATGAAGAAGCTATGCACGAGGGTAATAGAGTTATGGAAGCATTATGAAGAGGCTATGCACGAGGATAATAGAGTTATGGAAGCATTATGATGAAGCTATGCACGAGGATAATAGAGTTATGGAAGCATTATGAAGAAATTTTGCACGAGGATAATAGAGAAGAAGTTTTGCACGAAGATAATAGAGTTATGGAAACATAATGAAGGATCTATGCACGAGGGTAATAGAATTATGGAATCATTGTGAAGGGGCTATGCACGAGGATAATAGAGTTATGGAAGCACTATGAAGAAGCTATGCCCGAGAGTAATAGAGTTAGGGAAGCATTATGAAGAGGCGATGCACGAGGATAATAGAGTTATGGAAGCATTATGAAGAAGCTATGTACGAGGATAATAGAGTTATGGAAATATTATGAAGAAGTTATGCACGAGGATAATAGAGTTATGGAAGCATTATGAAGAAGCTTTGCACTAGGATAATAGTGTTATGGAAGCATTATGAAGAAGCTATGCACGAGGATAATAGACTTATGAAAACATAATGAAGAAGCTATGCACGAGGGTAATAGAGTTATGGAAACATTATGAAGAAGCTATGCACGAGGATAATAGAGTTATGGAAGCATTATGAAGAAGTTATGCACGAGGATAATACAGTTATGGAAACATTATAAAGAAGCTATGCACGATGATAATAGTGTTATGGAAGCATTATGAAGCTATATACAAGGATAATAGAGTTATGGAAACATTATGAAGAAGCTTTGCAGGAGGATAATAGAGTTGTGGAAGGATTATGAAGAAGCTATGCACGAGGACAATAGAGTTATGGAAACATTATGAAGAAGCTTTGCACGAGGATAATAGAATTATGGAAGCATTATGAAGATGCTATGCACGAGGATAATAGAGTTATGGAAACATTATGGAGAAGCTATGCACGAGGATAATAGAGTTATAGTAGCATTATGAAGAAGCTATGCACAAAGATAATAAAGTTATGGAAACATTATGAAGAAGCTTTGCACGAGGATAATAGAGTTATGGAAGCATTATGAAGAAGCTATGCACGAGGATAATAGAGTTATGGAAGCATTATGAAGAAGCTATGCACGAGGATAATAGAGATATTCAAATATTATGAAGAAGCTATGCACGAGGATAATAGAGTTATGGAAGCATTATGAAGAGGCTATGCACGAGGATATTAGAGTTATGGAAACATTATGAAGAAGCTATGCACGAGGATAATAGAGATATTCAAATATTATGAAGAAGCTATGCACGAGGATAATAGAGTTATGGAAGCATTATGAAGAGGCTATGCACGAGGATAATAGAGTTATGGAAGCATTATGAAGAAGCTTTGCAGGAGGATAATAGAGTTGTGGAAACATTATGAAGAAGTTATGCACGAGGATAATAGAGTTATGGAAGCATTATGAAGAAGCTATGCACGAGGATAATAGAGTTATGGAAGCATTATGAAGAAGCTATGCACGAGGATAATAGAGTTATGGAAGCATTATGAAGAAGCTATGCACGAGGATAATAGAGTTATGGAAACATTATGAAGAAGCTATGCACGAGGATAATAGAGTTATGGAAACATTATGAAGAAGCTATGCACGAGGATAATAGAGTTATGGAAACATTATGAAGAAGCTATGCACGAGGATAATAGAGTTATGGAAGCATTATGAAGAGGCTATGCACGAGGATAATAGAGTTATGGAAGCATTATGAAGAAGCTTTGCAGGAGGATAATAGAGTTGTGGAAACATTATGAAGAAGTTATGCACGAGGATAATAGAGTTATGGAAGCATTATGAAGAAGCTATGCACGAGGATAATAGAGTTATGGAAGCATTATGAAGAAGCTATGCACGAGGATAATAGAGTTATGGAAGCATTATGAAGAAGCTATGCACGAGGATAATAGAGTTATGGAAGCATTATGAAGAAGCTATGCACGAGGATAATAGAGTTATGGAAACATTATGAAGAAGCTATGCACGAGGATAATAGAGTTATGGAAGCATTATGAAGAGGCTATGCACGAGGATAATAGAGTTATGGAAGCATTATGAAGAAGCTTTGCAGGAGGATAATAGAGTTGTGGAAACATTATGAAGAAGTTATGCACGAGGATAATAGAGTTATGGAAGCATTATGAAGAAGCTATGCACGAGGATAATAGAGTTATGGAAGCATTATGAAGAGGCTATGCACGAGGATAATAGAGTTATGGAAGCATTATGAAGAAGCTTTGCAGGAGGATAATAGAGTTGTGGAAACATTATGAAGAAGTTATGCACGAGGATAATAGAGTTATGGAAGCATTATGAAGAAGCTCTGCACGAGGATAATAGAGTTATGGAAGCATTATGAAGAAGCTATGCACGAGGATAATAGAGTTATGGAAACATTATGAAGAAGCTATGCACGAGGATAATAGAGTTATGGAAACATTATGAAAAAGCTTTGCAGGAGGAGGAGGAGAGTTGTGGAAGCATTATGATGAAGCTATGCACGAGGATAATAGGGTTATGGAAACATTAGGAAGCTATGCACGAGGATAATTGAGTTATGGAAACATTATGAAGAAGCTATGTACGAGGAAAATAGAGTTACGGAAACATTATGAAGAAGCTATGCACGAGGATATTAGAGTTATGGAAACATTATGAAGAAGCTATGTACGAGGATAATAGAGGTATTCAAATATTATAAAGAAGCTATGCACGAGGATAATAGAGTTATGGAAGCATTATGAAGAAGCTATGCACGAGGATAATAGAGTTATGGAAACATTATGATGAAGCTATGCACGAGGATAATAGAGTTATGGAAACATTATGCAGAAGCTATGCACGAGGATAATAGGGTTATGGAAGCATTATGAAGAGGCTATGCACGAGGATAATAGAGTTATGGAAGCATTATGAAGAAGCTATGCACGAGGGTAATAGAGTTATGGAAGCATTATGAAAAAGTTATGCACGAGGATAATAGAGTTATGGAAGCATTATGAAGAAGCTATGCACGAGGATAATAGAGTTATGGAAACATTATGAAGGTGCTATGCACGAATATAACAGAGTTATGGAAGCATTATGAAGAAGCCATGCACGAGGATAATAGAGTTATGGAAGCATTATGAAGAGGCTATGCACGAGGATAATAGAGTTATGGAAACATTATGAAGAAGCTATGCACGAGGGTAATTGAGTTATGGAAACATTATGAAGAAGCTACGCACGAGGATAATAAAGTTATGGAAACATTATGAAGAAGCTTTGCACGAGGATAATAGAGTTATGGAAACATTATGAAGAAGCTATGCACGAGGAAAATAGAGTTATGGAAGCATTATGAAGAAGCTATGCACGAGGATAATAAAGTTATGGAACCATTATGAAGAAACTATGTACGAGGATAATAGAGTTATGGAACCATTATGATGAAGCTATGCACGAGGATAATAGATTTATGAAAGCATTAGGGAAGCATTATGGAAACATTATGAAGAAGCTATGCACGAGGATGATAGAGTTATGGAAGCATTATGAAGAAATTATGCACGGGGATAATAGAGTTATGGAAACATTATGAAGAAGCTATGCACGAGGATGATAGAGTTATGGAAGCATTATGAACAAATTATGCACGAGGAAAATAGAGTTATGGAAGCATTATGAAGAAGCTATGCACGAGGATAATAAAGTTATGGAACCATTATGAAGAAACTATGTACGAGGATAATAGAGTTATGGAACCATTATGATGAAGCTATGCACGAGGATAGTAGATTTATGAAAGCATTAGGGAAGCATTATGGAAACATTATGAAGAAGCTATGCACGAGGATGATAGAGTTATGGAAGCATTATGAAGCTATATACAAGGATAATAGAGTTGTGGAAATATTATGAAGAAGCTTTGCAGGAGGATAATAGAGTTGTGGAAGCATTATGATGAGGCTATGCACGAGGATAATAGAGTTATGGAAACATTATGAAGAAGCTATGCACGAGGATAATAGAGTTATGGAAGCATTATGAAGAGGCTATGCACGAGGATAATAGAGTTATGGAAGCATTATGAAGCTATATACAAGGATAATAGAGTTATGGAAACATTATGAAGAACTTATGCACGAGGATAATAAAGTTATGGAAACATTATGAAGAGGCTTTGCACGAGGATAATAGAGTTATGGAAGCATTATGAAGAAGCTATGCACGAGGATAATAGAGTTATGGAAACATTATGAAGAAGCTTTGCACGAGGATAATAGAGTTATGGAAGCATTATGAAGAAGCTATGCACGAGGATAATAGAGTTATGGAAGCATTATGAAGAAGCTATGCACGAGGATAATAGAGTTATGGAAGCATTATGAAGAAACTATGCACGAGGATAATAGAGTTATGGAAGCATTATGAAGAAGCTATGCACGAGGATAATAGAGTTATGGAAGCATTATGAAGAAGCTATGCACGAGGATAATAGAGTTATGGAAGCATTATGAAGAAGCTATGCACGAGGATAATAGAGTTATGGAAACATTATGAAGAAGCTTTGCACGAGGATAATAGAGTTATGGAAACATTATGAAGAAGCTATGCACGAGGATAATAGAGTTATGGAAGCATTATGAAGAAGCTATGCACGAGGATAATAGAGTTATGGAAGCATTATGAAGAAGCTATGCACGAGGATAATAGAGTTATGGAAGCATTATGAAGAAGCTATGCACGAGGATAATAGAGTTATGGAAACATTATGAAGAAGCTATGCACGAGGATAATAGAGTTATGGAAACATTATGAAGAAGCAATGCACGAGGATAATAGAGTTATGGAAGCATTATGAAGAAGCTATGCACGAGGATAATTGAGTTATGGAAGGATTATGATGAAGCTATGCACGAGGATAATAGAGTTACGGAAGCATTATGAAGAGGCTATGCACGAGGATAATAGAGTTATGGAAACATTATGATGAAGCTATGCACGAGGATAATAGAGTTGTGGAAACATTATGAAGAAGCTATGCACGAGGATAATAGAGTTATGGAACCATTATGATGAAGCTATGCACGAGGATAATAGATTTATGGAAGCATTATGATGAAGCTATGCACGAGGACAATAGAGTTATTTAAGCATTATGAAGAGGCTATGCACGAGGATAATAGAGTTATGGAAACATTATGAAGAAGCTATGCACGAGGATAATAGAGTTATGGAAACATTATGAAGAAGCTCTGCACGAGGATAATAGAGTTATGGAAGCATTATGAAGAGGCTATGCACGAGGATAATAGAGTTATGGAAACATTATGAAGAAGCTATGCACGAGGGTAATTGAGTTATGGAAACATTATGAAGAAGCTACGCACGAGGATCATAAAGTTATGGAAACATTATGAAGAAGCTTTGCACGAGGATAATAGAGTTATGGAAACATTATGAAGAAGCTATGCACGAGGAAAATAGAGTTATGGAAGCATTATGAAGAAGCTATGCACGAGGATAATAAAGTTATGGAACCATTATGAAGAAACTATGTACGAGGATAATAGAGTTATGGAACCATTATGATGAAGCTATGCACGAGGATAATAGATTTATGAAAGCATTATGGAAGCATTATGGAAACATTATGAAGAAGCTATGCACGAGGATGATAGAGTTATGGAAGCATTATGAAGAAATTATGCACGAGGATAATAGAGTTATGGAAACATTATGAAGAAGCTATGCACGAGGATAATAGAGTTATGGAAGCATTATGAAGAGGATATGCACGAGGATAATAGAGTTATGGAAGCATTATGAAGCTATATACAAGGATAATAGAGTTATGGAAACATTATGAAGAAGTTATGCACGAGGATAATAAAGTTATGGAAGCATTATGAAGAAGCTATGCACGAGGATAATAGTATTATGGAAGCATTATGAACAAGCTTTGCAGGAGGATAATAGAGTTGTGGAAATATTATGAAGTAGCTTTGCAGGAGGATAATAGAGTTGTGGAAGCATTATGATGAGGCTATGCACGAGGATAATAGAGTTATGGAAACATTATGAAGAAGCTATGCACGAGGATAATAGAGTTATGGAAACATTATGATGAAGCTATGCATGAGGATAATAGAGTTATGGAAACATTATGAAGAAGCTATGCACGAGGATAATAGAGTTATGGAAGCATTATGAAGAGGCTATGCACGAGGATAATAGAGTTATGGAAGCATTATGAAGCTATATACAAGGATAATAGAGTTATGGAAACATTATGAAGAAGTTATGCACGAGGATAATAAAGTTATGGAAACATTATGAAGAGGCTTTGCACGAGGATAATAGAGTTATGGAAGCATTATGAAGAAGCTATGCACGAGGATAATAGAGTTATGGAAACATTATGAAGAAGCTTTGCACGAGGATAATAGAGTTATGGAAGCATTATGAAGAAGCTATGCACGAGGATAATAGAGTTATGGAAGCATTATGAAGAAGCTATGCACGAGGATAATAGAGTTATGGAAGCATTATGAAGAAGTTATGCACGAGGATAATAGAGTTATGGAAGCATTATGAAGAAGCTATGCACGAGGATAATAGAGTTATGGAAGCATTTTGAAGAAGTTATGCACGAGGATAATAGAGTTATGGAAGCATTATGAAGAAGCTATGCACGAGGGTAATAGAGTTATGGAAGCATTATGAAGAAGCTATGCACGAGGATAATAGAGTTATGGAAACATTATGAAAAAGCTATGCACGAGGATAATAGAGTTATGGAAACATTATGAAGAAGCTTTGCACGAGGATAATAGAGTTATGGAAGCATTATGAAGAAGCTATGCACGAGGATAATAGAGTTATGGAAACATTATGAAGAAGCTATGCACGAGGATAATAGAGTTATGGAAGCATTATGAAGAAGCTATGCACGAGGATAATAGAGTTATGGAAGCATTATGAAGAAGTTATGCACGAGGATAATAGAGTTATGGAAACATTATGAAGAAGCTTTGCACCAGGATAATAGAGTTATGGAAGCATTATGAAGAAGCTATGCACGAGGATAATAGAGTTATGGAAGCATTATGAAGAAGTTATGCACGAGGATAATAGAGTTATGGAAAACATTATGAAGAAGCTATGCACGAGGATGATAGAGTTATGGAAGCATTATGAAGAAATTATGCACGCGGATAATAGAGTTATGGAAGCTTTATACAAGGATAATAGAGCTATGGAAACATTATGAAGAAGCTATGCACGAGGATAATAGAGTTATGGAAGCATTTTGAAGAAGTTATGCACGAGGATAATAGAGTTATGGAAGCATTATGAAGAAGCTATGCACGAGGGTAATAGAGTTATGGAAGCATTATGAAGAAATTATGCACGAGGATAATAGAATTATGGAAGCTATATACAAGGATAATAGAGTTATGGAAACATTATGAAGAAGCTTTGCACGAGGATAATAGAGTTATGGAAGCATTATGAAGAAGCTATGCACGAGGATAATAGAGTTATGGAAGCATTATGAAGAAGTTATGCACGAGGATAATAGAGTTATGGAAACATTATGAAGAAGCTATGCACGAGGATGATAGAGTTATGGAAGCATTATGAAGAAATTATGCACGAGGATAATAGAGTTATGGAAACATTATGAAGAAGCTATGCACGAGGATAATAGAGTTATGGAAGCATTATGAAGAAGCTATGCACGAGGATAATAGAGTTATGGAAGCATTATGAAGCTATATACAAGGATAATAGAGTTATGGAAACATTATGAAGAAGTTATGCACGAGGATAATAAAGTTATGGAAACATTATGAAGAAGCTATGCACGAGGATAATAGAGTTATGGAAGCATTATGAAGAAGCTTTGCAGGAGGATAATAGAGTTGTGGAAATATTATCAAGAAGCTTTGCAGGAGGATAATAGGGTTATGGAAGCATTATGAAGAAGCTATGCACGAGGATAATAGAGTTGTGGAAGCATTATGATGAAGCTATGCACGAGGATAATAGAGTTATGGAAACATTATAAAGAAGCTATGCACGAGGATAATAGAGTTATGGAAGCCTTATGAAGAAGCTTTGCAGGAGGATAATAGAGTTTCGGAAATATTATGAAGAAGCTTTGCAGGAGGATAATAGAGTTGTGGAAGCATTATGATGAAGCTATGCACGAGGATAATAGAGTTATGGAAACATTATGAAGAAGCTATGCACGAGGATAATAGAGTTATGGAAGCATTATGAAGAGGCTATGCACGAGGATAATAGAGTTATGGAAGCATTTTGAAGCTATATACAAGGATAATAGAGTTATGGAAACATTATGAAGAAGTTATGCACGAGGATAATAAAGTTATGGAAACATTATGAAGAGGCTTTGCACGAGGATAATAGAGTTATGGAAGCATTATGAAGAAGCTATGCACGAGGATAATAGAGTTATGGAAACATTATGAGGAAGCTTTGCACGAGGATAATAGAGTTATGGAAGCATTATGAAGAAGCTATGCACGAGGATAATAGAGTTATGGAAGCATTATGAAGAAGCTATGCACGAGGATAATAGAGTTATGGAAACATTATGATGAAGCTATGCACGAGGATAATAGAGTTATGGAAACATTATGAAGAAGCTATGCACGGATATGGATAATAGAGTTATGGAAACATTATGAAGAAGCTATGCAGGAGGATAATAGAGTTATGGAAGCATTTTGAAGAAGTTATGCACGAGGATAATAGAGTTATGGAAGCATTATGAAGAAGCTATGCACGAGGGTAATAGAGTTATGAAAGCATTATGAAGAAGCTATGCACGACAATAATAGAGTTATGGAAACATTATGAAGAAGCTATGCACGAGGATGATAGAGTTATGGAAGCATTATGAAGCTATATACAATTATAATAGAGTTATGGAAACATTATGAAGAAGCTATGCACGAGGATAATAGAGTTATGGAAACACTATGATGAAGCTATGCACGAGGATGATAGAGTTATGGAAGCATTATAAAGCTATATGCAAGGATAATAGAGTTATGGAAACATTATGAAGAAGCCATGCACGAGGATAATAGAGTTATGGAAATATTATGAAGAAGCTATGCACGAGGATAATAAAGTTATGGAAACATTATGAAGAAGCTTTGCACGAGGATAATAGAGTTATGGAAGCATTATGAAGAAGCTATGCACGAGGATAATAGAGTTATGGAAGCATTATGAAGAAGTTATGCACGAGGATAATAGAGTTATGGAAACATTATGAAGAAGCTATGCACGATTATAACAGAGTTATGGAAACATTATGAAGAAGTTATGCACGAGGATAATAAAGTTATGGAAACATTATGAAGAGGCTTTGCACGAGGATAATAGAGTTATGGAAGCATTATGAAGAAGCTATGCACGAGGATAATAGAGTTATGGAAACATTATGAGGAAGCTTTGCACGAGGATAATAGAGTTATGGAAGCATTATGAAGAAGCTATGCACGAGGATAATAGAGTTATGGAAGCATTATGAAGAAGCTATGCACGAGGATAATAGAGTTATGGAAACATTATGAAGAAGCTATGCACGAGGATAATAGAGTTATGGAAGCATTATGATGAAGCTATGCACGAGGATAATAGAGTTATGGAAACATTATAAAGAAGCTATGCACGAGGATAATAGAGTTATGGAAGCCTTATGAAGAAGCTTTGCAGGAGGATAATAGAGTTTCGGAAATATTATGAAGAAGCTTTGCAGGAGGATAATAGAGTTGTGGAAGCATTATGATGAAGCTATG
This sequence comes from Syritta pipiens, assembly GCA_905187475.1. Classification (NCBI taxonomy): domain Eukaryota; kingdom Metazoa; phylum Arthropoda; class Insecta; order Diptera; family Syrphidae; genus Syritta; species Syritta pipiens. Next base: position 16,228,187 of record LR994572.1, on the reverse strand, counting down.
CACGAGGATAATAGAGTTATGGAAACATTATGAGGAAGCTTTGCACGAGGATAATAGAGTTATGGAAGCATTATGAAGAAGCTATGCACGAGGATAATAGAGTTATGGAAGCATTATGAAGAAGCTATGCACGAGGATAATAGAGTTATGGAAACATTATGATGAAGCTATGCACGAGGATAATAGAGTTATGGAAACATTATGAAGAAGCTATGCACGGATATGGATAATAGAGTTATGGAAACATTATGAAGAAGCTATGCAGGAGGATAATAGAGTTATGGAAGCATTTTGAAGAAGTTATGCACGAGGATAATAGAGTTATGGAAGCATTATGAAGAAGCTATGCACGAGGGTAATAGAGTTATGAAAGCATTATGAAGAAGCTATGCACGACAATAATAGAGTTATGGAAACATTATGAAGAAGCTATGCACGAGGATGATAGAGTTATGGAAGCATTATGAAGCTATATACAATTATAATAGAGTTATGGAAACATTATGAAGAAGCTATGCACGAGGATAATAGAGTTATGGAAACACTATGATGAAGCTATGCACGAGGATGATAGAGTTATGGAAGCATTATAAAGCTATATGCAAGGATAATAGAGTTATGGAAACATTATGAAGAAGCCATGCACGAGGATAATAGAGTTATGGAAATATTATGAAGAAGCTATGCACGAGGATAATAAAGTTATGGAAACATTATGAAGAAGCTTTGCACGAGGATAATAGAGTTATGGAAGCATTATGAAGAAGCTATGCACGAGGATAATAGAGTTATGGAAGCATTATGAAGAAGTTATGCACGAGGATAATAGAGTTATGGAAACATTATGAAGAAGCTATGCACGATTATAACAGAGTTATGGAAACATTATGAAGAAGTTATGCACGAGGATAATAAAGTTATGGAAACATTATGAAGAGGCTTTGCACGAGGATAATAGAGTTATGGAAGCATTATGAAGAAGCTATGCACGAGGATAATAGAGTTATGGAAACATTATGAGGAAGCTTTGCACGAGGATAATAGAGTTATGGAAGCATTATGAAGAAGCTATGCACGAGGATAATAGAGTTATGGAAGCATTATGAAGAAGCTATGCACGAGGATAATAGAGTTATGGAAACATTATGAAGAAGCTATGCACGAGGATAATAGAGTTATGGAAGCATTATGATGAAGCTATGCACGAGGATAATAGAGTTATGGAAACATTATAAAGAAGCTATGCACGAGGATAATAGAGTTATGGAAGCCTTATGAAGAAGCTTTGCAGGAGGATAATAGAGTTTCGGAAATATTATGAAGAAGCTTTGCAGGAGGATAATAGAGTTGTGGAAGCATTATGATGAAGCTATGCACGAGGATAATAGAGTTATGGAAACATTATGAAGAAGCTATGCACGAGGATAATAGAGTTATGGAAGCATTATGAAGAGGCTATGCACGAGGATAATAGAGTTATGGAAGCATTTTGAAGCTATATACAAGGATAATAGAGTTATGGAAACATTATGAAGAAGTTATACACGAGGATGATAAAGTTATGGAAACATTATGAAGAGGCTTTGCACGAGGATAATAGAGTTATGGAAGCATTATGAAGAGGCTATGCACGAGGATAATAGAGTTATGGAAACATTATGAGGAAGCTTTGCACGAGGATAATAGAGTTATGGAAGCATTATGAAGAAGCTATGCACGAGGATAATAGAGTTATGGAAGCATTATGAAGAAGCTATGCACGAGGATAATAGAGTTATGGAAACATTATGAAGAAGCTATGCACGAGGATAATAGAGTTATGGAAACATTATGAAGAAGCTATGCACGAGGATAATAGAGTTATGGAAGCATTATGAAGAAGCTATGCACGAGGATAATAGAGTTATGGAAACATTATGAACAAGCTTTGCACGAGGATAATAGAGTTATGGAAACATTATGAAGAAGTTATGCACGAGGATAATAGAGTTATGGAAACATTATGGAGAAGCTATGCACGAGGATAATAGAGTTATGGAAGCATTATGAAGAAGCTATGCACGAGGATAATAGAGTTATGGAAACATTATGAAGAAGCTTTGCACGAGGATAATAGAGTTATGGAAGCATTATGAAGAAGCTTTGCACGAGGATAACAGAGTTATGGAAACATTATGAAGAAGCTATGCACGAGGATAAAAGAGTTATGGAAGCATTATGAAGCTATATACAAGGATAATAGAGTTATGGAAACATTATGAAGAAGCTATGCACGAGGATAATAGAGTTATGGAAATATTATGAAGAAGCTTTGCACGAGGATAATAAAGTTATGGAAGCATTATGAAGAAGCTATGCACGAGGATAATAGAGTTATGGAAACATTATGAAGAAGCTTTGCACGAGGATAATAGAGTTATGGAAGCATTATGAAGCTATATGCAAGGATAATAGAGTTATGGAAACATTATGAAGAAGCTATGCACGAGGATAATAGAGTTATGGAAACATTATGAAGAAGCTATGCACGAGTGTAATAGAGTTATGGAAGCATTATGAAGCTATATACAAGGATAATAGAGTTATGGAAACATTATGAAGAACCTATGCACGAGGATAATAGAGTTATGGAAGCATTATGAAGAAGTTATGCACGAGGATAATAGAGTTATGGAAACATTATGAAGAAGCTATGCACGAGGGTAATAGAGTTATGGAAGCATTATGAAGAAGTTATGCACGAGGATAATAGAGTTATGGAAGCATTATGAAGAGGCTATGCACGAGGATAATAGAGTTATGGAAACATTATGAAGAAGCTATGCACGAGGGTAATAGAGTTATGGAAGCATTATGAAGAAGTTATGCACGAGGATAGTAGAGTTATGGAAGCATTATGAAGAAGTTATGCACGAGGATAATAGAGTTATGGAAACATTATGAAGAAGCTATGCACGAGGGTAATAGAGTTATGGAAGCATTATGAAGAAGTTATGCACGAGGATAATAGATTTATGGAAGCATTATGAAGAAGTTATGCACGAGGATAATAGAGTTATGGAAACATTATGAAGAAGCTATGCACGAGGGTAATAGAGTTATGGAAGCATTATGAAGAAGTTATGCACGAGGATAATAGAGTTATGGAAACATTATGAAGAAGCTATGCACGAGGGTAATAGAGTTATGGAAGCATTATGAAGAAGTTATGCACGAGGATAATAGAGTTATGGAAGCATTATGAAGAAGTTATGCACGAGGATAATAGAGTTATGGAAGCATTATGAAGAAGTTATGCACGAGGATAATAGAGTTATGGAAACATTATGAAGAAGCTATGCACGAGGGTAATAGAGTTATGGAAGCATTATGAAGAAGTTATGCACGAGGATAATAGAGTTATGGAAGCATTATGAAGAGACTATGCACGAGGATAATAGAGTTATGGAAACATTATGAAGAAGCTATGCACGAGGGTAATAGAGTTATGGAAGCATTATGAAGAAGTTATGCACGAGGATAATAGAGTTATGGAAACATTATGAAGAAGCTATGCACGAGGGTAATAGAGTTATGGAAGCATTATGAAGAAGTTATGCACGAGGATAATAGAGTTATGGAAGCATTATGAAGAAGTTATGCACGAGGATAATAGAGTTATGGAAGCATTATGAAGAAGCTATGCACGAGGACAATAGAGTTATGGAAACACTATGAAGAAGCTCTGCACGAGGATAATAGAGTTATGGAAACATTATGAAGAAGCTATGCACGAGGGTAATAGAGTTATGGAAGCATTATGAAGAAGTTGTGCACGAGGATAATATAGTTATGGAAGCATTATGAAGAGGCTATGCACGAGGATAATAAAGTTATGGAAACATTATGAAGAAGCTTTGCACGAGGAGGAGGAGAATAGAGTTATGGAAGCATTATGAAGAAGTTATTCACGAGGGTAATAGAGTTATGGAAACATTATGAAGAAGCTATGCACGAGGATAATAGAGTTATGGAAGCATTATGAAGAAGCTTTGCACGAGGGTAATAGAGTTATGGAAGCATTATGAAGAAGTTATCCACGAGGATAATAGAATTATGGAAGCATTATGAAGCTATATACAAGGATAATAGAGTTATGGAAACATTATGAAGAAGCTATGCACGAGGATAATAGAGTTATAGAAACATTATGAAGAAGCTATGCACGAGGATAATAGAGTTATGGAAACATTATGAAGAAGCTATGCACGAGATTAATAGAGTTATGGAAACATTATGAAGAAGCTATGCACGAGGATAATTAGTTATGGAAGGATTATGATGAAGCTATGCAGGAGGATAATAGAGTTACGGAAGCATTATGAAGAGGCTATGCACGAGGATAATAGAGTTATGGAAACATTATGAAGAAGCTATGCACGAGGATAATAGAGTTATGGAAACGTTATGAAGAAGCTATGCATGAGGATAATAAAATTATGGAAACATTATGAAGAAGCTTTGCACGAGGATAATAGAGTTATGGCAGCATTATGAAAAAGCTCTGCACGAGGGTAATAGAGTTATGGAAGCATTATGAAGAAGTTATGCACGAGAATAATAGAATTATGGAAGCATTATGAAGCTATATACAAGGATAATAGAGTTATGGAAACATTATGAAGAAGCTATGCACGAGGATAATAGAGTTATAGAAACATTATGAAGAAGCTATGCACGAGGATAATAGAGTTATGGAAACATTATGAAGAAGCTATGCACGAGAATAATAGAGTTATGGAAACATTATGAAGAAGCTATGCACGAGGATAATTAGTTATGGAAGGATTATGATGAAGCTATGCAGGAGGATAATAGAGTTACGGAAGCATTATGAAGAGGCTATGCACGAGGATAATAGAGTTTTGGAAACATTATGATGAAGCTATGCACGAGGATAATAGAGTTGTGGAAACATTATGAAGAAGCTATGCACGAGGATAATAGAGTTATGGAACCATTATGATGAAGCTATGCACGAGGATAATAGATTTATGGTAGCATTATGAAGAAGCTATGCACGAGGATAATAGAGTTATGGAAGCATTATGAAGAAGCTATGCACGAGGATAATAGAGTTATGGAACCATTATGACGAAACTATGTACGAGGATAATAGAGCTATGGAACCATTATGATGAAGCTATGCACGAAGATAATAGATTTATGGAAGCATTATGATGAAGCTATGCACGAGGATAATAGAGTTATTTAAGCAATATGAAGAGGCTATGCACGGAGATAATAGAGTTGTGGAAACATTATGAAGAAGCTATGCACGAGGATAATAGAGTTATGGAAACATTATGAAGAAGCTCTGCACGAGGATAATAGAGTTATGGAAGCATTATGAAGAAGCTATGCGTGAGGATAATATAGTTATGGAAGAATTATGAAGAAGCTATGCACGAGGATAATTGAGTTATGGAAGGATTATGATGAAGCTATGCACGAGGATAATAGAGTTACGGAAGCATTATGAAGAGGCTATGCACGAGGATAATAGAGTTATGGAACCATTATGATGAAGCTATGCACGAGGATAATAGATTTATGGAAGCATTATGAAGAAGCTATGCACGAGGATAATAGAGTTATTTAAGCATTATGAAGAGGCTATGCACGAGGATAATAGAGTTATGGAAACATTATGAAGAAGCTATGCACGAGGATAATAGAGTTATGGAAACATTATGAAGAAGCTCTGCACGAGGATAATAGAGTTATGGAAGCATTATGAAGAGGCTATGCACGAGGATAATAGAGTTATGGAAACATTATGAAGAAGCTATGCACGAGGGTAATTGAGTTATGGAAACATTATGAAGAAGCTATGCACGAGGGTAATAGAGTTATGGAAGCATTATGAAGAAGCTATGCACGAGGATAATAGAGTTATGGAAACATTATGAAGAAGCTATGCACGAGGATAATAGAGTTATGGAAACATTATGAAGAAGCTATGCACGAGGGTAATAGAGTTATGGAAGCATTATGAAGAAGTTATGCACGAGGATAATAGAGTTATGGAAGGATTATGATGAAGCTATGCACGAGGGTAATAGAGTTATGGAAGCATTATGAAGAAGTTATGCACGAGGATAATTGAGTTATGGAAGCATTATGAAGAGGCTATGCACGAGGATAATAGAGTTATGGAAACATTATGAAGAAGCTATGCATGAGGGTAATAGAGTTATGGAAACATTATGAAGAAGCTATGCACGAGGGTAATAGAGTTATGGAAGCATTATGAAGAAGTTATGCACGAGGATAATAGAGTTATGGAAGCATTATGAAGAAGTTATGCACGAGGATAATAGAGTTATGGAAGCATTATGAAGAAGCTATGCACGAGGACAATAGAGTTATGGAAACACTATGAAGAAGCTCTGCACGAGGATAATAGAGTTATGGAAACATTATGAAGAAGCTATGCACGAGGGTAATAGAGTTATGGAAGCATTATGAAGAAGTTGTGCACGAGGATAATAGAGTTATGGAAGCATTATGAAGAGGCTATGCACGAGGATAATAGAGTTATGGAAGCATTATGAAGAAGTTATGCACGAGGATAATAGAGTTATGGAAGCATTATGAAGAAGTTATACACGAGGATAATAGGATAGGATAGGATAATGGAAGCATTATGAAGCTATATACAAGGATAATAGAGTTATGGAAACATTACGGAGAAGCTATGCACGAGGATAATAGAGTTATGGAAACATTATGAAGAAGCTATGCATGAGGATAATAAAGTTATGGAAACATTATGAAGAAGCTTTGCACGAGGATAATAGAGTTATGGAAGCATTATGAAGAAGTTATCCACGAGGATAATAGAAATATGGAAGCATTATGAAGCTATATACAAGGATAATAGAGTTATGGAAACATTATGAAGAAGCTATGCACGGGGATAATAGAGTTATGGAAACATTATGAAGAAGCTATGCACGAGGATAATAGAGTTATGGAAACGTTATGAAGAAGCTATGCATGAGGATAATAAAATTATGGAAACATTATGAAGAAGCTTTGCACGAGGATAATAGAGTTATGGCAGCATTATGAAAAAGCTCTGCACGAGGCTAATAGAGTTATGGAAGCATTATGAAGAAGTTATGCACGAGAATAATAGAATTATGGAAGCATTATGAAGCTATATACAAGGATAATAGAGTTATGGAAACATTATGAAGAAGCTATGCACGAGGATAATAGAGTTATAGAAACATTATGAAGAAGCTATGCACGAGGATAATAGAGTTATGGAAACATTATGAAGAAGCTATGCACGAGAATAATAGAGTTATGGAAACATTATGAAGAAGCTATGCACGAGGATAATTAGTTATGGAAGGATTATGATGAAGCTATGCAGGAGGATAATAGAGTTACGGAAGCATTATGAAGAGGCTATGCACGAGGATAATAGAGTTATGGAAACATTATGATGAAGCTATGCACGAGGATAATAGAGTTGTGGAAACATTATGAAGAAGCTCTGCACGAGGATAATAGAGTTACGGAAGCATTATGAAGAGGCTATGCACGAGGATAATAGAGTTATGGAACCATTATGATGAAGCTATGCAGGAGGATAATAGATTTATGGAAGCATTATGAAGAAGCTATGCACGAGGATAATAAAGTTATGGAAACATTATGAAGAAGCTTTGCACGAGGATAATAGAGTTATGGAAGCATTATGAAGAGGCTATGCACGAGGATAATAGAGTTATGGAAACATTATGAAGAAGCTATGCACGAGGATAATAGAGTTATGGAAACATTATGAAGAAGCTCTGCACGAGGATAATAGAGTTATGGAAGCATTATGAAGAGGCTATGCACGAGGATAATAGAGTTATGGAACCATTATGATGAAGCTATGCAGGAGGATAATAGATTTATGGAAGCATTATGAAGAAGCTATGCACGAGGATAATAGAGTTATGGAAACATTATGAAGAAGTTATGCACGAGGATAATAGAGTTATGGAAACATTATGAAGAGGCTATGCACGAGGATAATAGAGTTATGGAAGCATTATGAAGAAGCTATGCACGAGGATAATAGAGTTATGGAAACATTATGAAGAAGCTATGCACGAGGGTAATAGAGTTATGGAAGCATTATGAAGAAGTTATGCACGAGGATAATAGAGTTATGGAAACATTATGAAGAAGCTATGCACGAGGGTAATAGAGTTATGGAAGCATTATGAAGAAGTTATGCACGAGGATAATAGAGTTATGGAAGCATTATGAAGAAGTTATGCACGAGGATAATAGAGTTATGGAAGCATTATGAAGAAGCTATGCACGAGGACAATAGAGTTATGGAAACACTATGAAGAAGCTCTGCACGAGGATAATAGAGTTATGGAAACATTATGAAGAAGCTATGCACGAGGGTAATAGAGTTATGGAAGCATTATGAAGAAGTTGTGCACGAGGATAATATAGTTATGGAAGCATTATGAAGAGGCTATGCACGAGGATAATAAAGTTATGGAAACATTATGAAGAAGCTTTGCACGAGGAGGAGGAGAATAGAGTTATGGAAGCATTATGAAGAAGTTATTCACGAGGGTAATAGAGTTATGGAAACATTATGAAGAAGCTATGCACGAGGATAATAGAGTTATGGAAGCATTATGAAGAAGCTTTGCACGAGGGTAATAGAGTTATGGAAGCATTATGAAGAAGTTATCCACGAGGATAATAGAATTATGGAAGCATTATGAAGCTATATACAAGGATAATAGAGTTATGGAAACATTATGAAGAAGCTATGCACGAGGATAATAGAGTTATAGAAACATTATGAAGAAGCTATGCACGAGGATAATAGAGTTATGGAAACATTATGAAGAAGCTATGCACGAGATTAATAGAGTTATGGAAACATTATGAAGAAGCTATGCACGAGGATAATTAGTTATGGAAGGATTATGATGAAGCTATGCAGGAGGATAATAGAGTTACGGAAGCATTATGAAGAGGCTATGCACGAGGATAATAGAGTTATGGAAACATTATGAAGAAGCTATGCACGAGGATAATAGAGTTATGGAAACGTTATGAAGAAGCTATGCATGAGGATAATAAAATTATGGAAACATTATGAAGAAGCTTTGCACGAGGATAATAGAGTTATGGCAGCATTATGAAAAAGCTCTGCACGAGGGTAATAGAGTTATGGAAGCATTATGAAGAAGTTATGCACGAGAATAATAGAATTATGGAAGCATTATGAAGCTATATACAAGGATAATAGAGTTATGGAAACATTATGAAGAAGCTATGCACGAGGATAATAGAGTTATAGAAACATTATGAAGAAGCTATGCACGAGGATAATAGAGTTATGGAAACATTATGAAGAAGCTATGCACGAGAATAATAGAGTTATGGAAACATTATGAAGAAGCTATGCACGAGGATAATTAGTTATGGAAGGATTATGATGAAGCTATGCAGGAGGATAATAGAGTTACGGAAGCATTATGAAGAGGCTATGCACGAGGATAATAGAGTTTTGGAAACATTATGATGAAGCTATGCACGAGGATAATAGAGTTGTGGAAACATTATGAAGAAGCTATGCACGAGGATAATAGAGTTATGGAACCATTATGATGAAGCTATGCACGAGGATAATAGATTTATGGTAGCATTATGAAGAAGCTATGCACGAGGATAATAGAGTTATGGAAGCATTATGAAGAAGCTATGCACGAGGATAATAGAGTTATGGAACCATTATGACGAAACTATGTACGAGGATAATAGAGCTATGGAACCATTATGATGAAGCTATGCACGAAGATAATAGATTTATGGAAGCATTATGATGAAGCTATGCACGAGGATAATAGAGTTATTTAAGCAATATGAAGAGGCTATGCACGGAGATAATAGAGTTGTGGAAACATTATGAAGAAGCTATGCACGAGGATAATAGAGTTATGGAAACATTATGAAGAAGCTCTGCACGAGGATAATAGAGTTATGGAAGCATTATGAAGAAGCTATGCGTGAGGATAATATAGTTATGGAAGAATTATGAAGAAGCTATGCACGAGGATAATTGAGTTATGGAAGGATTATGATGAAGCTATGCACGAGGATAATAGAGTTACGGAAGCATTATGAAGAGGCTATGCACGAGGATAATAGAGTTATGGAACCATTATGATGAAGCTATGCACGAGGATAATAGATTTATGGAAGCATTATGAAGAAGCTATGCACGAGGATAATAGAGTTATTTAAGCATTATGAAGAGGCTATGCACGAGGATAATAGAGTTATGGAAACATTATGAAGAAGCTATGCACGAGGATAATAGAGTTATGGAAACATTATGAAGAAGCTCTGCACGAGGATAATAGAGTTATGGAAGCATTATGAAGAGGCTATGCACGAGGATAATAGAGTTATGGAAACATTATGAAGAAGCTATGCACGAGGGTAATTGAGTTATGGAAACATTATGAAGAAGCTATGCACGAGGGTAATAGAGTTATGGAAGCATTATGAAGAAGCTATGCACGAGGATAATAGATTTATGGAAACATTATGAAGAAGCTATGCACGAGGATAATAGAGTTATGGAAACATTATGAAGAAGCTATGCACGAGGGTAATAGAGTTATGGAAGCATTATGAAGAAGTTATGCACGAGGATAATAGAGTTATGGAAGGATTATGATGAAGCTATGCACGAGGGTAATAGAGTTATGGAAGCATTATGAAGAAGTTATGCACGAGGATAATTGAGTTATGGAAGCATTATGAAGAGGCTATGCACGAGGATAATAGAGTTATGGAAACATTATGAAGAAGCTATGCATGAGGGTAATAGAGTTATGGAAACATTATGAAGAAGCTATGCACGAGGGTAATAGAGTTATGGAAGCATTATGAAGAAGTTATGCACGAGGATAATAGAGTTATGGAAGCATTATGAAGAAGTTATGCACGAGGATAATAGAGTTATGGAAGCATTATGAAGAAGCTATGCACGAGGACAATAGAGTTATGGAAACACTATGAAGAAGCTCTGCACGAGGATAATAGAGTTATGGAAACATTATGAAGAAGCTATGCACGAGGGTAATAGAGTTATGGAAGCATTATGAAGAAGTTGTGCACGAGGATAATAGAGTTATGGAAGCATTATGAAGAGGCTATGCACGAGGATAATAGAGTTATGGAAGCATTATGAAGAAGTTATGCACGAGGATAATAGAGTTATGGAAGCATTATGAAGAAGTTATACACGAGGATAATAGGATAGGATAGGATAATGGAAGCATTATGAAGCTATATACAAGGATAATAGAGTTATGGAAACATTACGGAGAAGCTATGCACGAGGATAATAGAGTTATGGAAACATTATGAAGAAGCTATGCATGAGGATAATAAAGTTATGGAAACATTATGAAGAAGCTTTGCACGAGGATAATAGAGTTATGGAAGCATTATGAAGAAGTTATCCACGAGGATAATAGAAATATGGAAGCATTATGAAGCTATATACAAGGATAATAGAGTTATGGAAACATTATGAAGAAGCTATGCACGGGGATAATAGAGTTATGGAAACATTATGAAGAAGCTATGCACGAGGATAATAGAGTTATGGAAACGTTATGAAGAAGCTATGCATGAGGATAATAAAATTATGGAAACATTATGAAGAAGCTTTGCACGAGGATAATAGAGTTATGGCAGCATTATGAAAAAGCTCTGCACGAGGCTAATAGAGTTATGGAAGCATTATGAAGAAGTTATGCACGAGAATAATAGAATTATGGAAGCATTATGAAGCTATATACAAGGATAATAGAGTTATGGAAACATTATGAAGAAGCTATGCACGAGGATAATAGAGTTATAGAAACATTATGAAGAAGCTATGCACGAGGATAATAGAGTTATGGAAACATTATGAAGAAGCTATGCACGAGGATAATAGAGTTATGGAAACATTATGAAGAAGCTATGCACGAGGATAATTAGTTATGGAAGGATTATGATGAAGCTATGCAGGAGGATAATAGAGTTACGGAAGCATTATGAAGAGGCTATGCACGAGGATAATAGAGTTATGGAAACATTATGATGAAGCTATGCACGAGGATAATAGAGTTGTGGAAACATTATGAAGAAGCTCTGCACGAGGATAATAGAGTTACGGAAGCATTATGAAGAGGCTATGCACGAGGATAATAGAGTTATGGAACCATTATGATGAAGCTATGCAGGAGGATAATAGATTTATGGAAGCATTATGAAGAAGCTATGCACGAGGATAATAAAGTTATGGAAACATTATGAAGAAGCTTTGCACGAGGATAATAGAGTTATGGAAGCATTATGAAGAGGCTATGCACGAGGATAATAGAGTTATGGAAACATTATGAAGAAGCTATGCACGAGGATAATAGAGTTATGGAAACATTATGAAGAAGCTCTGCACGAGGATAATAGAGTTATGGAAGCATTATGAAGAGGCTATGCACGAGGATAATAGAGTTATGGAACCATTATGATGAAGCTATGCAGGAGGATAATAGATTTATGGAAGCATTATGAAGAAGCTATGCACGAGGATAATAGAGTTATGGAAACATTATGAAGAAGCTCTGCACGAGGATAATAGAGTTATGGAAGCATTATGAAGAGGCTATGCACGAGGATAATAGAGTTATGGAAACATTATGAAGAAGCTATGCACGAGGATAATAGAGTTATGGAAACATTATGAAGAAGCTCTGCACGAGGATAATAGAGTTATGGAAGCATTATGAAGAGGCTATGCACGAGGATAATAGAGTTATGGAAACATTATGAAGAAGCTATGCACGAGGGTAATTGAGTTATGGAAACATTATGAAGAAGCTATGCACGAGGGTAATAGAGTTATGGAAGCATTATGAAGAAGCTATGCACGAGGATAATAGATTTATGGAAACATTATGAAGAAGCTCTGCACGAGGATAATAGAGTTATGGAAGCATTATGAAGAGGCTATGCACGAGGATAATAGAGTTATGGAAACATTATGATGAAGCTATGCACGAGGATAATAGATTATGAAGAAGCTATGCACGAGGATAATAGAGTTATGGAAGCATTATGAAGAGGCTATGCACGAGGATAATAGAGTTATGGAACCATTATGATGAAGCTATGCAGGAGGATAATAGATTTATGGTAGCATTATGAAGAAGCTATGCACGAGGATAATAGAGTTATTTAAGCAATATGAAGAGGCTATGCACGGAGATAATAGAGTTGTGGAAACATTATGAAGAAGCTCTGCACGAGGATAATAGAGTTACGGAAGCATTATGAAGAGGCTATGCACGAGGATAATAGAGTTATGGAACCATTATGATGAAGCTATGCAGGAGGATAATAGATTTATGGAAGCATTATGAAGAAGCTATGCACGAGGATAATAGAGTTATGGAAACATTATGAAGAAGCTCTGCACGAGGATAATAGAGTTATGGAAGCATTATGAAGAGGCTATGCACGAGGATAATAGAGTTATGGAAACATTATGAAGAAGCTATGCACGAGGATAATAGAGTTATGGAAACATTATGAAGAAGCTCTGCACGAGGATAATAGAGTTATGGAAGCATTATGAAGAGGCTATGCACGAGGATAATAGAGTTATGGAAACATTATGAAGAAGCTATGCACGAGGGTAATTGAGTTATGGAAACATTATGAAGAAGCTATGCACGAGGGTAATAGAGTTATGGAAGCATTATGAAGAAGCTATGCACGAGGATAATAGATTTATGGAAACATTATGAAGAAGCTCTGCACGAGGATAATAGAGTTATGGAAGCATTATGAAGAGGCTATGCACGAGGATAATAGAGTTATGGAAACATTATGATGAAGCTATGCACGAGGATAATAGATTATGAAGAAGCTATGCACGAGGATAATAGAGTTATGGAAACATTATGATGAAGCTTTGCACGAGGATAATAGAGTTATGGAAACATTATGAAGAAGCTATGCACGAGGATAATAGAGTTATGGAAGCATTATGAAGAGGCTATGCACGAGGATAATAGAGTTATGGAAACATTATGAAGAAGCTATGCACGAGGGTAATTGAGTTATGGAAACATTATGAAGAAGCTATGCACGAGGATAATAAAGTTATGGAAACATTATGAAGAAGCTTTGCACGAGGATAATAGAGTTATGGAAACATTATGAAGAAGCTATGCACGAGGAAAATAGAGTTATGGAAGCATTATGAAGAAGCTATGCACTATAAAGTTATGGAACCATTATGAAGAAACTATGTACGAGGATAATAGAGTTATGGAACCATTATGATGAAGCTATGCACGAGGATAATAGATTTATGGAAGCATTATGATGAAGCTATGCACGAGGACAATAGAGTTATTTAAGCATTATGAAGAGGCTATGCACGAGGATAATAGAGTTATGGAAACATTATGAAGAAGCTCTGCACGAGGATAATAGAGTTATGGAAGCATTATGATGAAGCTATGCACGAGGATAATAGAGTTATTTAAGCATTATGAAGAGGCTATGCACGAGGATAATAGAGTTATGGAAACATTATGAAGAAGCTATGCACGAGGATAATAGAGTTATGGAAACATTATGAAGAAGCTCTGCACGAGGATAATAGAGTTATGGAAGCATTATGAAGAGGCTATGCACGAGGATAATAGAGTTATGGAAACATTATGAAGAAGCTATGCACGAGGGTAATTGAGTTATGGAAACATTATGAAGAAGCTATGCACGAGGATAATAAAGTTATGGAAACATTATGAAGAAGCTTTGCACGAGGATAATAGAGTTATGGAAACATTATGAAGAAGCTATGCACGAGGAAAATAGAGTTATGGAAGCATTATGAAGAAGCTATGCACTATAAAGTTATGGAACCATTATGAAGAAACTATGTACGAGGATAATAGAGTTATGGAACCATTATGATGAAGCTATGCACGAGGATAATAGATTTATGGAAGCATTATGATGAAGCTATGCACGAGGATAATAGAGTTATTTAAGCATTATGAAGAGGCTATGCACGAGGATAATAGAGTTATGGAAACATTATGAAGAAGCTCTGCACGAGGATAATAGAGTTATGGAAGCATTATGGAAGCATTATGGAAACATTATGAAGAAGCTATGCACGAGGGTAATAGAGTTATGGAAGCATTATGATGAAGCTATGCACGAGGATAATAGAGTTATGGAAGCATTATGATGAAGCTATGCACGAGGATAATAGATTTATGGAAGCATTATGAAGAAGCTCTGCACGAGGATAATAGAGTTATGGAAGCATTATGGAAGCATTATGGAAACATTATGAAGAAGCTATGCACGAGGGTAATAGAGTTATGGAAGCATTATGATGAAGCTATGCACGAGGATAATAGAGTTATGGAAGCATTATGATGAAGCTATGCACGAGGATAATAGATTTATGGAAGCATTATGATGAAGCTATGCACGAGGATAATAGAGTTATTTAAGCATTATGAAGAGGCTATGCACGAGGATAATAGAGTTATGGAAACATTATGAAGAAGCTCTGCACGAGGATAATAGAGTTATGGCAGCATTATGAAGAAACTATGTACGAGGATAATAGAGTTATGGAACCATTATGATGAAGCTATGCACGAGGATAATAGATTTATGGAAGCATTATGATGAAGCTATGCACGAGGATAATAGAGTTATTTAAGCATTATGATGAAGCTCTGCACGAGGATAATAGAGTTATGGAAGCATTATGGAAGGATTATGGAAATATTATGAAGAAGCTATGCACGAGGGTAATAGAGTTATGGAAGCATTATGAAGAAGCTCTGCACGAGGATAATAGAGTTATGGAAGCATTATGAAGAGGCTATGCACGAGGATAATAGAGTTATGGAAACATTATGAAGAAGCTATGCACGAGGGTAATTGAGTTATGGAAACATTATGAAGAAGCTATGCACGAGGATAATAAAGTTATGGAAACATTATGAAGAAGCTTTGCACGAGGATAATAGAGTTATGGAAACATTATGAAGAAGCTATGCACGAGGAAAATAGAGTTATGGAAGCATTATGAAGAAGCTATGCACTATAAAGTTATGGAACCATTATGAAGAAACTATGTACGAGGATAATAGAGTTATGGAACCATTATGATGAAGCTATGCACGAGGATAATAGATTTATGGAAGCATTATGATGAAGCTATGCACGAGGATAATAGAGTTATTTAAGCATTATGAAGAGGCTATGCACGAGGATAATAGAGTTATGGAACCATTATGAAGAAGCTCTGCACGAGGATAATAGAGTTATGGAAGCATTATGGCAGCATTATGGAAACATTATGAAGAAGCTATGCACGAGGGTAATAGAGTTATGGAAGCATTATGATGAAGCTATGCACGAGGATAATAGAGTTATGGAAGCATTATGAAGAAGCTATGCACGAGGATAATTGAGTTATGGAAACATTATGAAGAAGCTATGCACGAGGGTAATAGAGTTATGGAAGCATTATGAAGAAGCTATGCACGAGGATAATAGATTTATGGAAGCATTATGATGAAGCTATGCACGAGGATAATAGAGTTATTTAAGCATTATGAAGAGGCTATGCACGAGGATAATAGAGTTATGGAAACATTATGAAGAAGCTATGCACGAGGATAATAGAGTTATGGAAACATTATGAAGAAGCTCTGCACGAGGATAATAGAGTTATGGAAGCATTATGAAGAGGCTATGCACGAGGATAATAGAGTTATGGAAACATTATGAAGAAGCTATGCACGAGGGTAATTGAGTTATGGAAACATTATGAAGAAGCTATGCACGAGGATAATAAAGTTATGGAAACATTATGAAGAAGCTTTGCACGAGGATAATAGAGTTATGGAAACATTATGAAGAAGCTATGCACGAGGAAAATAGAGTTATGGAAGCATTATGAAGAAGCTATGCACGAGGATAATAGAGTTATGGAAGCATTATGAAGAAGCTATGCACGAGGATAATAGAGTTATGGAAACATTATGAAGAAGCTATGCACGAGGGTAATAGAGTTATGGAAGCATTATGAAGAAGCTATGCACGAGGATAATAGATTTATGGAAGCATTATGATGAAGCTATGCACGAGGATAATAGAGTTATTTAAGCATTATGATGAAGCTCTGCACGAGGATAATAGAGTTATGGAAGCATTATGGAAGGATTATGGAAATATTATGAAGAAGCTATGCACGAGGGTAATAGAGTTATGGAAGCATTATGAAGAAGCTATGCACGAGGATAATAGAGTTATGGAAACATTATGAAGAAGCTATGCACGAGGGTAATAGAGTTATGGAAACATTATGAAGAAGCTATGCACGAGGGTAATAGAGTTATGGAAGCATTATGAAGAAGCTATACACGAGGATAATAGATTTATGGAAGCATTATGATGAAGCTATGCACGAGGATAATAGAGTTATTTAAGCATTATGATGAAGCTCTGCACGAGGATAATAGAGTTATGGAAGCATTATGGAAGGATTATGGAAATATTATGAAGAAGCTATGCACGAGGATAATAGAGTTATGGAAACATTATAAAGAAGCTATGCATGAGGATAATAAAATTATGGAAACATTATGAAGAAGCTTTGCACGAGGATAATAGAGTTATGGAACCATTATGAAGAAGCTCTGCACGAGGGTAATAGAGTTATGGAAGCATTATGAAGAAGTTATGCACGAGAATAATAGAATTATGGAAGCATTATGAAGCTATATACAAGGATAATAGAGTTATGGAAACATTATGAAGAAGCTCTGCACGAGGATAATAGAGTTATGGAAGCATTATGAAGAAGCTATGCACGAGGATAATAGAGTTATGGAAACATTATGATGAAGCTATGCACGAGGGTAATAGAGTTATGGAAGCATTTTGAAGAAGTTATGCACGAGGATAATAGAGTTATGGAAACATTATGAAGAAGCTCTGCACGAGGATAATAGAGTTATGGAAGCATTATGAAGAAGCTATGCACGAGGATAATAGAGTTATGGAAACATTATGATGAAGCTATGCACGAGGATAATAGAGTTGTGGAAACATTATGAAGAAGCTATGCACGAGGATAATAGAGTTATGGCAGCATTATGAAGAAACCATGTACGAGGATAATAGAGTTATGGAACCATTATGATGAAGCTATGCACGAGGATAATAGAGTTATTTAAGCATTATGAAGAAGCTATGCACGAGGATAATAGAGTTATGGAAACATTATGAAGAAGCTCTGCACGAGGATAATAGAGTTATGGAAGCATTATGGAAGCATTATGGAAGCATTATGGAAACATTATGAAGAAGGGTAATAGAGTTATGGTAGCATTATGATGAAGCTATGCACGAGGATAATAGAGTTATGGAAGCATTATGAAGAAGCTATGCACGAGGATAATAGAGTTATGGAAACATTATGAAGAAGCTATGCACGAGGGTAATAGAGTTATGGAAGCATTATGAAGAAGCTATGCACGAGGATAATAGAGTTATGGAAGCATTATGATGAAGCTATGCACGAGGATAATAGAGTTATGGAAGCATTATGAAGAAGCTATGCACGAGGATAATAGAGTTATGGAAACATTATGAAGAAGCTATGCACGAGGATAATAGAGTTATGGAAGCATTATGAAGAGGCTATGCACGAGGACAATAGAGTTACGGAAACATTATGAAGAAGCTATGCACGAGGGTAATTGAGTTATGGAAACATTATGAAGAAGCTATGCACGAGGGTAATAGAGTTATGGAAGCATTATGATGAAGCTATGCACGAGGATAATAGAGTTATGGAAGCATTATGATGAAGCTATACACGAGGATAATAGATTTATGGAAGCATTATGAAGAAGCTCTGCACGAGGATAATAGAGTTATGGCAGCATTATGAAGAAACCATGTACGAGGATAATAGAGTTATGGAACCATTATGATGAAGCTATGTACGAGGATAATAGATTTATGGAAGCATTATGATGAAGCTATGCACGAGGATAATAGAGTTATTTAAGCATTATGAAGAGGCTATGCACGAGGATAATAGAGTTATGGAACCATTATGAAGAAGCTCTGCACGAGGATAATAGAGTTATGGAAGCATTATGGAAGCATTATGGAAACATTATGAAGAAGCTATGCACGAGGGTAATAGAGTTATGGAAGCATTATGATGAAGCTATGCACGAGGATAATAGAGTTATGGAAGCATTATGAAGAAGCTATGCACGAGGATAATTGAGTTATGGAAACATTATGAAGAAGCTATGCACGAGGGTAATAGAGTTATGGAAGCATTATGAAGAAGCTATGCACGAGGATAATAGATTTATGGAAGCATTATGATGAAGCTATGCACGAGGAAAATAGAGTTATTTAAGCATTATGAAGAGGCTATGCACGAGGATAATAGAGTTATGGAAGCATTATGAAAAAGCTATGCACGAGGATAATAGAGTTATGGAAACATTATGAAGAAGCTCTGCACGAGGATAATAGAGTTATGGAAGCATTATGAAGAGGCTATGCACGAGGATAATAGAGTTATGGAAACATTATGAAGAAGCTATGCACGAGGATAATAAAGTTATGGAAACATTATGAAGAAGCTTTGCACGAGGATAATAGAGTTATGGAAACATTATGAAGAAGCTATGCACGAGGGTAATAGAGTTATGGAAGCATTATGAAGAAGCTATGCACGAGGATAATAGATTTATGGAAGCATTATGATGAAGCTATGCACGAGGATAATAGAGTTATTTAAGCATTATGATGAAGCTCTGCACGAGGATAATAGAGTTATGGAAGCATTATGGAAGGATTATGGAAATATTATGAAGAAGCTATGCACGAGGGTAATAGAGTTATGGAAGCATTATGATGAAGCTATGCACGAGGATAATAGAGTTATGGAAGCATTATGAAGAAGCTATGCACGAGGATAATAGAGTTATGGAAACATTATGAAGAAGCTCTGCACGAGGATAATAGAGTTATGGAAGCATTATGAAGAAGCTATGCACGAGGATAATAGAGTTATGGAAACATTATGATGAAGCTATGCACGAGGATAATAGAGTTGTGGAAACATTATGAAGAAGCTATGCACGAGGATAATAGAGTTATGGCAGCATTATGAAGAAACCATGTACGAGGATAATAGAGTTATGGAACCATTATGATGAAGCTATGCACGAGGATAATAGAGTTATTTAAGCATTATGAAGAAGCTATGCACGAGGATAATAGAGTTATGGAAACATTATGATGAAGCTATGCACGAGGATAATAGAGTTATGGAAGCATTATGAAGAAGCTATGCACGAGGATAATAGAGTTATGGAAACATTATGAAGAAGCTCTGCACGAGGATAATAGAGTTATGGAAGCATTATGGAAGCATTATGGAAGCATTATGGAAGCATTATGGAAGCATTATGGAAACATTATGAAGAAGCTATGCACGAGGGTAATAGAGTTATGGTAGCATTATGATGAAGCTATGCACGAGGATAATAGAGTTATGGAAGCATTATGAAGAAGCTATGCACGAGGATAATAGAGTTATGGAAACATTATGAAGAAGCTATGCACGAGGGTAATAGAGTTATGGAAGCATTATGAAGAAGCTATGCACGAGGATAATAGAGTTATGGAAGCATTATGATGAAGCTATGCACGAGGATAATAGAGTTATGGAAGCATTATGAAGAAGCTATGCACGAGGATAATAGAGTTATGGAAACATTATGAAGAAGCTATGCACGAGGATAATAGAGTTATGGAAACATTATGAAGAAGCTCTGCACGAGGATAATAGAGTTATGGAAGCATTATGAAGAGGCTATGCACGAGGACAATAGAGTTACGGAAACATTATGAAGAAGCTATGCACGAGGGTAATTGAGTTATGGAAACATTATGAAGAAGCTATGCACGAGGGTAATAGAGTTATGGAAGCATTATGATGAAGCTATGCACGAGGATAATAGAGTTATGGAAGCATTATGAAAAAGCTATGCACGAGGAAAATAGAGTTATGGAAACATTATGAAGAAGCTATGCACGAGGATAATAGAGTTATGGAAGCATTATGAAGAAGCTATGCACGAGGATAATAGAGGTATGGAAACATTATGAAGAAGCTATGCACGAGGGTAATAGAGTTATGGAAGCATTATGAAGAACTTATGCACGAGGATAATAGAGTTATGGAAACATTATGAAGAAGCTATGCACGAGGGTAATAGAGTTATGGAAATATTATGAAGAAGTTATGCACGAGGATAATAGAGTTATGGAAGCATTATGAAGAGGCTATGCACGAGGATAATAGAGCTATTTAAGCATTATGATGAAGCTCTGCACGAGGATAATAGAGTTATGGAAGCATTATGGAAACATTATGAAGAAGCTATGCACGAGGGTAATAGAGTTATGGAAGCATTATGATGAAGCTATGCACGAGGATAATAGAGTTATGGAAGCATTATGGAAACATTATGAAGAAGCTATGCACGAGGGTAATAGAGTTATGGAAGCATTATGATGAAGCTATGCACGAGGATAATAGAGTTATGGAAGCATTATGAAGAAGCTATGCACGAGGATAATAGAGTTATTTAAGCATTATAAAGAGGCTATGCACGAGGATAATAGAGTTATGGAAACATTACGAAGAAGCTCTGCACGAGGATAATAGAGTTATGGAAATTATGAAGAAGCTATGCACGAGGATAATAGAGTTATGGAAACATTATGAAGAAGCTATGCACGAGGATAATAAAGTTATGGAAACATTATGAAGAAGCTATGCACAAGGGTAATAGAGTTATGGAAGCATTATGAAGAAGTTATGCACGAGGATAATAGAGTTATGGAAGCATTATGAAGAGGCTATGCACGAGGATAATAGAGTTATGGAAACATTATGAAGAAGCTATGCACGAGGGTAATAGAGTTATGGAAGCATTATGAAGAAGTTATGCACGAGGATAATAGAGTTATGGAAACATTATGAAGAAGCTATGCACGAGGGTAATAGAGTTATGGAAATATTATGAAGAAGTTATGCACGAGGATAATAGAGTTATGGAAGCATTATGAAGAAGTTATGCACGAGGATAATAGTGTTATGGAAGCATTATGAAGAAGCTATGCACGAGGACAATAGAGTTATGGAAACACTATGAAGAAGCTATGCACGAGGATAATAAAGTTATGGAAACATTATGAAGAAGCTTTGCACGAGGATAATAGAGTTATGGAAGCATTATGAAGAAGTTATGCACGAGGATAATAGAGTTATGGAAACATTATGAAGAAGCTATGCACGAGGGTAATAGAGTTATGGAAATATTATGAAGAAGTTATGCACGAGGATAATAGAGTTATGGAAGCATTATGAAGAAGTTATGCACGAGGATAATAGTGTTATGGAAGCATTATGAAGAAGCTATGCACGAGGACAATAGAGTTATGGAAACACTATGAAGAAGCTATGCACGAGGATAATAAAGTTATGGAAACATTATGAAGAAGCTATGCACAAGGGTAATAGAGTTATGGAAGCATTATGAAGAAGTTATGCACGAGGATAATAGAGTTATGGAAGCATTATGAAGAGGCTATGCACGAGGATAATAGAGTTATGGAAACATTATGAAGAAGCTATGCACGAGGGTAATAGAGTTATGGAAGCATTATGAAGAACTTATGCACGAGGATAATAGAGTTATGGAAACATTATGAAGAAGCTATGCACGAGGGTAATAGAGTTATGGAAATATTATGAAGAAGTTATGCACGAGGATAATAGAGTTATGGAAGCATTATGAAGAAGTTATGCACGAGGATAATAGTGTTATGGAAGCATTATGAAGAAGCTATGCACGAGGACAATAGAGTTATGGAAACACTATGAAGAAGCTATGCACGAGGATAATAGAGTTATGGAAGCATTATGAAGAAGTTATGCACAAGGATAATAGAGTTATTTAAGCATTATGATGAAGCTCTGCACGAGGATAATAGAGTTATGGAAGCATTATGGAAACATTATGAAGAAGCTATGCACGAGGGTAATAGAGTTATGGAAGCATTATGATGAAGCTATGCACGAGGATAATAGAGTTATGGAAGCATTATGAAGAAGCTATGCACGAGGATAATAGAGTTATTTAAGCATTATAAAGAGGCTATGCACGAGGATAATAGAGTTATGGAAACATTACGAAGAAGCTCTGCACGAGGATAATAGAGTTATGGAAATTATGAAGAAGCTATGCACGAGGATAATAGAGTTATGGAAACATTATGAAGAAGCTATGCACGAGGATAATAAAGTTATGGAAACATTATGAAGAAGCTATGCACAAGGGTAATAGAGTTATGGAAGCATTATGAAGAAGTTATGCACGAGGATAATAGAGTTATGGAAGCATTATGAAGAGGCTATGCACGAGGATAATAGAGCTATTTAAGCATTATGATGAAGCTCTGCACGAGGATAATAGAGTTATGGAAGCATTATGGAAACATTATGAAGAAGCTATGCACGAGGGTAATAGAGTTATGGAAGCATTATGATGAAGCTATGCACGAGGATAATAGAGTTATGGAAGCATTATGGAAACATTATGAAGAAGCTATGCACGAGGGTAATAGAGTTATGGAAGCATTATGATGAAGCTATGCACGAGGATAATAGAGTTATGGAAGCATTATGAAGAAGCTATGCACGAGGATAATAGAGTTATTTAAGCATTATAAAGAGGCTATGCACGAGGATAATAGAGTTATGGAAACATTACGAAGAAGCTCTGCACGAGGATAATAGAGTTATGGAAATTATGAAGAAGCTATGCACGAGGATAATAGAGTTATGGAAACATTATGAAGAAGCTATGCACGAGGATAATAAAGTTATGGAAACATTACGAAGAAGCTCTGCACGAGGATAATAGAGTTATGGAAATTATGAAGAAGCTATGCACGAGGGTAATAGAGTTATGGAAGCATTATGATGAAGCTATGCACGAGGATAATAGAGTTATGGAAGCATTATGAAGAAGCTATGCACGAGGATAATAGAGTTATTTAAGCATTATAAAGAGGCTATGCACGAGGATAATAGAGTTATGGAAACATTACGAAGAAGCTCTGCACGAGGATAATAGAGTTATGGAAATTATGAAGAAGCTATGCACGAGGATAATAGAGTTATGGAAACATTATGAAGAAGCTATGCACGAGGATAATAAAGTTATGGAAACATTATGAAGAAGCTATGCACAAGGGTAATAGAGTTATGGAAGCATTATGAAGAAGTTATGCACGAGGATAATAGATATATGGAAGCATTATGATGAAGCTATGCACGAGGATAATAGAGTTATTTAAGCATTATGATGAAGCTCTGCACGAGGATAATAGAGTTATGGAAGCATTATGGAAACATTATGAAGAAGCTATGCACGAGGGTAATAGAGTTATGGAAGCATTATAAAGAGGCTATGCACGAGGATAATAGAGTTATGGAAACATTACGAAGAAGCTCTGCACGAGGATAATAGAGTTATGGAAATTATGAAGAAGCTATGCACGAGGATAATAGAGTTATGGAAACATTATGAAGAAGCTATGCACGAGGATAATAAAGTTATGGAAACATTATGAAGAAGCTATGCACAAGGGTAATAGAGTTATGGAAGCATTATGAAGAAGTTATGCACGAGGATAATAGAGTTATGGAAGCATTATGAAGAGGCTATGCACGAGGATAATAGAGTTATGGAAACATTATGAAGAAGCTATGCACGAGGGTAATAGAGTTATGGAAGCATTATGAAGAAGTTATGCACGAGGATAATAGAGTTATGGAAACATTATGAAGAAGCTATGCACGAGGGTAATAGAGTTATGGAAATATTATGAAGAAGTTATGCACGAGGATAATAGAGTTATGGAAGCATTATGAAGAAGTTATGCACGAGGATAATAGTGTTATGGAAGCATTATGAAGAAGCTATGCACGAGGACAATAGAGTTATGGAAACACTATGAAGAAGCTATGCACGAGGATAATAAAGTTATGGAAACATTATGAAGAAGCTTTGCACGAGGATAATAGAGTTATGGAAGCATTATGAAGAAGTTATGCACGAGGATAATAGAGTTATGGAAACATTATGAAGAAGCTATGCACGAGGGTAATAGAGTTATGGAAATATTATGAAGAAGTTATGCACGAGGATAATAGAGTTATGGAAGCATTATGAAGAAGTTATGCACGAGGATAATAGTGTTATGGAAGCATTATGAAGAAGCTATGCACGAGGACAATAGAGTTATGGAAACACTATGAAGAAGCTATGCACGAGGATAATAAAGTTATGGAAACATTATGAAGAAGCTATGCACAAGGGTAATAGAGTTATGGAAGCATTATGAAGAAGTTATGCACGAGGATAATAGAGTTATGGAAGCATTATGAAGAGGCTATGCACGAGGATAATAGAGTTATGGAAACATTATGAAGAAGCTATGCACGAGGGTAATAGAGTTATGGAAGCATTATGAAGAAGTTATGCACGAGGATAATAGAGTTATGGAAACATTATGAAGAAGCTATGCACGAGGGTAATAGAGTTATGGAAATATTATGAAGAAGTTATGCACGAGGATAATAGAGTTATGGAAGCATTATGAAGAAGTTATGCACGAGGATAATAGTGTTATGGAAGCATTATGAAGAAGCTATGCACGAGGACAATAGAGTTATGGAAACACTATGAAGAAGCTATGCACGAGGATAATAAAGTTATGGAAACATTATGAAGAAGCTTTGCACGAGGATAATAGAGTTATGGAAGCATTATGAAGAAGTTATGCACAAGGATAATAGTGTTATGGAAGCATTATGAAGAAGCTATGCACGAGGACAATAGAGTTATGGAAACACTATGAAGAAGCTATGCACGAGGATAATAGAGTTATGGAAACATTATGAAGAAGCTATGCATGAGGATAATAAAATTATGGAAACATTATGAAGAAGCTTTGCACGAGGATAATAGAGTTATGGAAGCATTATGAAGAAGCTCTGCACGAGGGTAATAGAGTTATGGAAGCATTATGAAGAAGTTATGCACGAGAATAATAGAATTATGGAAGCATTATGAAGCTATATACAAGGATAATAGAGTTATGGAAACATTATGAAGAAGCTATGCACGAGGATAATAGAGTTATGGAAACATTATGAAGAAGCTATGCACGAGGATAATAAAGTTATGGAAACATTATGAAGAAGCTTTGCACGAGGATAATAGAGTTATGGAAACATTATGAAGAAGCTATGCACGAGGGTAATAGAGTTATGGAAGCATTATGAAGAAGTTATGCACGAGGATAATAGAGTTATGGAAGCATTATGAAGAGGCTATGCACGAGGATAATAGAGTTATGGAAACATTATGAAGAAGCTACGCACGAGGGTAATAGAGTTATGGAAGCATTTTGAAGAAGTTATGCACGAGGATAATAGAGTTATGGAAACATTATGAAGAAGCTCTGCACGAGGATAATAGAGTTATGGAAGCATTATGAAGAAGCTATGCACGAGGATAATTAGTTATGGAAGGATTATGATGAAGCTATGCATGAGGATAATAGAGTTACGGAAGCATTATGAAGAGGCTATGCACGAGGATAATAGAGTTATGGAAACATTATGATGAAGCAATGCACGAGGATAATAGAGTTGTGGAAACATTATGAAGAAGCTATGCACGAGGATAATAGAGTTATGGAAACATTATGAAGAAGCTATGCACGAGGATAATAGAGTTATGGAAACATTATGAAGAAGCTCTGCACGAGGATAATAGAGTTATGGAAGCATTATGAAGAGGCTATGCACGAGGACAATAGAGTTACGGAAACATTATGAAGAAGCTATGCACGAGGGTAATTGAGTTATGGAAACATTATGAAGAAGCTGTGCACGAGGGTAATAGAGTTATGGAAGCATTATGATGAAGCTATGCACGAGGATAATAGAGTTATGGAAGCATTATGAAAAAGCTATGCACGAGGAAAATAGAGTTATGGAAACATTATGAAGAAGCTATGCACGAGGATAATAGAGTTATGGAAGCATTATGAAGAAGCTATGCACGAGGATAATAGAGGTATGGAAACATTATGTAGAAGCTATGCACGAGGGTAATAGAGTTATGGAAGCATTATGAAGAAGCTATGCACGAGGATAATAGATTTATGGAAGCATTATGATGAAGCTATGCACGAGGATAATAGAGTTATTTAAGCATTATGATGAAGCTCTGCACGAGGATAATAGAGTTATGGAAGCATTATGGAAACATTATGAAGAAGCTATGCACGAGGGTAATAGAGTTATGGAAGCATTATGATGAAGCTATGCACGAGGATAATAGAGTTATGGAAGCATTATGAAGAGCTATGCACGAGGATAATAGAGTTATTTAAGCATTATGAAGAGGCTATGCACGAGGATAATAGAGTTATGGAAACATTACGAAGAAGCTCTGCACGAGGATAATAGAGTTATGGAAATTATGAAGAAGCTATGCACGAGGATAATAGAGTTATGGAAACATTATGAAGAAGCTATGCATGAGGATAATAAAATTATGGAAACATTATGAAGAAGCTTTGCACGAGGATAATAGAGTTATGGAAGCATTATGAAGAAGCTCTGCATGAGGGTAATAGAGTTATGGAAGTATTATGAAGAAGTTATGCACGAGAATAATAGAATTATGGAAGCATTATGAAGCTATATACAAGGATAATAGAGTTATGGAAACATTATGAAGAAGCTATGCACGAGGATAATAGAGTTATGGAAACATTATGAAGAAGCTATGCACGAGGATAATAAAGTTATGGAAACATTATGAAGAAGCTTTGCACGAGGATAATAGAGTTATGGAAACATTATGAAGAAGCTATGCACAAGGGTAATAGAGTTATGGAAGCATTATGAAGAAGTTATGCACGAGGATGATAGAGTTATGGAAGCATTATGAAGAGGCTATGCACGAAGATAATAGAGTTATGGAAACATTATGAAGAAGCTATGCACGAGGGTAATAGAGTTATGGAAGCATTGTGAAGAAGTTATGCACGAGGATAATAGAGTTATGGAAACATTATGAAGAAGCTATGCACGAGGGTAATAGAGTTATGGAAATATTATGAAGAAGTTATGCACGAGGATAATAGAGTTATGGAAGCATTATGAAGAAGTTATGCACGAGGATAATAGAGTTATGGAAGCATTATGAAGAAGCTATGCACGAGGACAATAGAGTTATGGAAACACTATGAAGAAGCTATGCACGAGGATAATAGAGTTATGGAAACATTATGAAGAAGCTATGCATGAGGATAATAAAATTATGGAAACATTATGAAGAAGCTTTGCACGAGGATAATAGAGTTATGGAAGCATTATGAAGAAGCTCTGCACGAGGGTAATAGAGTTATGGAAGCATTATGAAGAAGTTATGCACGAGAATAATAGAATTATGGAAGCATTATGAAGCTATATACAAGGATAATAGAGTTATGGAAACATTATGAAGAAGCTATGCACGAGGATAATAGAGTTATGGAAACATTATGAAGAAGCTATGCACGAGGATAATAAAGTTATGGAAACATTATGAAGAAGCTTTGCACGAGGATAATAGAGTTATGGAAACATTATGAAGAAGCTATGCACGAGGGTAATAGAGTTATGGAAGCATTATGAAGAAGTTATGCACGATTATAATAGAGTTATGGAAGCATTATGAAGAGGCTATGCACGAGGATAATAGAGTTATGGAAACATTATGAAGAAGCTACGCACGAGGGTAATAGAGTTATGGAAGAATTTTGAAGAAGTTATGCACGAGGATAATAGAGTTATGGAAACATTATGAAGAAGCTCTGCACGAGGATAATAGAGTTATGGAAGCATTATGAAGAAGCTATGCACGAGGATAATTAGTTATGGAAACACTATGAAGAAGCTATGCATGAGGATAATAGAGTTACGGAAGCATTATGAAGAGGCTATGCACGAGGATAATAGAGTTATGGAAACATTATGAAGAAGCTATGCACGAGGGTAATAGAGTTATGGAACCATTATGATGAAGCTATGCACGAGGATAATAGATTTATGGAAGCATTATGAAGAAGCTATGCACGAGGATAATAGAGTTATGGAAGCATTATGAAGAAGCTATGCACGAGGATAATAGAGTTATGGAACCATTATGAAGAAACTATTTACGAGGATAATAGAGTTATGGAACCATTATGATGAAGTTATGCACGAGGATAATAGATTTATGGAAGCATTATGATGAAGCTATGCACGAGGATAATAGAGTTATTTAAGCAATGTGAAGAGGCTATGCATAGAGTTGTGGAAACATTATGAAGAGGCTATGCACGAGGATAATAGAGTTATGGAAACATTATGAAGAAGCTATGCACGAGGGTAATAGAATTATGGAAACATTATGAAGAAGTTATGCACGAAGATAATAGGGTTATGGAAACATTATGAAGAAGCTATGCACGAGGGTAATAGAGTTATGGAAGCATTATGAAGAAGTTATGCACGAGGATAATAGAGTTATGGAAGCATTATGAAGAGGCTATGCACGAGGATAATAGAGTTATGGAAACATTATGAAGAAGCTATGCACGAGGGTAATAGAGTTATGGAAGCATTTTGAAGAAGTTATGCACGAGGATGATAGAGTTATGGAAACATTATGAAGAAGCTCTGCACGAGGATAATAGAGTTATGGAAACATTATGAAGAAGCTATGCACGAGGATAATAAAGTTATGGAAACATTATGAAGAAGCTTTGCACGAGGATAATAGAGTTATGGAAACATTATGAAGAAGCTATGCACAAGGGTAATAGAGTTATGGAAGCATTATGAAGAAGTTATGCACGAGGATGATAGAGTTATTTAAGCATTATGAAGAGGCTATGCACGAGGATAATAGAGTTATGGAAGCATTATGAAGAAGCTATGCACGAGGGTAATAGAGTTATGGAAGCATTATGATGAAGCTATGCACGAGGATAATAGAGTTATGGAAGCATTATGAAGAAGCTATGCACGAGGATAATAGAGTTATTTAAGCATTATGAAGAGGCTATGCACGAGGATAATAGAGTTATGGAAACATTACGAAGAAGCTCTGCACGAGGATAATTGAGTTATGGAAATTATGAAGAAGCTATGCACGAGGGTAATAGAGTTATGGAAGTATTATGAAGAAGTTATGCACGAGAATAATAGAATTATGGAAGCATTATGAAGAAGCTATGCACGAGGATAATAGAGTTATGGAAGCATTATGAAGAAGCTATGCACGAGGATAATAGAGTTATGGAACCATTATGAAGAAACTATTTACGAGGATAATAGAGTTATGGAACCATTATGATGAAGCTATGCACGAGGATAATAGATTTATGGAAGCATTATGAAGAAACTATGCACGAGGATAATAGAGTTATGGAAGCATTATGAAGAAGCTATGCACGAGGATAATAGAGTTATGGAACCATTATGAAGAAACTATTTACGAGGATAATAGAGTTATGGAACCATTATGATGAAGTTATGCACGAGGATAATAGATTTATGGAAGCATTATGATGAAGCTATGCACGAGGATAATAGAGTTATTTAAGCAATGTGAAGAGGCTATGCATAGAGTTGTGGAAACATTATGAAGAGGCTATGCACGAGGATAATAGAGTTATGGAAACATTATGAAGAAGCTATGCACGAGGGTAATAGAATTATGGAAACATTATGAAGAAGTTATGCACGAAGATAATAGGGTTATGGAAACATTATGAAGAAGCTATGCACGAGGGTAATAGAGTTATGGAAGCATTATGAAGAAGTTATGCACGAGGATAATAGAGTTATGGAAGCATTATGAAGAGGCTATGCACGAGGATAATAGAGTTATGGAAACATTATGAAGAAGCTATGCACGAGGGTAATAGAGTTATGGAAGCATTTTGAAGAAGTTATGCACGAGGATGATAGAGTTATGGAAACATTATGAAGAAGCTCTGCACGAGGATAATAGAGTTATGGAAACATTATGAAGAAGCTATGCACGAGGATAATAAAGTTATGGAAACATTATGAAGAAGCTTTGCACGAGGATAATAGAGTTATGGAAACATTATGAAGAAGCTATGCACAAGGGTAATAGAGTTATGGAAGCATTATGAAGAAGTTATGCACGAGGATGATAGAGTTATTTAAGCATTATGAAGAGGCTATGCACGAGGATAATAGAGTTATGGAAGCATTATGAAGAAGCTATGCACGAGGGTAATAGAGTTATGGAAGCATTATGATGAAGCTATGCACGAGGATAATAGAGTTATGGAAGCATTATGAAGAAGCTATGCACGAGGATAATAGAGTTATTTAAGCATTATGAAGAGGCTATGCACGAGGATAATAGAGTTATGGAAACATTACGAAGAAGCTCTGCACGAGGATAATTGAGTTATGGAAATTATGAAGAAGCTATGCACGAGGGTAATAGAGTTATGGAAGTATTATGAAGAAGTTATGCACGAGAATAATAGAATTATGGAAGCATTATGAAGAAGCTATGCACGAGGATAATAGAGTTATGGAAGCATTATGAAGAAGCTATGCACGAGGATAATAGAGTTATGGAACCATTATGAAGAAACTATTTACGAGGATAATAGAGTTATGGAACCATTATGATGAAGCTATGCACGAGGATAATAGATTTATGGAAGCATTATGAAGAAACTATGCACGAGGATAATAGAGTTATGGAAGCATTATGAAGAAGCTATGCACGAGGATAATAGAGTTATGGAACCATTATGAAGAAACTATTTACGAGGATAATAGAGTTATGGAACCATTATGATGAAGTTATGCACGAGGATAATAGATTTATGGAAGCATTATGATGAAGCTATGCACGAGGATAATAGAGTTATTTAAGCAATGTGAAGAGGCTATGCATAGAGTTGTGGAAACATTATGAAGAGGCTATGCACGAGGATAATAGAGTTATGGAAACATTATGAAGAAGCTATGCACGAGGGTAATAGAATTATGGAAACATTATGAAGAAGTTATGCACGAAGATAATAGGGTTATGGAAACATTATGAAGAAGCTATGCACGAGGGTAATAGAGTTATGGAAGCATTATGAAGAAGTTATGCACGAGGATAATAGAGTTATGGAAGCATTATGAAGAGGCTATGCACGAGGATAATAGAGTTATGGAAACATTATGAAGAAGCTATGCACGAGGGTAATAGAGTTATGGAAGCATTTTGAAGAAGTTATGCACGAGGATGATAGAGTTATGGAAACATTATGAAGAAGCTCTGCACGAGGATAATAGAGTTATGGAAACATTATGAAGAAGCTATGCACGAGGATAATAAAGTTATGGAAACATTATGAAGAAGCTTTGCACGAGGATAATAGAGTTATGGAAACATTATGAAGAAGCTATGCACAAGGGTAATAGAGTTATGGAAGCATTATGAAGAAGTTATGCACGAGGATGATAGAGTTATTTAAGCATTATGAAGAGGCTATGCACGAGGATAATAGAGTTATGGAAGCATTATGAAGAAGCTATGCACGAGGGTAATAGAGTTATGGAAGCATTATGATGAAGCTATGCACGAGGATAATAGAGTTATGGAAGCATTATGAAGAAGCTATGCACGAGGATAATAGAGTTATTTAAGCATTATGAAGAGGCTATGCACGAGGATAATAGAGTTATGGAAACATTACGAAGAAGCTCTGCACGAGGATAATAGAGTTATGGAAATTATGAAGAAGCTATGCACGAGGGTAATAGAGTTATGGAAGTATTATGAAGAAGTTATGCACGAGAATAATAGAATTATGGAAGCATTATGAAGCTATATACAAGGATAATAGAGTTATGGAAACATTATGAAGAAGCTATGCACGAGGATAATAGAGTTATGGAAACATTATGAAGAAGCTATGCACGAGGATAATAAAGTTATGGAAACATTATGAAGAAGCTTTGCACGAGGATAATAGAGTTATGGAAACATTATGAAGAAGCTATGCACAAGGGTAATAGAGTTATGGAAGCATTATGAAGAAGTTATGCACGAGGATGATAGAGTTATGGAAGCATTATGAAGAAGTTATGCACGAGGATAATAGAGTTATGGAAGCATTATCAAGAAGCTATGCACGAGGACAATAGAGTTATGGAAACACTATGAAGAAGCTATGCACGAGGATAATAGAGTTATGGAAACATTATGAAGAAGCTATGCATGAGGATAATAAAATTATGGAAACATTATGAAGAAGCTTTGCACGAGGATAATAGAGTTATGGAAGCATTATGAAGAAGCTCTGCACGAGGGTAATAGAGTTATGGAAGCATTATGAAGAAGTTATGCACGAGAATAATAGAATTATGGAAGCATTATGAAGCTATATACAAGGATAATAGAGTTATGGAAACATTATGAAGAAGCTATGCACGAGGATAATAGAGTTATGGAAACATTATGAAGAAGCTATGCACGAGGGTAATAGAGTTATGGAAATATTATGAAGAAGTTATGCACGAGGATAATAGAGTTATGGAAGCATTATGAAGAAGTTATGCACGAGGATAATAGAGTTATGGAAGCATTATGAACAAGCTATGCACGAGGACAATAGAGTTATGGAAACACTATGAAGAAGCTATGCACGAGGATAATAGAGTTATGGAAACATTATGAAGAAGCTATGCATGAGGATAATAAAATTATGGAAACATTATGAAGAAGCTTTGCACGAGGATAATAGAGTTATGGAAGCATTATGAAGAAGCTCTGCACGAGGGTAATAGAGTTATGGAAGCATTATGAAGAAGTTATGCACGAGAATAATAGAATTATGGAAGCATTATGAAGCTATATACAAGGATAATAGAGTTATGGAAACATTATGAAGAAGCTATGCACGAGGATAATAGAGTTATGGAAACATTATGAAGAAGCTATGCACGAGGATAATAAAGTTATGGAAACATTATGAAGAAGCTTTGCACGAGGATAATAGAGTTATGGAAACATTATGAAGAAGCTATGCACGAGGGTAATAGAGTTATGGAAGCATTATGAAGAAGTTATGCACGATTATAATAGAGTTATGGAAGCATTATGAAGAGGCTATGCACGAGGATAATAGAGTTATGGAAACATTATGAAGAAGCTACGCACGAGGGTAATAGAGTTATGGAAGCATTTTGAAGAAGTTATGCACGAGGATAATAGAGTTATGGAAACATTATGAAGAAGCTCTGCACGAGGATAATAGAGTTATGGAAGCATTATGAAGAAGCTATGCACGAGGATAATTAGTTATGGAAGGATTATGATGAAGCTATGCATGAGGATAATAGAGTTACGGAAGCATTATGAAGAGGCTATGCACGAGGATAATAGAGTTATGGAAACATTATGATGAAGCAATGCACGAGGATAATAGAGTTGTGGAAACATTATGAAGAAGCTATGCACGAGGATAATAGAGTTATGGAACCATTATGATGAAGCTATGCACGAGGATAATAGATTTATGGAAGCATTATGAAGAAGCTATGCACGAGGATAATAGAGTTATGGAAGCATTATGAAGAAGCTATGCACGAGGATAATAGAGTTATGGAACCATTATGAAGAAACTATTTACGAGGATAATAGAGTTATGGAACCATTATGATGAAGCAATGCACGAGGATAATAGATTTATGGAAGCATTATGATGAAGCTATGCACGAGGATAATAGAGTTATTTAAGCAATGTGAAGAGGCTATGCATAGAGTTGTGGAAACATTATGAAGAGGCTATGCACGAGGATAATAGAGTTATGGAAACATTATGAAGAAGCTATGCACGAGGGTAATAGAATTATGGAAACATTATGAAGAAGTTATGCACGAGGATAATAGAGTTATGGAAACATTATGAAGAAGCTATGCACGAGGGTAATAGAGTTATGGAAGCATTATGAAGAAGTTATGCACGAGGATAATAGAGTTATGGAAGCATTATGAAGAGGCTATGCACGAGGATAATAGAGTTATGGAAACATTATGAAGAAGCTATGCACGAGGGTAATAGAGTTATGGAAGCATTTTGAAGAAGTTATGCACGAGGATAATAGAGTTATGGAAACATTATGAAGAAGCTCTGCACGAGGATAATAGAATTATGGAAGCATTATGAAGAGGCTATGCACGAGGATAATAGAGTTATGGAACCATTATGATGAAGCTATGCACGAGGATAATAGTTTTATGGAAGCATTATGAAGAAGCTATGCACGAGGATAATAGAGTTATGGAAGCATTATGAAGAAGCTTTGCACGAGGATAATAGAGTTATGGAAACATTATGAAGAAGCTATGCACGAGGAAAATAGAGTTATGGAAGCATTATGAAGAAGCTATGCACGAGGATAATAAAGTTATGGAACCATTATGAAGAAACTATGTACGAGGATAATAGAGTTATGGAACCATTATGATGAAGCTGTGCACGAGGATAATAGAGTTATGGAAACATTATGAAGAAGCTATGCACGAGGGTAATAGAGTTATGGAAGCATTATGAAGAAGCTATGCACGAGGATAATGGAGTTATGGAAGCATTATGAAGAAGCTATGCACGAGGATAATAGAGTTATGGAAACATTATGAAGAAGCTATGCACGAGGGTAATAGAGTTATGGAAGCATTATGAAGAAGCTATGCACGAGGATAATTGATTTATGGAAGCATTATGATGAAGCTATGCACGAGGATAATAGAGTTATTTAAGCATTATGAAGAGGCTATGCACGAGGATAATAGAGTTATGGAAACATTATGAAGAAGCTATGCACGAGGGTAATTGAGTTATGGAAACATTATGAAGAAGCTATGCACGAGGATAATAGACTTATGGAAACATTATGAAGAAGCTCTGCACGAGGATAATAGAGTTATGGAAGCATTATGAAGAGGCTATGCACGAGGATAATAGAGTTATGGAAACATTATGAAGAAGCTATGCACGAGGGTAATTGAGTTATGGAAACATTATGAAGAAGCTATGCACGAGGATAATAAAGTTATGGAAACATTATGAAGAAGCTTTGCACGAGGATAATAGAGTTATGGAAACATTATGAAGAAGCTATGCACGAGGATAATAGACTTATGGAAACATTATGAAGAAGCTCTGCACGAGGATAATAGAGTTATGGAAGCATTATGAAGAGGCTATGCACGAGGATAATAGAGTTATGGAAACATTATGAAGAAGCTATGCACGAGGGTAATTGAGTTATGGAAACATTATGAAGAAGCTATGCACGAGGATAATAAAGTTATGGAGACATTATGAAGAAGCTTTGCACGAGGATAATAGAGTTATGGAAACATTATGAAGAAGCTATGCACGAGGATAATAGAGTTATGGAAGCATTATGAAGAAGCTATGCACGAGGATAATATAGTTATGGAAACATTATGAAGAAGCTATGCACGAGGGTAATAGAGTTATGGAAGCATTATGAAGAAGCTATGCACGAGGATAATAGATTTATGGAAGCATTATGATGAAGCTATGCACGAGGATAATAGATTTATTTAAGCATTATGAAGAGGCTATGCACGAGGATAATAGAGTTATGGAAACATTATGAAGAAGCTCTGCACGAGGAAAATAGAGTTATGGAAGCATTATGAAGAGGCTATGCACGAGGATAATAGAGTTATGGAAACATTATGAAGAAGCTATGCACGAGGGTAATTGAGTTATGGAAACATTATGAAGAAGCTATGCACGAGGATAATAAAGTTATGGAACCATTATGAAGAAACTATGTACGAGGATAATAGAGTTATGGAACCATTATGATGAAGCTATGCACGAGGATAATAGATTTATGGAAGCATTATGATGAAGCTATGCACGAGGATAATAGAGTTATGGAAGCATTATTAAGAAGCTATGCACGAGGATAATAAAGTTATGGAACCATTATGAAGAAACTATGTACGAGGATAATAGAGTTATGGAACCATTATGATGAAGCTATGCACGAGGAAAATAGAGTTATGGAAGCATTATGAAGAAGCTATGCACGAGGATAATAAAGTTATGGAACCATTATGAAGAAACTATGTACGAGGATAATAGAGTTATGGAACCATTATGATGAAGCTATGCACGAGGATAATAGATTTATGGAAGCATTATGATGAAGCTATGCACGAGGATAATAGAGTTATTTAAGCATTATGAAGAGGCTATGCACGAGGATAATAGAGTTATGGAAACATTATGAAGAAGCTCTGCACGAGGATAATAGAGTTATGGAAGCATTATGGAAACATTATGGAAACATTATGAAGAAGCTATGCACGAGGGTAATAGAGTTATGGAAGCATTATGATGAAGCTATGCACGAGGATAATAGATTTATGGAAGCATTATGAAGAAGCTATGCACGAGGATAATAGAGTTATGGAAACATTATGAAGAAGCTATGCACGAGGGTAATAGAGTTATGGAAGCATTATGAAGAAGCTATGCACGAGGATAATAAAGTTATGGAACCATTATGAAGAAACTATGTACGAGGATAATAGAGTTATGGAACCATTATGATGAAGCTATGCAC
Source organism: Syritta pipiens (assembly GCA_905187475.1). Lineage (NCBI taxonomy): Eukaryota > Metazoa > Arthropoda > Insecta > Diptera > Syrphidae > Syritta > Syritta pipiens. The sequence continues at coordinate 16,190,176 of LR994572.1, read as the reverse complement.
GAAGACAATAAATTTATGGAAGCATTATGATGAAGCTATGCACGAGGATAATAGAGTTATTTAAGCATTATGAAGAGGCTATGCACGAGGATAATAGAGTTATGGAAACATTATGAAGAAGCTATGCACGAGGATAATAGACTTATGGAAACATTATGAAGAAGCTCTGCACGAGGATAATAGAGTTATGGAAGCATTATGAAGAGGCTATGCACGAGGATAATAGAGTTATGGAAACATTATGAAGAAGCTATGCACGAGGGTAATTGAGTTATGGAAACATTATGAAGAAGCTATGCACGAGGATAATAAAGTTATGGAAACATTATGAAGAAGCTTTGCACGAGGATAATAGAGTTATGGAAACATTATGAAGAAGCTATGCACGAGGATAATAGAGTTATGGAAGCATTATGAAGAAGCTATGCACGAGGATAATAGAGTTATGGAAACATTATGAAGAAGCTATGCACGAGGGTAATAGAGTTATGGAAGCATTATGAAGAAGCTATGCACGAGCATAATAGATTTATGGAAGCATTATGATGAAGCTATGCACGAGGATAATAGATTTATTTAAGCATTATGAAGAGGCTATGCACGAGGATAATAGAGTTATGGAAACATTATGAAGAAGCTATGCACGAGGATAATAGAGTTATGGAAACATTATGAAGAAGCTCTGCACGAGGATAATAGAGTTATGGAAGCATTATGAAGAGGCTATGCACGAGGATAATAGAGTTATGGAAACATTATGAAGAAGCTATGCACGAGGGTAATTGAGTTATGGAAACATTATGAAGAAGCTATGCACGAGGATAATAAAGTTATGGAACCATTATGAAGAAACTATGTACGAGGATAATAGAGTTATGGAACCATTATGATGAAGCTATGCACGAGGATAATAGATTTATGGAAGCATTATGATGAAGCTATGCACGAGGATAATAGAGTTATGGAAGCATTATTAAGAAGCTATGCACGAGGATAATAAAGTTATGGAACCATTATGAAGAAACTATGTACGAGGATAATAGAGTTATGGAACCATTATGATGAAGCTATGCACGAGGAAAATAGAGTTATGGAAGCATTATGAAGAAGCTATGCACGAGGATAATAAAGTTATGGAACCATTATGAAGAAACTATGTACGAGGATAATAGAGTTATGGAACCATTATGATGAAGCTATGCACGAGGATAATAGATTTATGGAAGCATTATGATGAAGCTATGCACGAGGATAATAGAGTTATTTAAGCATTATGAAGAGGCTATGCACGAGGATAATAGAGTTATGGAAACATTATGAAGAAGCTCTGCACGAGGATAATAGAGTTATGGAAGCATTATGGAAACATTATGGAAACATTATGAAGAAGCTATGCAGGAGGGTAATAGAGTTATGGAAGCATTATGATGAAGCTATGCACGAGGATAATAGATTTATGGAAGCATTATGAAGAAGCTATGCACGAGGATAATAGAGTTATGGCAGCATTATGAAGAAACTATGTACGAGGATAATAGAGTTATGGAACCATTATGATGAAGCTATGCACGAGGATAATAGAGTTATTTAAGCATTATGAAGAGGCTATGCACGAGGATTATAGAGTTATGGAAACATTATGAAGAAGCTCTGCACGAGGATAATAGAGTTATGGAAGCATTATGGAAGCATTATGGAAACATTATGAAGAAGCTATGCACGAGGGTAGTAGAGTTATGGAAGCATTATGAAGAAACTATGTACGAGGATAATAGAGTTATGGAACCATTATGATGAAGCTATGCACGAGGATAATAGATTTATGGAAGCATTATGATGAAGCTATGCACGAGGATAATAGAGTTATGGAACCATTATGAAGAAACTATGTACGAGGATAATAGAGTTATGGAACCATTATGATGAAGCTATGCACGAAGATAATAGAGTTATTTAAGCATTATGAAGAGGCTATGCACGAGGACAATAGAGTTATGGAAACATTATGAAGAAGCTATGCACGAGGATAATAGAGTTATGGAAACATTATGAAGAAGCTCTGCACGAGGATAATAGAGTTATTTAAGCATTATGAAGAGGCTATGCACGAGGATAATAGAGTTATGGAAACATTATGAAGAAGCTCTGCACGAGGATAATAGAGTTATGGAAGCATTATTGAAGCATTATGGAAACATTATGAAGAAGCTATGCACGAGGGTAATAGAGTTATGGAAGCATTATGATGAAGCTATGCACGTGGATAATAGATTTATGGAAGCATTATGATGAAGCTATGCACGAGGATAATAGATTTATGGAAGCATTATGATGAAGCTATGCACGAGGATAATAGAGTTATTTAAGCATTATGAAGAGGCTATGCACGAGGACAATAGAGTTATGGAACCATTATGAAGAAGCTATGCACGAGGATAATAGAGTTATGGAAACATTATGAAGAAGCTATGCACGAGGGTAATAGAGTTATGGAAGCATTATGAAGAAGCTATGCACGAGGATAATAAAGTTATGGAACCATTATGAAGAAACTATGTACGAGGATAATAGAGTTATGGAACCATTATGATGAAGCTATGCACGAAGATAATAAATTTATGGAAGCATTATGATGAAGCTATGCACGAGGATAATAGAGTTATTTAAGCATTATGAAGAGGCTATGCACGAGGATTATAGAGTTATGGAAACATTATGAAGAAGCTCTGCACGAGGATAATAGAGTTATGGAAGCATTATGGAAGCATTATGGAAACATTATGAAGAAGCTATGCACGAGAGTAATAATAGAGTTATGGAAGCATTATGATGAAGCTATGCATGAGGATAATAGATTTATGGAAGCATTATGAAGAAGTTATGCACGAGGATAATAGAGTTATGGCAGCATTATGAAGAAACTATGTACGAGGATAATAGAGTTATGGAACCATTATGATGAAGCTATGCACGAGGATAATAGATTTATGGAAGCATTATGATGAAGCTATGCACGAGGATAATAGAGTTATTTAAGCATTATGAAGAGGCTATGCACGAGGATAATAGAGTTATGGAAACATTATGAAGAAGCTCTGCACGAGGATAATAGAGTTATGGAAGCATTATGGAAGCATTATGGAAACATTATGAAGAAGCTATGCACGAGGGCAATAGAGTTATGGAAGTATTATGATGAAGCTGTGCACGAGGATAATAGAGTTATGGAAGCATTATGAAGAAGCTATGCACGAGGATAATAGAGTTATGGAAACATTATGAAGAAGATATGCACGAGGGTAATAGAGTTATGGAAGCATTATGAAGAAGCTATGCGCGAGGATAATAGAGTTATGGCAGCATTATGAAGAAACTATGTACGAGGATAATAGAGTTATGGAACCATTATGATGAAGCTATGCACGAGGATAATAGATTTATGGAAGCATTATGATGAAGCTATGCACGAGGATAATAGAGTTATTTAAGCATTATGAAGAGGCTATGCACGAGGACAATAGAGTTATGGAAACATTATGAAGAAGCTCTGCACGAGGATAATAGAGTTATGGAAGCATTATGGAAACATTATGAAGAAGCTATGCACGAGGGTAATAGAGTTATGAAAGCATTATGATGAAGCTATGCACGTGGATAATAGAGTTATGGCAGCATTATGAAGAAACTATGTACGAGGATAATAGACTTATGGAACCATTATGATGAAGCTATGCACGAGGATAATAGATTTATGGAAGCATTATGATGAAGCTATGCACGAGGATAATAGAGTTATTTAAGCATTATGAAGAGGCTATGCACGAGGATAATAGAGTTATGGAAACATTATGAAGAAGCTCTGCACGAGGATAATAGAGTTATGGAAGCATTATGGAAACATTATGAAGAAGCTATGCACGAGGGTAATAGAGTTATGGAAACATTATGATGAAGCTATGCACGAGGATAATAGAGTTATGGAAACATTATGAAGCTATATACAAGGATAATAGAGTTATGGAAACATTATGAAGAAGCTCTGCACGAGGATAATAGAGTTATGGAAGCATTGTTGAAGCATTATGGAAACATTATGAAGAAGCTATGCACGAGGGTAATAGAGTTATGGAAGCATTATGATGAAGCTATGCACGTGGATAATAGATTTATGGAAGCATTATGATGAAGCTATGCACGAGGATAATAGATTTATGGAAGCATTATGATGAAGCTATGCACGAGGATAATAGAGTTATTTAAGCATTATGAAGAGGCTATGCACGAGGACAATAGAGTTATGGAACCATTATGAAGAAGCTATGCACGAGGATAATAGAGTTATGGAAACATTATGAAGAAGCTATGCACGAGGGTAATAGAGTTATGGAAGCATTATGAAGAAGCTATGCACGAGGATAATAAAGTTATGGAACCATTATGAAGAAACTATGTACGAGGATAATAGAGTTATGGAACCATTATGATGAAGCTATGCACGAAGATAATAAATTTATGGAAGCATTATGATGAAGCTATGCACGAGGATAATAGAGTTATTTAAGTATTATGAAGAGGCTATGCACGAGGATTATAGAGTTATGGAAACATTATGAAGAAGCTCTGCACGAGGATAATAGAGTTATGGAAGCATTATGGAAGCATTATGGAAACATTATGAAGAAGCTATGCACGAGAGTAATAATAGAGTTATGGAAGCATTATGATGAAGCTATGCATGAGGATAATAGATTTATGGAAGCATTATGAAGAAGTTATGCACGAGGATAATAGAGTTATGGCAGCATTATGAAGAAACTATGTACGAGGATAATAGAGTTATGGAACCATTATGATGAAGCTATGCACGAAGATAATAAATTTATGGAAGCATTATGATGAAGCTATGCACGAGGATAATAGAGTTATTTAAGCATTATGAAGAGGCTATGCACGAGGATAATAGAGTTATGGAAACATTATGAAGAAGCTCTGCACGAGGATAATAGAGTTATGGAAGCATTATGGAAGCATTATGGAAACATTATGAAGAAGCTATGCACGAGGGCAATAGAGTTATGGAAGTATTATGATGAAGCTGTGCACGAGGATAATAGAGTTATGGAAGCATTATGAAGAAGCTATGCACGAGGATAATAGAGTTATGGAAACATTATGAAGAAGATATGCACGAGGGTAATAGAGTTATGGAAGCATTATGAAGAAGCTATGCGCGAGGATAATAGAGTTATGGCAGCATTATGAAGAAACTATGTACGAGGATAATAGAGTTATGGAACCATTATGATGAAGCTATGCACGAGGATAATAGATTTATGGAAGCATTATGATGAAGCTATGCACGAGGATAATAGAGTTATTTAAGCATTATGAAGAGGCTATGCACGAGGACAATAGAGTTATGGAAACATTATGAAGAAGCTCTGCACGAGGATAATAGAGTTATGGAAGCATTATGGAAACATTATGAAGAAGCTATGCACGAGGGTAATAGAGTTATGAAAGCATTATGATGAAGCTATGCACGTGGATAATAGAGTTATGGCAGCATTATGAAGAAACTATGTACGAGGATAATAGACTTATGGAACCATTATGATGAAGCTATGCACGAGGATAATAGATTTATGGAAGCATTATGATGAAGCTATGCACGAGGATAATAGAGTTATTTAAGCATTATGAAGAGGCTATGCACGAGGATAATAGAGTTATGGAAACATTATGAAGAAGCTCTGCACGAGGATAATAGAGTTATGGAAGCATTATGGAAACATTATGAAGAAGCTATGCACGAGGGTAATAGAGTTATGGAAGCATTATGAAGAAGCTATGCACGAGGATAATAAAGTTATGGAACCATTATGAAGAAACTATGTACGAAGATAATAGAGTTATGGAACCATTATGATGAAGCTATGCACGAGGATAATAGATTTATGGAACCATTATGAAGAAACTATGTACGAGGATAATAGAGTTATGGAACCATTATGATGAAGCTATGCACGAGGATAATAGATTTATGGAAGCATTATGATGAAGCTATGCACGAGGATAATAGAGTTATTTAAGCATTATGAAAAGGCTATGCACCAGGATAATAGAGTTATGGAAACATTATGAAGAAGCTCTGCACGAGGATAATAGAGTTATGGAAGCATTATGGAAGCATTATGGAAACATTATGAAGAAGCTATGCACGAGGATAATAGAGTTATGGAAGCATTATGAAGCTATATACAAGGATAATAGAGTTATGGAAACATTATGAAGAAGCTATGCACGAGGATAATAGAGTTATGGAAACATTATGAAGAAGCTATGCATGAGGATAATAAAATTATGGAAACATTATGAAGAAGCTTTGCACGAGGATAATAGAGTTATGGAAGCATTATGAAGCTATATACAAGGATAATAGAGTTATGGAAACATTATGAAGAAGCTATGCACGAGGATAATAGAGTTATGGAAACATTATGAAGAAGCTATGCATGAGGATAATAAAATTATTGAAACATTATGAAGAAGCTTTGCACGAGGATAATAGAGTTATGGAAGCATTATGAAGAAGCTCTGCACGAGGGTAATAGAGTTATGGAAGCATTATGAAGAAGCTATGCACGAGGGTAATAGAGTTATGGAAGCATTATGAAGAAGTTATGCACGAGGATAATAGAGTTATGGAAACACTATGAAGAAGCTATGTACGAGGATAGTAGAGTTATGGAAGCATTTTGAAGAAGCTATGCACGAGGATAATAAAGTTATGGAAACATTATAAAGAAGCTTTGCACGAGGATAATAGAGTTATGGAAACATTATGAAGAAGCTATGCACGAATGTAATAGAGTTATGGAAGCATTATGAAGAAGTTATGCACGAGGATAATAGAGTTATGGAAACACTATGAAGAAGCTATGCACGAGGATAATAGAGTTATGGAAACATTATGAAGAAGTTATGCACGAGGATAATAGAGTTATGGAAACACTATGAAGAAGCTATGCACGAGGATAATAGAGTTATGGAAACATTATGAGGAAGCTATGCATGAGGATAATAAAATTATTGAAACATTATGAAGAAGCTTTGCACGAGGATAATAGAGTTATGGAAGCATTATGAAGAAGATCTGCACGAGGGTAATAGAGTTATGGAAGCATTATGAAGAAGTTATGCACGAGAATAATAGAATTATGGAAGCATTATGAAGAGGCTATGCACGAGGATAATAGAGTTATGGAAGCATTATGGAAGCATTATGGAAACATTATGACGAAGCTATGCACGAGGATAATAGAGGATAATAGAGTTATGGAAGCATTATGGAAACATTATGACGAAGCTATGCACGAGGATAATAGAGCATTATGAAGCTATATACAAGGATAATAGAGTTATGGAAACATTATGAAGAAGCTATGCACGAGGATAATAGAGTTATGGAAACATTATGAAGAAGTTATGTACGAGGATAATAGAGTTATGGAAACATTATGAAGAAGCTATGCACGAGGGTAATAGAGTTATGGAAGCATTATGAAGAAGTTATGCACGAGGATAATAGAGTTATGGAAGCATTATGAAGAAGCTATGCACGAGGACAATAGAGTTATGGAAACACTATGAAGAAGCTATGCACGAGGATAATAGAGTTATGGAAACATTATGAAGAAGCTATGCACGAGGATAATAAAATTATGGAAACATTATGAAGAAGCTTTGCACGAGGATAATAGAGTTATGGAAGCATTATGAAGAAGCTCTGCACGAGGGTAATAGAGTTATGGAAGCATTATGAAGAAGTTATGCATGAGAATAATAGAATTATGGAAGCATTATGAAGCTATATACAAGGATAATAGAGTTATGGAAACATTATGAAGAAGCTATGCACGAGGATAATAGAGTTATGGAAACATTATGAAGAAGCTATGCACGAGGATAATAAAGTTATGGAAACATTATGAAGAAGCTTTGCACGAGGATAATAGAGTTATGGAAACATTATGAAGAAGCTATGCACGAGGGTAATAGAGTTATGGAAGCATTATGAAGAAGTTATGCACGAGGGTAATAGATTTATGGAAGCATTATGATGAAGCTATGCACGAGGATAATAGAGTTATTTAAGCATTATGAAGAGGCTATGCACGAGGACAATAGAGTTATGGAAACATTATGAAGAAGCTCTGCACGAGGATAATAGAGTTATGGAAGCATTATGGAAACATTATGAAGAAGCTATGCACGAGGGTAATAGAGTTATGGAAGCATTATGATGAAGCTATGCACGTGGATAATAGAGTTATGGCAGCATTATGAAGAAACTATGTACGAGGATAATAGACTTATGGAACCATTATGATGAAGCTATGCACGAGGATAATAGATTTATGGAAGCATTATGATGAAGCTATGCACGAGGATAATAGAGTTATTTAAGCATTATGAAGAGGCTATGCACGAGGATAATAGAGTTATGGAAACATTATGAAGAAGCTCTGCACGAGGATAATAGAGTTATGGAAGCATTATGGAAACATTATGAAGAAGCTATGCACGAGGGTAATAGAGTTATGGAAACATTATGATGAAGCTATGCACGAGGATAATAGAGTTATGGAAACATTATGAAGAAGCTATGCACGAGGGTAATAGAGTTATGGAAGCATTATGAAGAAGCTATGCACGAGGATAATAAAGTTATGGAACCATTATGAAGAAACTATGTACGAAGATAATAGAGTTATGGAACCATTATGATGAAGCTATGCACGAGGATAATAGATTTATGGAACCATTATGAAGAAACTATGTACGAGGATAATAGAGTTATGGAACCATTATGATGAAGCTATGCACGAGGATAATAGATTTATGGAAGCATTATGATGAAGCTATGCACGAGGATAATAGAGTTATTTAAGCATTATGAAGAGGCTATGCACGAGGATAATAGAGTTATGGAAGCATTATGAAGAAGCTATGCACGAGGACAATAGAGTTATGGAAACACTATGAAGAAGCTATGCACGAGGATAATAGAGTTATGGAAACATTATGAAGAAGCTATGCACGAGGATAATAAAATTATGGAAACATTATGAAGAAGCTTTGCACGAGGATAATAGAGTTATGGAAGCATTATGAAGAAGCTCTGCACGAGGGTAATAGAGTTATGGAAGCATTATGAAGAAGTTATGCATGAGAATAATAGAATTATGGAAGCATTATGAAGCTATATACAAGGATAATAGAGTTATGGAAACATTATGAAGAAGCTATGCACGAGGATAATAGAGTTATGGAAACATTATGAAGAAGCTATGCACGAGGATAATAAAGTTATGGAAACATTATGAAGAAGCTTTGCACGAGGATAATAGAGTTATGGAAACATTATGAAGAAGCTATGCACGAGGGTAATAGAGTTATGGAAGCATTATGAAGAAGTTATGCACGAGGGTAATAGATTTATGGAAGCATTATGATGAAGCTATGCACGAGGATAATAGAGTTATTTAAGCATTATGAAGAGGCTATGCACGAGGACAATAGAGTTATGGAAACATTATGAAGAAGCTCTGCACGAGGATAATAGAGTTATGGAAGCATTATGGAAACATTATGAAGAAGCTATGCACGAGGGTAATAGAGTTATGGAAGCATTATGATGAAGCTATGCACGTGGATAATAGAGTTATGGCAGCATTATGAAGAAACTATGTACGAGGATAATAGACTTATGGAACCATTATGATGAAGCTATGCACGAGGATAATAGATTTATGGAAGCATTATGATGAAGCTATGCACGAGGATAATAGAGTTATTTAAGCATTATGAAGAGGCTATGCACGAGGATAATAGAGTTATGGAAACATTATGAAGAAGCTCTGCACGAGGATAATAGAGTTATGGAAGCATTATGGAAACATTATGAAGAAGCTATGCACGAGGGTAATAGAGTTATGGAAACATTATGATGAAGCTATGCACGAGGATAATAGAGTTATGGAAACATTATGAAGAAGCTATGCACGAGGGTAATAGAGTTATGGAAGCATTATGAAGAAGCTATGCACGAGGATAATAAAGTTATGGAACCATTATGAAGAAACTATGTACGAAGATAATAGAGTTATGGAACCATTATGATGAAGCTATGCACGAGGATAATAGATTTATGGAACCATTATGAAGAAACTATGTACGAGGATAATAGAGTTATGGAACCATTATGATGAAGCTATGCACGAGGATAATAGATTTATGGAAGCATTATGATGAAGCTATGCACGAGGATAATAGAGTTATTTAAGCATTATGAAGAGGCTATGCACGAGGATAATAGAGTTATGGAAACATTATGAAGAAGCTCTGCACGAGGATAATAGAGTTATGGAAGCATTATGGAAACATTATGAAGAAGCTATGCACGAGGGTAATAGAGTTATGGAAACATTATGATGAAGCTATGCACGAGGATAATAGAGTTATGGAAACATTATGAAGAAGCTATGCACGAGGGTAATAGAGTTATGGAAGCATTATGAAGAAGCTATGCACGAGGATAATAAAGTTATGGAACCATTATGAAGAAACTATGTACGAAGATAATAGAGTTATGGAACCATTATGATGAAGCTATGCACGAGGATAATAGATTTATGGAACCATTATGAAGAAACTATGTACGAGGATAATAGAGTTATGGAACCATTATGATGAAGCTATGCACGAGGATAATAGATTTATGGAAGCATTATGATGAAGCTATGCACGAGGATAATAGAGTTATTTAAGCATTATGAAAAGGCTATGCACCAGGATAATAGAGTTATGGAAACATTATGAAGAAGCTCTGCACGAGGATAATAGAGTTATGGAAGCATTATGGAAGCATTATGGAAACATTATGAAGAAGCTATGCACGAGGATAATAGAGTTATGGAAGCATTATGAAGCTATATACAAGGATAATAGAGTTATGGAAACATTATGAAGAAGCTATGCACGAGGATAATAGAGTTATGGAAACATTATGAAGAAGCTATGCATGAGGATAATAAAATTATGGAAACATTATGAAGAAGCTTTGCACGAGGATAATAGAGTTATGGAAGCATTATGAAGCTATATACAAGGATAATAGAGTTATGGAAACATTATGAAGAAGCTATGCACGAGGATAATAGAGTTATGGAAACATTATGAAGAAGCTATGCATGAGGATAATAAAATTATTGAAACATTATGAAGAAGCTTTGCACGAGGATAATAGAGTTATGGAAGCATTATGAAGAAGCTCTGCACGAGGGTAATAGAGTTATGGAAGCATTATGAAGAAGCTATGCACGAGGGTAATAGAGTTATGGAAGCATTATGAAGAAGTTATGCACGAGGATAATAGAGTTATGGAAACACTATGAAGAAGCTATGTACGAGGATAGTAGAGTTATGGAAGCATTTTGAAGAAGCTATGCACGAGGATAATAAAGTTATGGAAACATTATAAAGAAGCTTTGCACGAGGATAATAGAGTTATGGAAACATTATGAAGAAGCTATGCACGAGGGTAATAGAGTTATGGAAGCATTATGAAGAAGTTATGCACGAGGATAATAGAGTTATGGAAACACTATGAAGAAGCTATGCACGAGGATAATAGAGTTATGGAAACATTATGAAGAAGTTATGCACGAGGATAATAGAGTTATGGAAACACTATGAAGAAGCTATGCACGAGGATAATAGAGTTATGGAAACATTATGAGGAAGCTATGCATGAGGATAATAAAATTATTGAAACATTATGAAGAAGCTTTGCACGAGGATAATAGAGTTATGGAAGCATTATGAAGAAGATCTGCACGAGGGTAATAGAGTTATGGAAGCATTATGAAGAAGTTATGCACGAGAATAATAGAATTATGGAAGCATTATGAAGAGGCTATGCACGAGGATAATAGAGTTATGGAAGCATTATGGAAGCATTATGGAAACATTATGACGAAGCTATGCACGAGGATAATAGAGGATAATAGAGTTATGGAAGCATTATGGAAACATTATGACGAAGCTATGCACGAGGATAATAGAGCATTATGAAGCTATATACAAGGATAATAGAGTTATGGAAACATTATGAAGAAGCTATGCACGAGGATAATAGAGCTATGGAAACATTATGAAGAAGTTATGTACGAGGATAATAGAGTTATGGAAACATTATGAAGAAGCTATGCACGAGGGTAATAGAGTTATGGAAGCATTATGAAGAAGTTATGCACGAGGATAATAGAGTTATGGAAGCATTATGAAGAAGCTATGCACGAGGACAATAGAGTTATGGAAACACTATGAAGAAGCTATGCACGAGGATAATAGAGTTATGGAAACATTATGAAGAAGCTATGCACGAGGATAATAAAATTATGGAAACATTATGAAGAAGCTTTGCACGAGGATAATAGAGTTATGGAAGCATTATGAAGAAGCTCTGCACGAGGGTAATAGAGTTATGGAAGCATTATGAAGAAGTTATGCATGAGAATAATAGAATTATGGAAGCATTATGAAGCTATATACAAGGATAATAGAGTTATGGAAACATTATGAAGAAGCTATGCACGAGGATAATAGAGTTATGGAAACATTATGAAGAAGCTATGCACGAGGATAATAAAGTTATGGAAACATTATGAAGAAGCTTTGCACGAGGATAATAGAGTTATGGAAACATTATGAAGAAGCTATGCACGAGGGTAATAGAGTTATGGAAGCATTATGAAGAAGTTATGCACGAGGATAATAGAGTTATGGAAACATTATGAAGAAGCTATGCACGAGGGTAATAGAGTTATGGAAGCATTATGAAGAAGTTATGCACGAGGATAATAGAGTTATGGAAGCATTATGAAGAAGCTATGCACGAGGACAATAGAGTTATGGAAACACTATGAAGAAGCTATGCACGAGGATAATAGAGTTATGGAAACATTATGAAGAAGCTATGCATGAGGATAATAAAATTATGGAAACATTATGAAGAAGCTTTGCACGAGGATAATAGAGTTATGGAAGCATTATGAAGAAGCTCTGCACGAGGGTAATAGAGTTATGGAAGCATTATAAAGAAGTTATGCATGAGAATAATAGAATTATGGAAGCATTATGAAGCTATATACAAGGATAATAGAGTTATGGAAACATTATGAAGAAGCTATGCACGAGGATAATAGAGTTATGGAAACATTATGAAGAAACTATGCACGAGGATAATAAAGTTATGGAAACATTATGAAGAAGCTTTGCACGAGGATAATAGAGTTATGGAAACATTATGAAGAAGCTATGCACGAGGGTAATAGAGTTATGGAAGCATTACGAAGAAGTTATGCACGAGGATAATAGAGTTATGGAAGCATTATGAAGAGGCTATGCACGAGGATAATAGAGTTATGGAAACATTATGAAGAAGCTTTGCACGAGGATAATAGAGTTATGGAAACATTATGAAGAAGCTATGCACGAGAGTAATAGAGTTATGGAAGCATTTTGAAGAAGTTATGCACGAGGATAATAGAGTTATGGAAACATTATGAAGAAGCTCTGCACGAGGATAATAGAGTTATGGAAGCATTATGAAGAAGCTATGCATGAGGATAATTAGTTATGGAAGGATTATGATGAAGCTATGCAGGAGGATAATAGAGTTACGGAAGCATTATAAAGAGGCTATGCACGAGGATAATAGAGTTATGGAAACATTATGATGAAGCTATGCACGAGGATAATAGAGTTGTGGAAACATTATGAAGAAGCTATGCACGAGGATAATAGAGTTATGGAACCATTATGATGAAGCTATGCACGAGGATAATAGATTTATGGAAGCATTATGAAGAAGCTATGCACGAGGATAATAGAGTTATGGAAACATTATGATGAAGCTATGCACGAGGATAATAGAGTTGTGGAAACATTATGAAGAAGCTATGCACGAGGATAATAGAGTTATGGAACCATTATGATGAAGCTATGCACGAGGATAATAGAGTTATGGAAACATTATGAAGAAGCTATGCACGAGGATAATAGATTTATGGAAGCATTATGAAGAAGCTATGCACGAGGGTAATAGAGTTATGGAAACATTATGATGAAGCTATGCACGAGGATAATAGAGTTGTGGAAACATTATGAAGAAACTATGTACGAGGATAATAGAGTTATGGAACCATTATGAAGAGGCTATGCACGAGGATAATAGAGCTATGGAAACATTATGAAGAAGCTATGCACGAGGATAATAGAGTTATGGAAACATTATGATGAAGCTATGCACGAGGATAATAGAGTTGTGGAAACATTATGAAGAAACTATGTACGAGGATAATAGAGTTATGGAACCATTATGAAGAGGCTATGCACGAGGATAATAGAGCTATGGAAACATTATGAAGAAGCTATGCACGAGGATAATAGAGTTATGGAAACATTATGAAGAAGCTATGCACGAGGATAATAGATTTATGGAAGCATTATGAAGAAGCTATGCACGAGGGTAATAGAGTTATGGAAGCATTATGAAGAAGTTATGCACGAGGATAATAGAGTTATGGAAGCATTATGAAGAGGCTATGCACGAGGATAATAGAGTTATGGAAGCATTATGAAGAGGCTATGCACGAGGATAATAGAGCTATGGAAACATTATGAAGAAGCTATGCACGAGGATAATAGAGTTATGGAAACATTATGAAGAAGCTATGCACGAGGATAATAGATTTATGGAAGCATTATGAAGAAGCTATGCACGAGGGTAATAGAGTTATGGAAGCATTATGAAGAAGTTATGCACGAGGATAATAGAGCTATGGCAACATTATGAAGAAGCTATGCACTAGGATAATAGATTTATGGAAGCATTATGAAGAAGCTATGCACGAGGATAATAGAGTTATGGAAACATTATGATGAAGCTATGCACGAGGATAATAGAGTTGTGGAAACATTATGAAGAAGCTATGCACGAGGATAATAGAGTTATGGAACCATTATGATGAAGCTATGCACGAGGATAATAGAGTTATGGAAACATTATGAAGAAGCTATGCACGAGGATAATAGATTTATGGAAGCATTATGAAGAAGCTATGCACGAGGATAATAGAGTTATGGAAACATTATGATGAAGCTATGCACGAGGATAATAGAGTTGTGGAAACATTATGAAGAAACTATGTACGAGGATAATAGAGTTATGGAACCATTATGAAGAGGCTATGCACGAGGATAATAGAGCTATGGAAACATTATGAAGAAGCTATGCACGAGGATAATAGAGTTATGGAAACATTATGAAGAAGCTATGCACGAGGATAATAGATTTATGGAAGCATTATGAAGAAGCTATGCACGAGGGTAATAGAGTTATGGAAGCATTATGAAGAAGTTATGCACGAGGATAATAGAGTTATGGAAGCATTATGAAGAGGCTATGCACGAGGATAATAGAGTTATGGAAGCATTATGAGGAGGCTATGCACGAGGATAATAGAGCTATGGAAACATTATGAAGAAGCTATGCACGAGGATAATAGAGTTATGGAAACATTATGAAGAAGCTATGCACGAGGATAATAGATTTATGGAAGCATTATGAAGAAGCTATGCACGAGGGTAATAGAGTTATGGAAGCATTATGAAGAAGTTATGCACGAGGATAATAGAGTTATGGAAGCATTATGAAGAGGCTATGCACGGGGATAATAGAGCTATGGAAACATTATGAAGAAGCTATGCACGAGGATAATAGAGTTATGGAAACATTATGAAGAAGCTATGCACGAGGATAATAGATTTATGGAAGCATTATGAAGAAGTTATGCACGAGGATAATAGAGTTATGGAAGTATTATGAAGAGGCTATGCACGAGGATAATAGAGCTATGGAAACATTATGAAGAAGCTATGCACGAGGATAATAGAGTTATGGAAACATTATGAAGAAGCTATGCACGAGGATAATAGATTTATGGAAGCATTATGAAGAAGCTATGCACGAGGGTAATAGAGTTATGGAAGCATTATGAAGAAGTTATGCCCGAGGATAATAGAGTTATGGAAGCATTATGAAGAGGCTATGCACGAGGACAATAGAGCTATGGAAACATTATGAAGAAGCTATGCACGAGGATAATAGAGTTATGGAAACATTATGAAGAAGCTATGCACGAGGATAATAGAGTTATGGAAACATTATGAAGAAACTATGCACGAGGATAATAAAGTTATGGAAACATTATGAAGAAGCTTTGCACGAGGATAATAGAGTTATGGAAACATTATGAAGAAGCTATGCACGAGGGTAATAGAGTTATGGAAGCATTATGAAGAAGTTATGCACGAGGATAATAGAGTTATGGAAGCATTATGAAGAGGCTATGCACGAGGATAATAGAGTTATGGAAGCATTATGAAGAAGCTTTGCACGAGGATAATAGAGTTATGGAAACATTATGAAGAAGCTATGCACGAGGGTAATAGAGTTATGGAAGCATTTTGAAGAAGTTATGCACGAGGATAATAGAGTTATGGAAACATTATGAAGAAGCTCTGCACGAGGATAATAGAGTTATGGAAGCATTATGAAGAAGCTATGCACGAGGATAATTAGTTATGGAAGGATTATGATGAAGCTATGCAGGAGGATAATAGAGTTACGGAAGCATTTTAAAGAGGCTATGCACGAGGATAATAGAGTTATGGAAACATTATGATGAAGCTATGCACGAGGATAATAGAGTTGTGGAAACATTATGAAGAAGCTATGCACGAGGATAATAGAGTTATGGAACCATTATGATGAAGCTATGCACGAGGATAATAGATTTATGGAAGCATTATGAAGAAGCTATGCACGAGGATAATAGAGTTATGGAAACATTATGATGAAGCTATCCACGAGGATAATAGAGTTGTGGAAACATTATGAAGAAGCTATGCACGAGGATAATAGAGTTATGGAACCATTATGATGAAGCTATGCACGAGGATAATAGATTTATGGAAGCATTATGAAGAAGCTATGCACGAGGATAATAGAGTTATGGAAGCATTATGAAGAAGCTATGCACGAGGATAATAGAGTTATGGAACCATTATGAAGAAACTATGTACGAGGATAATAGAGTTATGGAACCATTATGAAGAGGCTATGCACGAGGATAATAGAGCTATGGAAACATTATGAAGAAGCTATGCACGAGGATAATAGAGTTATGGAAACATTATGAAGAAGCTATGCACGAGGATAATAGATTTATGGAAGCATTATGAAGAAGCTATGCACGAGGGTAATAGAGTTATGGAAGCATTATGAAGAAGTTATGCACGAGGATAATAGAGTTATGGAAGCATTATGAAGAGGCTATGCACGAGGATAATAGAGTTATGGAAGCATTATGAAGAGGCTATGCACGAGGATAATAGAGTTATGGAAGCATTATGAAGAGGCTATGCACGGGGATAATAGAGCTATGGAAACATTATGAAGAAGCTATGCACGAGGATAATAGAGTTATGGAAACATTATGAAGAAGCTATGCACGAGGATAATAGATTTATGGAAGCATTATGAAGAAGTTATGCACGAGGATAATAGAGTTATGGAAGCATTATGAAGAGGCTATGCACGGGAATAATAGAGCTATGGAAACATTATGAAGAAGCTATGCACGAGGATAATAGAGTTATGGAAACATTATGAAGAAGCTATGCACGAGGATAATAGATTTATGGAAGCATTATGAAGAAGTTATGCACGAGGATAATAGAGTTATGGAAGTATTATGAAGAGGCTATGCACGAGGATAATAGAGCTATGGAAACATTATGAAGAAGCTATGCACGAGGGTAATAGAGTTATGGAAGCATTATGAAGAAGTTATGCCCGAGGATAATAGAGTTATGGAAGCATTATGAAGAGGCTATGCACGAGGATAATAGAGCTATGGAAACATTATGAAGAAGCTATGCACGAGGATAATAGAGTTATGGAAGCATTATGAAGAAGCTATGCACGAGGATAATAGATTTATGGAAGCATTATGAAGAAGCTATGCACGAGGATAATAGAGTTATGGAAGCATTATGAAGAAGCTATGCACGAGGATAATAGAGTTATGGAGCCATTATGAAGAAACTATGTACGAGGATAATAGAGTTGTGGAAACATTATGAAGAAGCTATGCACGAGGATAATAGAGTTATTTAAGCAATATGAAGAGGCTATGCACGGGGATAATAGAGTTGTGGAAACATTATGAAGAGGCTATGCACGAGGATAATAGAGTTATGGAAACATTATGAAGAAGCTATGCACGAGGGTAATAGAATTATGGAAGCATTATAAAGAAGTTATGCACGAGGATAATAGAGTTATGGAAACATTATGAAGAAGCTATGCACGAGGGTAATAGAGTTATGGAAGCATTATGAAGAAGTTATGCACGAGGATAATAGAGTTATGGAAGCATTATGAAGAGGCTATGCACGAGGATAATAGAGCTATGGAAACATTATGAAGAAGCTATGCACGAGGGTAATAGAGTTATGGAAGCATTTTGAAGAAGTTATGCACGAGGATAATAGATTTATGGAAGCATTATGAAGAAGCTATGCACGAGGATAATAGAGTTATGGAAACATTATGAAGAAGCTATGCACGAGGGTAATTGAGTTATGGAAGCATTATGAAGAAGCTATGCACGAGGGTAATAGAGTTATGGAAGCATTATGAAGAAGTTATGCCCGAGGATAATAGAGTTATGGAAGCATTATGAAGAGGCTATGCACGAGGATAATAGAGCTATGGAAACATTATGAAGAAGCTATGCACGAGGATAATAGAGTTATGGAAGCATTATGAAGAAGCTATGCACGAGGATAATAGATTTATGGAAGCATTATGAAGAAGCTATGCACGAGGATAATAGAGTTATGGAAGCATTATGAAGAAGCTATGCACGAGGATAATAGAGTTATGGAACCATTATGAAGAAACTATGTACGAGGATACTAGAGTTGTGGAAACATTATGAAGAAGCTATGCACGAGGATAATAGAGTTATGGAACCATTATGATGAAGCTATGCACGAGGATAATAGAGTTATTTAAGCAATATGAAGAGGCTATGCACGGGGATAATAGAGTTGTGGAAACATTATGAAGAGGCTATGCACGAGGATAATAGAGTTATGGAAACATTATGAAGAAGCTATGCACGAGGATAATAGATTTATGGAAGCATTATGAAGAAGCTATGCACGAGGGTAATAGAGTTATGGAAGCATTATGAAGAAGTTATGCCCGAGGATAATAGAGTTATGGAAGCATTATGAAGAGGCTATGCACGAGGACAATAGAGCTATGGAAACATTATGAAGAAGCTATGCACGAGGATAATAGAGTTATGGAAACATTATGAAGAAGCTATGCACGAGGATAATAGAGTTATGGAAACATTATGAAGAAACTATGCACGAGGATAATAAAGTTATGGAAACATTATGAAGAAGCTTTGCACGAGGATAATAGAGTTATGGAAACATTATGAAGAAGCTATGCACGAGGGTAATAGAGTTATGGAAGCATTATGAAGAAGTTATGCACGAGGATAATAGAGTTATGGAAGCATTATGAAGAGGCTATGCACGAGGATAATAGAGTTATGGAAGCATTATGAAGAAGCTTTGCACGAGGATAATAGAGTTATGGAAACATTATGAAGAAGCTATGCACGAGGGTAATAGAGTTATGGAAGCATTTTGAAGAACTTATGCACGAGGATAATAGAGTTATGGAAACATTATGAAGAAGCTCTGCACGAGGATAATAGAGTTATGGAAGCATTATGAAGAAGCTATGCACGAGGATAATTAGTTATGGAAGGATTATGATGAAGCTATGCAGGAGGATAATAGAGTTACGGAAGCATTTTAAAGAGGCTATGCACGAGGATAATAGAGTTATGGAAACATTATGATGAAGCTATGCACGAGGATAATAGAGTTACGGAAGCATTATGAAGAGGCTACGCACGAGGATAATAGAGTTATGGAAACATTATGATGAAGCTATGCACGAGGATAATAGAGTTGTGGAAACATTATGAAGAAGCTATGCACGAGGATAATAGAGTTATGGAACCATTATGATGAAGCTATGCACGAGGATAATAGATTTATGGAAGCATTATGAAGAAGCTATGCACGAGGATAATAGAGTTATGGAAGCATTATGAAGAAGCTATGCACGAGGATAATAGAGTTATGGAACCATTATGAAGAAACTATGTACGAGGATAATAGAGTTATGGAACCATTATGAAGAGGCTATGCACGAGGATAATAGAGCTATGGAAACATTATGAAGAAGCTATGCACGAGGATAATAGAGTTACGGAAGCATTTTAAAGAGGCTATGCACGAGGATAATAGAGTTATGGAAGCATTATGAAGAGGCTATGCACGAGGATAATAGAGCTATGGAAACATTATGAAGAAGCTATGCACGAGGATAATAGAGTTATGGAAGCATTATGAAGAAGCTATGCACGAGGATAATAGATTTATGGAAGCATTATGAAGAAGCTATGCACGAGGATAATAGAGTTATGGAAGCATTATGAAGAAGCTATGCACGAGGATAATAGAGTTATGGAACCATTATGAAGAAACTATGTACGAGGATACTAGAGTTGTGGAAACATTATGAAGAAGCTATGCACGAGGATAATAGAGTTATGGAACCATTATGATGAAGCTATGCACGAGGATAATAGAGTTATTTAAGCAATATGAAGAGGCTATGCACGGGGATAATAGAGTTGTGGAAACATTATGAAGAGGCTATGCACGAGGATAATAGAGTTATGGAAACATTATGAAGAAGCTATGCACGAGGGTAATAGAATTATGGAAGCATTATAAAGAAGTTATGCACGACGATAATAGAGTTATGGAAACATTATGAAGAAGCTATGCACGAGGGTAATAGAGTTATGGAAGCATTATGAAGAAGTTATGCACGAGGATAATAGAGTTATGGAAGCATTATGAAGAGGCTATGCACGAGGATAATAGAGCTATGGAAACATTATGAAGAAGCTATGCACGAGGGTAATAGAGTTATGGAAGCATTTTGAAGAAGTTATGCACGAGGATAATAGATTTATGGAAGCATTATGAAGAAGCTATGCGTGAGGATAATAGAGTTATGGAAGCATTATGATGAAGCTATGCACGAGGACAATGTAGTTATGGAAACATTATGAAGGTGCTATGCACGAATATAATAGAGTTGTGGAAGCATTATGAAGAAGCTATGCACGAGGATAATAGAGTTATGGAAACATTATGAAGGTGCTATGCACGAATATAATAGAGTTATGGAAGCATTATGAAGAAGCTATGCACGAGGATAATAGAGTTATGGAAGCATTATGAAGCTATATACAAGGATAATAGAGTTATGGAAACATTATGAAGAAGCTATGCACGAGGATAATAAAGTTATGGAAACATTATGAAGAAGCTATGCACGAGGATAATAGAGTTATGGAAGCATTATGAAGAAGCTATTCACGAGGATAATAGAGTTATGAAAACATTATGAAGAAGCTATGCACGAGGATAATAGAGTTATGGAAACATTATGAAGAAGCTATGCACGAGGGTAATAGAGTTATGCAAGCATTATGAAGAAGCTTTGCACGAGGATAATAGAGTTATGGAAGCATTATGAAGAAGCTATGCACGAGGATAATAGAGTTATGGAAGAATTATGAAGAAGTTATGCACGAGGATAATAGATTTATGGAAGCATTATGAAGAAGCTATGCACGAGGATAATAGAGTTATGGAAACATTATGAAGAAGCTATGCACGAGGGTAATTGAGTTATGGAAACATTATGAAGAAGCTATGCACGAGGGTAATAGAGTTATGGAAGCATTTTGAAGAAGTTATGCACGAGGATAATAGATTTATGGAAGCATTATGAAGAAGCTATGCACGAGGATAATAGAGTTATGGAAACATTATGAAGAAGCTATGCACGAGGATAATAGAGTTATGGAAACATTATGAAGAAGCTATGCACGAGGAAAATAGAGTTATGGAAGCATTATGAAGAAGCTATGCACGAGGATAATAAAGTTATGGAACCATTATGAAGAAACTATGTACGAGGTTAATAGAGTTATGGAACCATTATGATGAAGCTATGCACGAGGATAATAGAGTTATGGAAACATTATGAAGAAGCTCTGCACGAGGATAATAGAGTTATGGAAGCATTATGGAAACATTATGAAGAAGCTATGCACGAGGATAATAGAGTTATGGAAGCATTATGAAGCTATATACAAGGATAATAGAGTTATGGAAACATTATGAAGAAGCTATGCACGAGGATAATAGAGTTATGGAAACATTATGAAGAAGCTATGCACGAGGATAATAGAGTTATGGAAACATTATGAAGAAGCTATGCATGAGGATAATAAAATTATGGAAACATTATGAAGAAGCTTTGCACGAGGATAATAGAGTTATGGAAGCATTATGAAGAAGCTCTGCACGAGGGTAATAGAGTTATGGAAGCATTATGAAGAAGTTATGCACGAGGATAATAGATTTATGGAAGCATTATGAAGAAGCTATGCACGAGGGTGATTGAGTTATGGAAACATTATGAAGAAGCTATGCACGAGGGTAATAGAATTATGGAAGCATTATAAAGAAGTTATGCACGAGGATAATAGAGTTATGGAAGCATTATGAAGAGGCTATGCACGAGGATAATAGAGCTATGGAAACATTATGAAGAAGCTATGCACGAGGGTAATAGAGTTATGGAAGCATTTTGAAGAAGTTATGCACGAGGATAATAGATTTATGGAAGCATTATGAAGAAGCTATGCACGAGGATAATAGAGTTATGGAAACATTATGAAGAAGCTATGCACGAGGATAATAGAGTTATGGAAACATTATGAAGAAGCTATGCATGAGGATAATAAAATTATGGAAACATTATGAAGAAGCTTTGCACGAGGATAATAGAGTTATGGAAGCATTATGAAGAAGCTATGCACGAGGGTAATAGAGTTATGGAAGCATTTTGAAGAAGTTATGCACGAGGATAATAGATTTATGGAAACATTATGAAGAAGCTATGCACGAGGATAATAGAGTTATGAAAACATTATGAAGAAGCTATGCACGAGGATAATAAAGTTATGGAAACATTATGAAGAAGCTTTGTACGAGGATAATAGAGTTATGGAAACATTATGAAGAAGCTATGCACGAGGGTAATAGAGTTATGGAAGCATTATGAAGAAGTTATGCACGAGGATAATAGAGTTATGGAAGCATTATGAAGAGGCTATGCACGAGGATAATAGAGTTATAGTAGCATTATGAAGAAGTTATGCACGAGGATAATAGAGTTATGGAAGCATTATGAAGAAGTTATGCACGAGGATAATAGAGTTATGGAAGCATTATGAAGAAGCTCTGCACGAGGGTAATAGAGTTATGGAAGCATTATGAAGAAGTTATGCACGAGGATAATAGATTTATGGAAGCATTATGAAGAAGCTATGCACGAGGGTAATTGAGTTATGGAAACATTATGAAGAAGCTATGCACGAGGGTAATAGAATTATGGAAGCATTATAAAGAAGTTATGCACGAGGATAATAGAGTTATGGAAGCATTATGAAGAGGCTATGCACGAGGATAATAGAGCTATGGAAACATTATGAAGAAGCTATGCACGAGGGTAATAGAGTTATGGAAGCATTTTGAAGAAGTTATGCACGAGGATAATAGATTTATGGAAGCATTATGAAGAAGCTATGCACGAGGATAATAGAGTTATGGAAACATTATGAAGAAGCTATGCACGAGGATAATAGAGTTATGGAAACATTATGAAGAAGCTATGCATGAGGATAATAAAATTATGGAAACATTATGAAGAAGCTTTGCACGAGGATAATAGAGTTATGGAAGCATTATGAAGAAGCTCTGCACGAGGGTAATAGAGTTATGGAAGCATTATGAAGAAGTTATGCACGAGGATAATAGATTTATGGAAGCATTATGAAGAAGCTATGCACGAGGGTAATTGAGTTATGGAAACATTATGAAGAAGCTATGCACGAGGGTAATAGAATTATGGAAGCATTATAAAGAAGTTATGCACGAGGATAATAGAGTTATGGAAGCATTATGAAGAGGCTATGCACGAGGATAATAGAGCTATGGAAACATTATGAAGAAGCTATGCACGAGGGTAATAGAGTTATGGAAGCATTTTGAAGAAGTTATGCACGAGGATAATAGATTTATGGAAGCATTATGAAGAAGCTATGCACGAGGATAATAGAGTTATGGAAACATTATGAAGAAGCTATGCACGAGGATAATAGAGTTATGGAAACATTATGAAGAAGCTATGCATGAGGATAATAAAATTATGGAAACATTATGAAGAAGCTTTGCACGAGGATAATAGAGTTATGGAAGCATTATGAAGAAGCTATGCACGAGGGTAATAGAGTTATGGAAGCATTTTGAAGAAGTTATGCACGAGGATAATAGATTTATGGAAACATTATGAAGAAGCTATGCACGAGGATAATAGAGTTATGGAAACATTATGAAGAAGCTATGCACGAGGATAATAAAGTTATGGAAACATTATGAAGAAGCTTTGTACGAGGATAATAGAGTTATGGAAACATTATGAAGAAGCTATGCACGAGGGTAATAGAGTTATGGAAGCATTATGAAGAAGTTATGCACGAGGATAATAGAGTTATGGAAACATTATGAAGAAGCTATGCACGAGGGTAATAGAGTTATAGTAGCATTATGAAGAAGTTATGCACGAGGATAATAGAGTTATGGAAGCATTATGAAGAAGTTATGCACGAGGATAATAGAGTTATGGAAGCATTATGAAGAAGCTATGCACGAGGACAATAGAGTTATGGAAACACTATGAAGAAGCTCTGCACGAGGATAATAAAGTTATGGAAACATTATGAAGAAGCTATGCACGAGGGTAATAGAGTTATGGAAGCATTATGAAGAAGTTGTGCACGAGGATAATAGAGTTATGGAAGCATTATGAAGAGGCTATGCACGAGGATAATAGAGTTATGGAAGCATTATGAAGAAGTTATGCACGAGGATAATAGGATAAGATAGGATAAGGGAAGCATTATGAAGCTATATACAAGGATAATAGAGTTACGGAAACATTATGAAGAAGCTATGCACCAGGACAATAGAGTTATGGAAACATTATGAAGAAGCTATGCATGAGGATTATAAAGTTATGGAAACATTATGAAGAAGCTTTGCACGAGGATAATAGAGTTATGGAAGCATTATGAAGAAGCTATGCACGAGGATAATAGAATTATGGAAGCATTATGAAGCTATATACAAGGATAATAGAGTTATGGAAACATTATGAAGAAGCTATGCACGAGGATAATAGAGTTATGGAAACATTATGAAGAGGCTATGCACGAGGACAATAGAGTTATGGAAACATTATGAAGAAGCTATTCACGAGGGTAATAGACTTATGGAAGCATTATGAAGAGGCTATGCACGAGGGTAATAGAGTTATGAAAGCATTATGAAGAAGCTATGCACGAGGATAATAGAGTTATTGAAACATTATGAAGAAGCTATGCACGAGGGTAATAGAGTTATGAAAGCATTATGAAGAAGCTATGCACGAGGATAATAGAGTTATTGAAACATTATGAAGAAGCTATGCACGAGGATAATAGAGTTATGGAAACATTACGAAGAAGCTATGCACGAATATAATAGAGTTATGGAAGCATTATGATGAAGCTATGCACGAGGACAATGTAGTTATGGAAACATTATGAGGGTGCTATGCACGAATATAATAGAGTTATGGAAGCATTATGAAGAAGCTATGCACGAGGATAATAGAGTTATGGAAACATTATGAAGGTGCTATGCACGAATATAATAGAGTTATGGAAGCATTATGAAGAAGCTATGCACGAGGATAATAGAGTTATGGAAACATTATGAAGAGGCTATGCACAAGGATAATAGAGTTATGGAAACATTATGAAGAAGCTTTGCACGAGGATAATAGAGTTATGGAAGCATTATGAAGAAGCTATGCACGATTATAATAGAGTTATGGAAGCATTATGAAGAAGCTATGCACGAGGATAATAGAGTTATAGAAGCATTATGAAGAAGTTATGCACGAGGATAATAGAGTTATGGAAGCATTATGAAGAAGTTATGCACGAGGATAATAGAGTTATGGAAGCATTATGAAGAAGCTATGCACGAGGACAATAGAGTTATGGAAACACTATGAAGAAGCTCTGCACGAGGATAATAGAGTTATGGAAACATTATGAAGAAGCTATGCACGAGGGTAATAGAGTTATAGAAGCATTATGAAGAAGTTATGCACGAGGATAATAGAGTTATGGAAGCATTATGAAGAAGTTATGCACGAGGATAATAGAGTTATGGAAGCATTATGAAGAAGCTATGCACGAGGACAATAGAGTTATGGAAACACTATGAAGAAGCTCTGCACGAGGATAATAGAGTTATGGAAACATTATGAAGAAGCTATGCACGAGGGTAATAGAGTTATGGAAGCATTATGAAGAAGTTGTGCACGAGGATAATAGAGTTATGGAAGCATTATGAAGAGGCTATGCACGAGGATAATAGAGTTATGGAAGCATTATGAAGAAGTTATGCACGAGGATAATAGGATAAGACAGGATAAGGGAAGCATTATGAAGCTATATACAAGGATAATAGAGTTACGGAAACATTATGAAGAAGCTATGCACGAGGACAATAGAGTTATGGAAACATTATGAAGAAGCTATGCATGAGGATTATAAAGTTATGGAAACATTATGAAGAAGCTTTGCACGAGGATAATAGAGTTATGGAAGCATTATGAAGAAGCTATGCACGAGGATAATAGAATTATGGAAGCATTATGAAGCTATATACAAGGATAATAGAGTTATGGAAACATTATGAAGAAGCTATGCACGAGGATAATAAAGTTATGGAAACATTATGAAGAGGCTATGCACGAGGACAATAGAGTTATGGAAACATTATGAAGAAGCTATGCACGAGGGTAATAGAGTTATGGAAGCATTATGAAGAAGTTATGCACGAGAATAATAGAGTTATGGAAGCATTATGAAGAGGCTATGCACGAGGGTAATAGAGTTATGAAAGCATTATGAAGAAGCCATGCACGAGGATAATAGAGTTATGGAAACATTATGAAGAAGCTATGCACGAGGATAATAGAGTTATGGAAACATTACGAAGAAGCTATGCATGAATATAATAGAGTTATGGAAGCATTATGATGAAGCTATGCACGAGGACAATGTAGTTATGGAAACATTATGAAGGTGCTATGCACGAATATAATAGAGTTGTGGAAGCATTATGAAGAAGCTATGCACGAGGATAATAGAGTTATGGAAACATTATGAAGGTGCTATGCACGAATATAATAGAGTTATGGAAGCATTATGAAGAAGCTATGCACGAGGATAATAGAGTTATGGAAACATTATGAAGAGGCTATGCACAAGGATAATAGAGTTATGGAAACATTATGAAGAAGCTTTGCACGAGGATAATAGAGTTATGGAAGCATTATGAAGAAGCTATGCACGATTATAATAGAGTTATGGAAGCATTATGAAGAAGCTATGCACGAGGATAATAGAGTTATGGAAGCATTATGAAGCTATATACAAGGATAATAGAGTTATGGAAACATTATGAAGAAGCTATGCACGAGGATAATAAAGTTATGGAAACATTATGAAGAAGCTATGCACGAGGATAATAGAGTTATGGAAGCATTATGAAGAAGCTATTCACGAGGATAATAGAGTTATGAAAACATTATGAAGAAGCTATGCACGAGTATAATAGAGTTATGGAAACATTATGAAGAAGCTATGCACGAGGGTAATAGAGTTATGCAAGCATTATGAAGAAGCTTTGCACGAGGATAATAGAGTTATGGAAGCATTATGAAGAAGCTATGCACGAGGATAATAGAGTTATGGAAGAATTATGAAGAAGTTATGCACGAGGATAATAGAATTATGGAAGCATTATGAAGCTATATACAAGGATAATAGAGTTATGGAAACATTATGAAGAAGCTATGCACGGGGATAATAGAGTTATGGAAACATTATGAAGAAGCTATGCACGAGGATAATAGAGTTATGGAAACATTATGAAGAAGCTATGCATGAGGATAATAAAATTATGGAAACATTATGAAGAAGCTTTGCACGAGGATAATAGAGTTATGGCAGCATTATGAAGAAGCTCTGCACGAGGGTAATAGAGTTATGGAAGCATTATGAAGAAGTTATTCACGAGAATTATAGAATTATGGAAGCATTATGAAGCTATATACAAGGATAATAGAGTTATGGAAACATTATGAAGAAGCTATGCACGAGGATAATAGAGTTATGGAAACATTATGAAGAAGCTATGCACGAGGGTAATAGAGTTATGGAAGCATTATGAAGAAGTTATGCACGAGGATAATAGAGTTATGGAAGCATTATGAAGAGGCTATGCACGAGGATAATAGAGTTGTGGAAACATTATGAAGAAGCTATGCACGAGGGTAATAGAGTTATGGAAGCATTATGAAGAGGCTATGCACGAGGATAATAGAGTTATGGAAACATTATGAAGAAGCTATGCACGAGGGTAATAGAGTTATGGAAGCATTTTGAAGAAGTTATGCACGAGGATAATGGAGTTATGGAAACATTATGAAGAAGCTCTGCACGAGGATAATAGAGTTATGGAAGCATTATGAAGAAGCTATGCACGAGGATAATTAGTTATGGAAGGATTATGATGAAGCTATGCAGGAGGATAATAGAGTTACGGAAGCATTATGAAGAGGCTATGCACGAGGATAATAGAGTTATGGAAACATTATGATGAAGCTATGCACGAGGATAATAGAGTTGTGGAAACATTATGAAGAAGCTATGCACGAGGGTAATAGAGTTATGGAAGCATTATGAAGAAGTTATGCACGAGGATAATAGAGTTATGGAAGCATTATGAAGAGGCTATGCACGAGGGTAATAGAGTTATGGAAGCATTTTGAAGAAGTTATGCACGAGGATAATGGAGTTATGGAAACATTATGAAGAAGCTCTGCACGAGGATAATAGAGTTATGGAAGCATTATGAAGAAGCTATGCAGGAGGATAATTAGTTATGGAAGGATTATGATGAAGCTATGCAGGAGGATAATAGAGTTACGGAAGCATTATGAAGAAGTTATGCACGAGGATAATAGAGTTATGGAAACATTATGAAGAAGCTATGCACGAGGATAATAGAGTTATGGAAACATTATGAAGAAGCTATGCACGAGGGTAATAGAGTTATGGAAGCATTATGAAGAAGTTATGCACGAGGATAATAGAGTTATGGAAGCATTATGAAGAGGCTATGCACGAGGATAATAGAGTTATGGAAACATTATGAAGAAGCTATGCACGAGGGTAATAGAGTTATGGAAGCATTTTGAAGAAGTTATGCACGAGGATAATGGAGTTATGGAAACATTATGAAGAAGCTCTGCACGAGGATAATAGAGTTATGGAAGCATTATGAAGAAGCTATGCAGGAGGATAATTAGTTATGGAAGGATTATGATGAAGCTATGCAGGAGGATAATAGAGTTACGGAAGCATTATGAAGAAGTTATGCACGAGGATAATAGAGTTATGGAAACATTATGAAGAAGCTATGCACGAGGATAATAGAGTTATGGAAACATTATGATGAAGCTATGCACGAGGATAATAGAGTTGTGGAAACATTATGAAGAAGCTATGCACGAGGATAATAGAGTTATGGAACCATTATGATGAAGCTATGCACGAGGATAATAGATTTATGGAAGCATTATGAAGAAGCTATGCACGAGGATAATAGAGTTGTGGAAACATTATGAAGAAGCTATGCACGAGGGTAATTGAGTTATGGAAACATTATGAAGAAGCTATGCACGAGGATAATAAAGTTATGGAACCATTATGATGAAGCTATGCACGAGGGTAATAGAGTTATGGAAGCATTATGAAGAAGTTATGCACGAGGATAATAGAGTTATGGAAGCATTATGAAGAGGCTATGCACGAGGATAATAGAGTTATGGAAACATTATGAAGAAGCTATGCACGAGGGTAATAGAGTTATGGAAGCATTTTGAAGAAGTTATGCACGAGGATAATAGAGTTATGGAAGCATTATGAAGAAGCTATGCACGAGGATAATTAGTTATGGAAGGATTGTGATGAAGCTATGCAGGAGGATAATAGAGTTACGGAAACATTATGAAGAGGCTATGCACGAGGATAATAGAGTTATGGAAACATTATGATGAAGCTATGCACGAGGATAATAGAGTTGTGGAAACATTATGAAGAAGCTATGCACGAGGATAATAGAGTTATGGAACCATTATGATGAAGCTATGCACGAGGATAATAGATTTATGTAAGCATTATGAAGAAGCTATGCACGAGGATAATAGAGTTATGGAAGCATTATGAAGAAACTATGTACGAGGATAATAGAGTTATGGAACCATTATGATGAAGCTATGCACGAGGATAATAGATTTATGTAAGCATTATGAAGAAGCTATGCACGAGGATAATAGAGTTATGGAAGCATTATGAAGAAACTATGTACGAGGATAATAGAGTTATGGAACCATTATGATGAAGCTATGCACGAGGATAATATATTTATGGAAGCATTATGATGAAGCTATGCACGAGGATAATAGAGTTATTTAAGCAATAAGAAGAGGCTATGCACGGGGATAATAGAGTTGTGGAAACATTATGAAGAAGCTATGCACGAGGATAATAGAGTTATGGAAACATTATGAAGAAGCTCTGCACGAGGATAAGAGAGTTATGGAAGCATTATGAAGAAGCTATGCGTGAGGATAATATAGTTATGGAGGCATTATGAAGAAGCTATGCACGAGGATAATTGAGTTATGGAAGGATTATGATGAAGCTATGCACGAGGATAATAGAGTTACGGAAGCATTATGATGAAGCTATGCACGAGGATAATAGATTTATGGAAGCATTATGATGAAGCTATGCACGAGGATAATAGAGTTATGGAAACATTATGATGAAGCTATGCACGAGGATAATAGAGTTGTGGAAACATTATGAAGAAGCTATGCACGAGGATAATAGAGTTATGGAACCATTATGATGAAGCTATGCACGAGGATAATAGATTTATGGAAGCATTATGATGAAGCTATGCACGAGGATAATAGAGTTATGGAAACATTATGATGAAGCTATGCACGAGGATAATAGAGTTGTGGAAACATTATGAAGAAGCTATGCACGAGGGTAATTGAGTTATGGAAACATTATGAAGAAGCTATGCACGAAGATAATAAAGTTATGGAACCATTATGATGAAGCTATGCACGAGGGTAATAGAGTTATGGAAGCATTATGAACAAGTTATGCACGAGGATAATAGAGTTATGGAAGCATTATGAAGAGGCTATGCACGAGGATAATAGAGTTATGGAAACATTATGAAGAAGCTATGCACGAGGGTAATAGAGTTATGGAAGCATTTTGAAGAAGTTATGCACGAGGATAATAGAGTTATGGAAGCATTATGAAGAAGCTATGCACGAGGATAATTAGTTATGGAAGGATTGTGATGAAGCTATGCAGGAGGATAATAGAGTTACGGAAACATTATGAAGAGGCTATGCACGAGGATAATAGAGTTATGGAAACATTATGATGAAGCTATGCACGAGGATAATAGAGTTGTGGAAACATTATGAAGAAGCTATGCACGAGGATAATAGAGTTATGGAACCATTATGATGAAGCTATGCACGAGGATAATAGATTTATGTAAGCATTATGAAGAAGCTATGCACGAGGATAATAGAGTTATGGAGGCATTATGAAGAAACTATGTATGAGGATAATAGAGTTATGGAACCATTATGATGAAGCTATGCACGAGGATAATAGATTTATGTAAGCATTATGAAGAAGCTATGCACGAGGATAATAGAGTTATGGAAGCATTATGAAGAAACTATGTACGAGGATAATAGAGTTATGGAACCATTATGATGAAGCTATGCACGAGGATAATATATTTATGGAAGCATTATGATGAAGCTATGCACGAGGATAATAGAGTTATTTAAGCAATAAGAAGAGGCTATGCACGGGGATAATAGAGTTGTGGAAACATTATGAAGAAGCTATGCACGAGGATAATAGAGTTATGGAAACATTATGAAGAAGCTCTGCACGAGGATAAGAGAGTTATGGAAGCATTATGAAGAAGCTATGCGTGAGGATAATATAGTTATGGAAGCATTATGAAGAAGCTATGCACGAGGATAATTGAGTTATGGAAGGATTATGATGAAGCTATGCACGAGGATAATAGAGTTACGGAAGCATTATGAAGAGGCTACGCACGAGGATAATAGAGTTATGGAAACATTATGATGAAGCTATGCACGAGGATAATAGAGTTGTGGAAACATTATGAAGAAGCTATGCACGAGGATAATAGAGTTATGGAACCATTATGATGAAGCTATGCACGAGGATAATAGATTTATGGAAGCATTATGATGAAGCTATGCACGAGGATAATAGAGTTATTTAATCATTATGAAGAGGCTATGCACGAGGATAATAGAGTTATGGAAACATTATGAAGAAGCTATGCACGAGGATAATAGAGTTATGGAAACATTATGAAGAAGCTCTGCACGAGGATAATAGAGTTATGGAAGCATTATGAAGAGGCTATGCACAAGGATAATAGAGTTATGGAAGCATTATGAAGAAGCTATGCACGAGGATAATTAGTTATGGAAGCATTATGAAGAAGTTATGCACGAGGATAATAGAGTTATGGAAGCATTATGAAGAGGCTATGCACGAGGATAATAGAGTTATGGAAACATTATGAAGAAGCTATGCACGAGGGTAATAGAGTTATGGAAGCATTTTGAAGAAGTTATGCACGAGGATAATAGAGTTATGGAAGCATTATGAAGAAGCTATGCACGAGGATAATTAGTTATGGAAGGATTGTGATGAAGCTATGCAGGAGGATAATAGAGTTACGGAAACATTATGAAGAGGCTATGCACGAGGATAATAGAGTTATGGAAACATTATGATGAAGCTATGCACGAGGATAATAGAGTTGTGGAAACATTATGAAGAAGCTATGCACGAGGATAATAGAGTTATGGAACCATTATGATGAAGCTATGCACGAGGATAATAGATTTATGTAAGCATTATGAAGAAGCTATGCACGAGGATAATAGAGTTATGGAGGCATTATGAAGAAACTATGTACGAGGATAATAGAGTTATGGAACCATTATGATGAAGCTATGCACGAGGATAATAGATTTATGTAAGCATTATGAAGAAGCTATGCACGAGGATAATAGAGTTATGGAAGCATTATGAAGAAACTATGTACGAGGATAATAGAGTTATGGAACCATTATGATGAAGCTATGCACGAGGATAATATATTTATGGAAGCATTATGATGAAGCTATGCACGAGGATAATAGAGTTATTAAAGCAATAAGAAGAGGCTATGCACGGGGATAATAGAGTTGTGGAAACATTATGAAGAAGCTATGCACGAGGATAATAGAGTTATGGAAACATTATGAAGAAGCTCTGCACGAGGATAAGAGAGTTATGGAAGCATTATGAAGAAGCTATGCGTGAGGATAATATAGTTATGGAAGCATTATGAAGAAGCTATGCACGAGGATAATTGAGTTATGGAAGGATTATGATGAAGCTATGCACGAGGATAATAGAGTTACGGAAGCATTATGAAGAGGCTACGCACGAGGATAATAGAGTTATGGAAACATTATGATGAAGCTATGCACGAGGATAATAGAGTTGTGGAAACATTATGAAGAAGCTATGCACGAGGATAATAGAGTTATGGAACCATTATGATGAAGCTATGCACGAGGATAATAGATTTATGGAAGCATTATGATGAAGCTATGCACGAGGATAATAGAGTTATTTAATCATTATGAAGAGGCTATGCACGAGGATAATAGAGTTATGGAAACATTATGAAGAAGCTATGCACGAGGATAATAGAGTTATGGAAACATTATGAAGAAGCTCTGCACGAGGATAATAGAGTTATGGAAGCATTATGAAGAGGCTATGCACAAGGATAATAGAGTTATGGAAGCATTATGAAGAAGCTATGCACGAGGATAATTAGTTATGGAAGGATAATGATGAAGCTATGCAGGAGGATAATAGAGTTACGGAAGCATTATGAAGAGGCTATGCACGAGGATAATAGAGTTATGGAAACATTATGATGAAGCTATGCACGAGGATAATAGAGCTATGGAAGCATTATGAAGAAGCTATGCACGAGGATAATTAGTTATGGAAGGATTATGATGAAGCTATGCAGGAGGATAATAGAGTTACGGAAGCATTATGAAGAGGCTATGCACGAGGATAATAGAGTTATGGAAACATTATGATGAAGCTGTGCACGAGGATAATAGAGTTGTGGAACCATTATGATGAAGCTATGCACGAGGATAATAGATTTATGGAAGCATTATGAAGAAGCTATGCACGAGGATAATAGAGTTATGGAACCATTATGATGAAGCTATGCACGAGGATAATAGATTTATGGAAGCATTATGATGAAGCTATGCACGAGGATAATAGAGTTATTTAAGCAATAAGAAGAGGCTATGCACGGGGATAATAGAGTTGTGGAAACATTATGAAGAAGCTATACACGAGGATAATAGAGTTATGGAAACATTATGAAGAAGCTCTGCACGAGGATAATAGAGTTATGGAAGCATTATGAATAAGCTATGCGTGAGGAAAATATAGTTATGGAAGCATTATGAAGAAGCTATGCACGAGGATAATTGAGTTATGGAAGGATTATGATGAAGCTATGCACGAGGATAATAGAGTTATGGAAACATTATGATGAAGAGTTGCACGAGGATAATAGATTTATGGAAGCATTATGATGAAGCTATGCACGAGGATAATAGAGTTATTTAAGCAATAAGAAGAGGCTATGCACGGGGATAATAGAGTTGTGGAAACATTATGAAGAAGCTATACACGAGGATAATAGAGTTATGGAAACATTATGAAGAAGCTCTGCACGAGGATAATAGAGTTATGGAAGCATTATGAATAAGCTATGCGTGAGGAAAATATAGTTATGGAAGCATTATGAAGAAGCTATGCACGAGGATAATTGAGTTATGGAAGGATTATGATGAAGCTATGCACGAGGATAATAGAGTTATGGAAACATTATGATGAAGCTATGCACGAGGATAATAGAGTTGTGGAAACATTATGAAGAAGCTATGAACGAGGATAATAGAGTTATGGAACCATTATGATGAAGCTATGCACGAGGATAATAGATCTATGGAAGCATTATGATGAAGCTATGCACGAGGATAATAGAGTTATTTAAGCATTATGAAGAGGCTATGCACGAGGATAATAGAGTTATGGAAACATTATGATGAAGCTATGCACGAGGATAATAGAGTTGTGGAAACATTATGAAGAAGCTATGAACGAGGATAATAGAGTTATTTAAGCATTATGAAGAGGCTATGCACGAGGATAATAGAGTTATGGAAACATTATGAAGAAGCTATGCACGAGGATAATAGAGTTATGGAAACAT
Organism: Syritta pipiens; assembly: GCA_905187475.1. Classification (NCBI taxonomy): domain Eukaryota; kingdom Metazoa; phylum Arthropoda; class Insecta; order Diptera; family Syrphidae; genus Syritta; species Syritta pipiens. Next base: position 16,154,152 of record LR994572.1, on the reverse strand, counting down.
TATGAAGAAGCTCTGCACGAGGATAATAGAGTTATGGAAGCATTATGAAGAGGCTATGCACGAGGATAATAGAGTTATGGAAACATTATGAAGAAGCTATGCACGAGGGTAATTGAGTTATGGAAACATTATGAAGAAGCTATGCACGAGGATAATAGAGTTATGGAAACATTATGAAGAAGCTATGCACGAGGGTAATAGAGTTATGGAAGCATTATGAAGAAGTTATGCACGAGGATAATAGAGTTATGGAAACACTATGAAGAAGCTATGCACGAGGATAATAGAGTTATGGAAGCATTTTGAAGAAACTATGCACGAGGATAATAGAGTTATGGAACTATGTAAGAGGATAATAGAGTTGTGGAAACATTATGAAGAAGCTATGAACGAGGATAATAGAGTTATGGAACCATTATGATGAAGCTCTGCACGAGGATAATAGAGTTATGGAAGCATTATGAAGAGGCTATGCACGAGGATAATAGAGTTATGGAAACATTATGAAGAAGCTATGCACGAGGGTAATTGAGTTATGGAAACATTATGAAGAAGCTTTGCACGAGGATAATAGAGTTATGGAAACATTATGAAGAAGCTATGCACGAGGAAAATAGAGTTATGGAAGCATTATGAAGAAGCTATGCACGAGGATAATAGAGTTATGGCAGCATTATGAAGAAACTATGTACGAGGATAATAGAGTTATGGAACCATTATGATGAAGCTATGCACGAGGATAATAGATTTATGGAAGCATTATGATGAAGCTATGCACGAGGATAATAGAGTTACTTAAGCATTATGAAGAGGCCATGCACGAGGATAATAGAGTTATGGAAACATTATGAAGAAGCTCTGCACGAGGATAATAGAGTTATGGAAGCATTATGGAAGCATTATGGAAACATTATGAAGAAGCTATGCACGAGGATAATAGAGTTATGGAAATATTATGAAGAAGCCATGCACGAGGGTAATTGAGTTATGGAAACATTATGAAGAAGCTATGTACGAGGATAATAAAGTTATGGAAACATTATAAAGAAGCTTTGCATGAGGATAATAGAGTTATGGAAACATTATGAAGAAGCTATGCACGAGGGTAATAGAGTTATGGAAGCATTATGAAGAAGTTATGCACGAGGATAATAGAGTTATGGAAACACTATGAAGAAGCTATGCACGAGGATAATAGAGTTATGGAAACATTATGAAGAAGCTATGCACGAGGGTAATAGAGTTATGGAAGCATTATGAAGAAGTTATGCACGAGGATAATAGAGTTATGGAAACACTATGAAGAAGCTATGCACGAGGATAATAGAGTTATGGAAGCATTTTGAAGAAACTATGCACGAGGATAATAGAGTTATGGAACTATGTAAGAGGATAATAGAGTTATGGAACCATTATGATGAAGCTATGCACGAGGATAATAGATTTATGGAAGCATTATGATGAAGCTATGCACGAGGATAATAGAGTTACTTAAGCATTATGAAGAGGCTATGCACGAGGATAATAGAGTTATGGAAACATTATGAAGAAGCTCTGCACGAGGATAATAGAGTTATGGAAGCATTATGGAAGCATTATGGAAACATTATGAAGAAGCTATGCACGAGGATAATAGAGTTATGGAAATATTATGAAGAAGCTATGCACGAGAGTAATTGAGTTATGGAAACATTATGAAGAAGCTATGCACGAGGATAATAAAGTTATGGAAACATTATAAAGAAGCTTTGCACGAGGATAATAGAGTTATGGAAACATTATGAAGAAGCTATGCACGAGGGTAATAGAGTTATGGAAGCATTATGAAGAAGTTATGCACGAGGATAATAGAGTTATGGAAACACTATGAAGAAGCTATGCACGAGGATAATAGAGTTATGGAAACATTATGAAGAAGCTATGCACGAGGGTAATAGAGTTATGGAAGCATTATGAAGAAGTTATGCACGAGGATAATAGAGTTATGGAAACACTATGAAGAAGCTATGCACGAGGATAATAGAGTTATGGAAGCATTTTGAAGAAACTATGCACGAGGATAATAGAGTTATGGAACTATGTAAGAGGATAATAGAGTTATGGAACCATTATGATGAAGCTATGCACGAGGATAATAGATTTATGGAAGCATTATGATGAAGCTATGCACGAGGGTAATAGAGTTATGGAAACATTATGAAGAAGCTCTGCACGAGGATAATAGAGTTATGGAAGCATAATGGAAGCATTATGGAAACATTATGAAGAATCTATACACGAGGGTAATAGAGTTATGGAAGCATTATGAAGAAGCTATGCACGAAGATAATAGAGTTATGGAACCATTATGATGAAGCTATGCACGAGGATAATAGATTTATGGAAGCATTATGAAGAAGCTATGCACGAGGATAATAGAGTTATTCAAGCATTATGAAGAAGCTATGCACGAGGATAATAGAGTTATGGAAGCATTATGGAGAAGCTATGCACGAGGATAATAAAGTTATGGAACCATTATGAAGAAACTATGTACGAGGATAATAGAGTTATGGAACCATTATGATGAAGCTATGCACGAGGATAATAAAGTTATGGCAACATTATGAAGAAGCTTTGCACGAGGATAATAGAGTTATGGAAACATTATGAAGAAGCTATGCACGAGGAAAATAGAGTTATGGAAGCATTATGAAGAAGCTATGCACGAGGATAATAGAGTTATGGCAGCATTATGAAGAAACTATGTACGAGGATAATAGAGTTATAGAACCATTATGATGAAGCTATGCACGAGGATAATAGATTTATGTTAGCATTATGATGAAGCTATGCACGAGGATAATAGAGTTATTTAAGCATTATGAAGAGGCTATGCACGAGGATAATAGAGTTATGGAAACATTATGAAGAAGCTCTGCACGACGATAATAGAGTTGTGGAAGCATTATGGAAGCATTATGAAACATTATGAAGAAGCTATGCACGAGGATAATAGAGTTATGGAAACATTATGAAGAAGCTATGCACGAGGGTAATTGAGTTATGGAAACATTATGAAGAAGCTATGCACGAGGATAATAAAGTTATGGAAACATTATAAAGAAGCTTTGCACGAGGATAATAGAGTTATGGAAACATTATGAAGAAGCTATGCACGAGGGTAATAGAGTTATGGAAGCATTATGAAGAAGTTATGCACGAGGATAATAGAGTTATGGAAACACTATGAAGAAGCTATGCACGAGGATAATAGAGTTATGGAAACATTATGAAGAAGCTATGCACGAGGGTAATAGAGTTATGGAAGCATTATGAAGAAGTTATGCACGAGGATAATAGAGTTATGGAAACACTATGAAGAAGCTATGTACGAGGATAATAGAGTTATGGAAGCATTTTGAAGAAGCTATGCACGAGGATAATAAAGTTATGGAAACATTATAAAGAAGCTTTGCACGAGGATAATAGAGTTATGGAAACATTATGAAGAAGCTATGCACGAGGGTAATGGAGTTATGGAAGCATTATGAAGAAGTTATGCACGAGGATAATAGAGTTATGGAAACACTATAAAGAAGCTATGCACGAGGATAATAGAGTTATGGAAACATTATGAAGAAGTTATGCACGAGGATAATAGAGTTATGGTAACACTATGAAGAAGCTATGCACGAGGATAATAGAGTTATGGAACCATTATGATGAAGCTATGCACGAGGATAATAAAGTTATGGAAACATTATGAAGAGGCTTTGCACGAGGATAATAGAGTTATGGAAACATTATGAAGAAGCTATGCACGAGGAAAATAGAGTTATGGAAGCAATATGGAGAAGTTATGCACGAGGATAATAGAGTTATGGAAACACTATGAAGAAGCTATGCACGAGGATAATAGATTTATGGAAGCATTATGATGAAGCTATGCACGAGGATAATAGATTTATTTAAGCATTATGAAGAGGCTATGCACGAGGATAATAGAGTTATGGAAACATTATGAAGAAGCTGTGCACGAGGATAATAGAGTTATGGAAACATTATGAAGAAGTTATGCACGAGGATAATAGAGTTATGGTAACACTATGAAGAAGCTATGCACGAGGATAATAGAGTTATGGAACCATTATGATGAAGCTATGCACGAGGATAATAAAGTTATGGAAACATTATGAAGAGGCTTTGCACGAGGATAATAGAGTTATGGAAACATTATGAAGAAGCTATGCACGAGGAAAATAGAGTTATGGAAGCAATATGGAGAAGTTATGCACGAGGATAATAGAGTTATGGAAACACTATGAAGAAGCTATGCACGAGGATAATAGATTTATGGAAGCATTATGATGAAGCTATGCACGAGGATAATAGATTTATTTAAGCATTATGAAGAGGCTATGCACGAGGATAATAGAGTTATGGAAACATTATGAAGAAGCTGTGCACGAGGATAATAGAGTTATGGAAGCATAATGGAAGCATTATGGAAACATTATGAAGAAGCTATGCACGAGGGTAATAGAGTTATGGAAGCATTATGATGAAGCTATGCACGAGGATAATAGAGTTATGGAAACATTATGACGAAGCTATGCACGAGGATTATAGAGTTATGGAAGCATTATGAAGAAGCTATGCACGAGGATAATAGAGTTATGGAAGCATTATGAAGAAGCTATGCACGAGGATAATAGAGTTATGGAAGCATTATGGAGAAGCTATGCACGAGGATAATAAAGTTATGGAACCATTATTAAGAAACTATGTACGAGGATAATAGAGTTATGGAACCATTATGATGAAGCTATGCACGAGGATAATAGATTTATGGAAGCATTATGATGAAGCTATGCACGAGGATAATAGAGTTATTTAAGCATTATGAAGAGGCTATGCACGAGGATAATAGAGTTATGGAAACATTATGAAGAATGAAAGAATGCACGAGGATAATAGAGTTATGGAAACATTATGAAGAAGATATGCACGACGGTAATAGAGTTATGGAAGCATTATGAAGAAGTTATGCACGAGGATAATAGAGTTATGGAAACATTATGAAGAAGCTTTGCACGAGGGTAATAGAGTTATGGAAGCATTATGATGAAGCTATGCACGAGGATAATAGAGTTATGGAAACACTATGAAGAAGCTATGCACGAGGATAATAGAGTTATGGAAACATTTTGAAGAAGCTATGCACGAGGATAATAGAATTATGGAAGCAATATGAAGCTATATACAAGGATAATAGAGTTATGGAAACATTATGAAGAAGCTATGCACGAGGATAATAGAGTTATGGAAACATTATGAAGAAGCTATGCATGAGGATAATAAAGCTATGGAAACATTATGAAGAAGCTTTGCACGAGGATAATAGAGTTATGGAAGCATTATGAAGAAGCTATGCACGAGGATAATAGAATTATGGAAGCAATATGAAGCTATATACAAGGATAATAGAGTTATGGAAACATTATGAAGAAGCTATGCACGAGGATAATAGAGTTATGGAAACATTATGAAGAAGCTATGCACGAGGATAATAAAGTTATGGAAACATTATGAAGAAGCTTTGCACGAGGATAATAGAGTTATGGAAACATTATGAAGAAGATATGCACGACGGTAATAGAGTTATGGAAGCATTATGAAGAAGTTATGCACGAGGATAATAGAGTTATGGAAACATTATGAAGAAGCTTTGCACGAGGGTAATAGAGTTATGGAAGCATTATGATGAAGCTATGCACGAGGATAATAGAGTTATGGAAACACTATGAAGAAGCTATGCACGAGGATAATAGAGTTATGGAACCATTATGATGAAGCTATGCACGAGGATAATAAAGTTATGGAAACATTATGAAGAAGATATGCACGACGGTAATAGAGTTATGGAAGCATTATGAAGAAGTTATGCACGAGGATAATAGAGTTATGGAAACATTATGAAGAAGCTTTGCACGAGGATAATAGAGTTATGGAAGCATTATGAAGAAGCTATGCACGAGGATAATAGAATTATGGAAGCAATATGAAGCTATATACAAGGATAATAGAGTTATGGAAACATTATGAAGAAGCTATGCACGAGGATAATAGAGTTATGGAAACATTATGAAGAAGCTATGCACGAGGATAATAAAGTTATGGAAACATTATGAAGAAGCTTTGCACGAGGATAATAGAGTTATGGAAACATTATGAAGAAGATATGCACGACGGTAATAGAGTTATGGAAGCATTATGAAGAAGTTATGCACGAGGATAATAGAGTTATGGAAACATTATGAAGAAGCTTTGCACGAGGGTAATAGAGTTATGGAAGCATTATGATGAAGCTATGCACGAGGATAATAGAGTTATGGTAACACTATGAAGAAGCTATGCACGAGGATAATAGAGTTATGGAACCATTATGATGAAGCTATGCACGAGGATAATAAAGTTATGGAAACATTATGAAGAAGCTTTGCACGAGGATAATAGAGTTATGGAAACATTATGAAGAAGCTATGCACGAGGAAAATAGAGTTATGGAAGCAATATGGAGAAGTTATGCACGAGGATAATAGAGTTATGGAAACACTATGAAGAAGCTATGCACGAGGATAATAGATTTATGGAAGCATTATGATGAAGCTATGCACGAGGATAATAGATTTATTTAAGCATTATGAAGAGGCTATGCACGAGGATAATAGAGTTATGGAAACATTATGAAGAAGCTGTGCACGAGGATAATAGAGTTATGGAAGCATTATGATGAAGCTATGCACGAGGATAATAGAGTTATGGAAACATTATGACGAAGCTATGCACGAGGATTATAGAGTTATGGAAGCATTATGAAGAAGCTATGCACGAGGATAATAGAGTTATGGAAGCATTATGAAGAAGCTATGCACGAGGATAATAGAGTTATGGAAGCATTATGGAGAAGCTATGCACGAGGATAATAAAGTTATGGAACCATTATTAAGAAACTATGTACGAGGATAATAGAGTTATGGAACCATTATGATGAAGCTATGCACGAGGATAATAGATTTATGGAAGCATTATGATGAAGCTATGCACGAGGATAATAGAGTTATTTAAGCATTATGAAGAGGCTATGCACGAGGATAATAGAGTTATGGAAACATTATGAAGAATGAAAGAATGCACGAGGATAATAGAGTTATGGAAACATTATGAAGAAGATATGCACGACGGTAATAGAGTTATGGAAGCATTATGAAGAAGTTATGCACGAGGATAATAGAGTTATGGAAACATTATGAAGAAGCTTTGCACGAGGGTAATAGAGTTATGGAAGCATTATGATGAAGCTATGCACGAGGATAATAGAGTTATGGAAACACTATGAAGAAGCTATGCACGAGGATAATAGAGTTATGGAAACATTATGAAGAAGCTATGCACGAGGATAATAGAATTATGGAAGCAATATGAAGCTATATACAAGGATAATAGAGTTATGGAAACATTATGAAGAAGCTATGCACGAGGATAATAGAGTTATGGAAACATTATGAAGAAGCTATGCATGAGGATAATAAAGCTATGGAAACATTATGAAGAAGCTTTGCACGAGGATAATAGAGTTATGGAAGCATTATGAAGAAGCTATGCACGAGGATAATAGAATTATGGAAGCAATATGAAGCTATATACAAGGATAATAGAGTTATGGAAACATTATGAAGAAGCTATGCACGAGGATAATAGAGTTATGGAAACATTATGAAGAAGCTATGCACGAGGATAATAAAGTTATGGAAACATTATGAAGAAGCTTTGCACGAGGATAATAGAGTTATGGAAACATTATGAAGAAGATATGCACGACGGTAATAGAGTTATGGAAGCATTATGAAGAAGTTATGCACGAGGATAATAGAGTTATGGAAACATTATGAAGAAGCTTTGCACGAGGGTAATAGAGTTATGGAAGCATTATGATGAAGCTATGCACGAGGATAATAGAGTTATGGAAACACTATGAAGAAGCTATGCACGAGGATAATAGAGTTATGGAAACATTATGAAGAAGCTATGCACGAGGATAATAGAGTTATGGAAGCAATATGAAGCTATATACAAGGATAATAGAGTTATGGAAACATTATGAAGAAGCTATGCACGAGGATAATAGAGTTATGGAAACATTATGAAGAAGCTATGCATGAGGATAATAAAGCTATGGAAACATTATGAAGAAGCTTTGCACGAGGATAATAGAGTTATGGAAGCATTATGAAGAAGCTATGCACGAGGATAATAGAATTATGGAAGCAATATGAAGCTATATACAAGGATAATAGAGTTATGGAAACATTATGAAGAAGCTATGCACGAGGATAATAGAGTTATGGAAACATTATGAAGAAGCTATGCACGAGGATAATAAAGTTATGGAAACATTATGAAGAAGCTTTGCACGAGGATAATAGAGTTATGGAAGCATTATGGAAGCACTATAAACACTATGAGAGTTATGGAAACACTATGAAGAAGCTATGCACGAGGATAATAGAGTTATGGAAACATTATGAAGAAGATATGCACGACGGTAATAGAGTTATGGAAGCATTATGAAGAAGTTATGCACGAGGATAATAGAGTTATGGAAACATTATGAAGAAGCTTTGCACGAGGGTAATAGAGTTATGGAAGCATTATGATGAAGCTATGCACGAGGATAATAGAGTTATGGAAACACTATGAAGAAGCTATGCACGAGGATAATAGAGTTATGGAAACATTATGAAGAAGCTATGCACGAGGATAATAGAATTATGGAAGCAATATGAAGCTATATACAAGGATAATAGAGTTATGGAAACATTATGAAGAAGCTATGCACGAGGATAATAGAGTTATGGAAACATTATGAAGAAGCTATGCATGAGGATAATAAAGCTATGGAAACATTATGAAGAAGCTTTGCACGAGGATAATAGAGTTATGGAAGCATTATGAAGAAGCTATGCACGAGGATAATAGAATTATGGAAGCAATATGAAGCTATATACAAGGATAATAGAGTTATGGAAACATTATGAAGAAGCTATGCACGAGGATAATAGAGTTATGGAAACATTATGAAGAAGCTATGCACGAGGATAATAAAGTTATGGAAACATTATGAAGAAGCTTTGCACGAGGATAATAGAGTTATGGAAACATTATGAAGAAGATATGCACGACGGTAATAGAGTTATGGAAGCATTATGAAGAAGTTATGCACGAGGATAATAGAGTTATGGAAACATTATGAAGAAGCTATGCACGAGGATAATAGAGTTATGGAAGCATTATGAAGAAGCTATGCACGAGGATAATAGAGTTATGGAAACACTATGAAGAAGCTATGCACGAGGATAATAGAGTTATGGAAACATTATGAAGAAGCTATGCACGAGGATAATAGAATTATGGAAGCAATATGAAGCTATATACAAGGATAATAGAGTTATGGAAACATTATGAAGAAGCTATGCACGAGGATAATAGAGTTATGGAAACATTATGAAGAAGCTATGCATGAGGATAATAAAGCTATGGAAACATTATGAAGAAGCTTTGCACGAGGATAATAGAGTTATGGAAGCATTATGAAGAAGCTATGCACGAGGATAATAGAATTATGGAAGCAATATGAAGCTATATACAAGGATAATAGAGTTATGGAAACATTATGAAGAAGCTATGCACGAGGATAATAGAGTTATGGAAACATTATGAAGAAGCTATGCACGAGGATAATAAAGTTATGGAAACATTATGAAGAAGCTTTGCACGAGGATAATAGAGTTATGGAAGCATTATGGAAGCACTATAAACACTATGAGAGTTATGGAAACACTATGAAGAAGCTATGCACGAGGATAATAGAGTTATGGAAACATTATGAAGAAGATATGCACGACGGTAATAGAGTTATGGAAGCATTATGAAGAAGTTATGCACGAGGATAATAGAGTTATGGAAACATTATGAAGAAGCTTTGCACGAGGGTAATAGAGTTATGGAAGCATTATGATGAAGCTATGCACGAGGATAATAGAGTTATGGAAACACTATGAAGAAGCTATGCACGAGGATAATAGAGTTATGGAAACATTATGAAGAAGCTATGCACGAGGATAATAGAATTATGGAAGCAATATGAAGCTATATACAAGGATAATAGAGTTATGGAAACATTATGAAGAAGCTATGCACGAGGATAATAGAGTTATGGAAACATTATGAAGAAGCTATGCATGAGGATAATAAAGCTATGGAAACATTATGAAGAAGCTTTGCACGAGGATAATAGAGTTATGGAAGCATTATGAAGAAGCTATGCACGAGGATAATAGAATTATGGAAGCAATATGAAGCTATATACAAGGATAATAGAGTTATGGAAACATTATGAAGAAGCTATGCACGAGGATAATAGAGTTATGGAAACATTATGAAGAAGCTATGCATGAGGATAATAAAGCTATGGAAACATTATGAAGAAGCTTTGCACGAGGATAATAGAGTTATGGAAGCATTATGAAGAAGCTATGCACGAGGGTAATAGAGTTATGGAAGCATTATGAAGAAGTTATGCACGAGGATAATAGAATTATGGAAGCATTATGAAGCTATATACAAGGATAATAGAGTTATGGAAACATTATGAAGAAGCTATGCACGAGGGTAATAGAGTTATGGAAGCATTATGAAGAAGTTATGCACGAGGATAATAGAGTTATGGAAGCATTATGAAGAAGCTATGCACGAGGACAATAGAGTTATGGAAACACTATGAAGAAGCTCTGCACGAGGATAATAGAGTTATGGAAACATTATGATGAAGCTATGCACGAGGGTAATAGAGTTATGGAAGCATTATGGAGAAGCTTTGCACGAGGATAATAGAGTTATGGAAGCATTATGAAGAAGCTATGCACGAGGATAATAGAGTTATGGAAACACTATGATGAAGCTCTGCACGAGGATAATAGAGTTATGGAAACATTATGAAGAAGCTATGCACGAGGGTAATAGAGTTATGGAAGCATTATGAAGAAGCTTTGCACGAGGATAATAGAGTTATGGAAGCATTATGAAGAAGCTATGCACGAGGATAATAGAGTTATGGAAACACTATGAAGAAGCTCTGCACGAGGATAATAGAGTTATGGAAGCATTATGAAGAGGCTATGCAGAAGGATAATAGAGTTATGGAAGCATTATGAAGAGGCTATGCACAAGGATAATAGAGTTATGGAAGCATTATGAAGAAGCTATGCACGAGGGTAATAGAGTTATGGAAGCATTATGAAGAAGCTATGCACGAGGATAATAGAGTTATGAAAACATTATGAAGAAGCTATGCACGAGGGTAATAGAGTTATGGAAGCATTATGAAGAAGTTATGCACGAGGATAATAGAGTTATGGAAGCATTATGAAGAAGCTATGCACGAGGACAATAGAGTTATGGAAACACTATGAAGAAGCTCTGCACGAGGATAATAGAGTTATGGAATCATTATGATGAAGCTATGCACGAGGGCAATAGAGTTATGGAAACATTATGGAGAAGCTGTGCACGAGGATAATAGAGTAATGGAAGCATTATGATGAAGCAATGCACGAGGATACTAAAGTTATGGAAAGATTATGAAGAAGCTATGCGCGAGGGTAATATAGTTATGAAAACATTATGAATAGGCTATGCAGGAGGGTAATAGAGTTATGGAAACATTATGATGAAGCTATGCACGAGGATAATAGAGTTATGGAAACATTATGAAGAAGCTATGCACGAGGATAATAGAGTTATGGAAACATTATGAGGAAGCTATGCACGAAGATAATAGAGTTATGGAAGCATTATGGAAACATTATGAAAAAGCTATGCACGAGGATAATAGAGTTATGGAAGCATTATGGAAACATTATGATGAAGCTATGCACGAATATAATGGAGTTATGGAAGCATTATGACGAAGCAATGCACGAGGATAATAGAGTTATGGAAACATTATGAAGAAGCTATGCACGAATAGAGTTATGGAAACATTATGAAGAAGCTATGCACGAGGATAATAGAGTTATGGGAACATTATAAAGAAGTTATGCACGAAGATAATCGAGTTATGGAAGCATTATGGAAACATTATGAAGAAGCTATGCACGAGGATAATAGAGTTATGGAAGCATTATGAAGAAGCTATGCACGAGGATAATAGAGTTATGGAGGCATTATGATGAAGCTATGCACGATAATAATAGGGTTATGGAAACATTATGAAGAAGCTATGCACGAGGATCTATGGAAGCATTATGATGGAGCTATGCACGAGAATATTAGAGTTATGGAAGCATTATGAAGAAGCTATGCACGAGGATAATAGAGTTATGGAAACATTATGAAGAAGCTATGCACGAGGATGATAGAGTTATGGAAACATTATGATGAAGCTATCCACGAGGATAATCGAGTTATGGAAGCATTATGATGAACCTATGATACGAGGATAATAGAGTTATGGAAACATTATGATGAAGCTATGCACGAGGATAATAGAGTTATGGAAGCATTATGATGAAGCTATGCACGAGGATAATAGAGTTATGGAAACATTATGAAGAAGCTATGCAAAAAGATTTCAAGAGGCCTTTAGGACTTCCAAAAAAACTTTTGAGCTCAACAAGATTTCGAAAAGTCGATAAAGGCCCTAAAGACTTCCAAGAAATTTTTTGAATTCAAAAAGATTTCAAGAAAGCTAAGAAACGCTGCGAAAAAAAGTGGTAGGCCCTAAGGACTTCCAAAAAATTTTTTGAGGTCAAAAAGTTTTCAAAAAAGTTGAGAAACGCTGCGCAAAAAAATTGGGAGGCTTTAAAGACTTCAAAGAAATTTTTTGAGGTCAAAAAGATTTCAAAAAATTTTGCGAAACGCTGCGAAAAAGAGTGGGAGGCCCTAAAGACTTCCAAGAAATTTTTTGAGGTCAAAAAGTTTTCAAAAAAGTTGAGAAACGCTGCGCAAAAAATTGGGAGGCCCTAAAGACTTCCAAAAAATTTTTGAGCAACAAGATTTCGAAAAAGTCGATAAACGACATCCAAAAAATTGTTTGAGTTCAAGAAGATTTCGAAAAAAGTGAAAAACACTGCGAAAAAAAAATGGGAGTCCCTAAAGACTTCCAAAAAATTTTTCGAGTTCAAGAAGATTTCCAAAAAGTCGATAAACGCTGCGAAAAAAAGTGGGAGGCCCTAAAGACTTCCAACAAATTTTTTGAGTTCAAAAAGTTTTCAAAAAAGTTGAGAAACGCTGCGCAAAAAAATTGGGAGGCCCTAAAGACTTTCAAAAAAATTTTTGAGCAACAAGATTTCGAAAAAGTCGATAAACGACATCCAAAAAATTGTTTGAGTTCAAGAAGATTTCGAAAAAAGTGAGAAACACTTCCAAAAAAAGTAGGAGTCCCTAAAGACTTCCAAAAAATTGTTTGAGTTCAAGAAGATTTCCAAAAAGTCGATAAACGCTGCGAAAAAAAGTGGGAGGCCCTAAAGACTTCCAACAAATTTTTTGAGTTCAAAAAGTTTTCAAAAAAGTTGACTTCCAAAAAAATTTTTGAGCAACAAGATTTCGAAAAAGTCGATAAACGACATCCAAAAAATTGTTTGAGTTCAAGAAGATTTCGAAAAAAGTGAAAAACACTGCGAGAAAAAAATGGGAGTCCCTAAAGACTTCCAAAAAATTTTTGAGCAACAAGATTTCGAAAAAGTCGATAAACGACATCCAAAAAATTGTTTGAGTTCAAGAAGATTTCGAAAAAAGTGAAAAACACTGAAAAACACAAAAACACACTTTTTTTGCGCAGCGTTTCTCAACTTTTTTGAAAACTTTTTGACCTCAAAAAATTTTTTGGAAGTCCTTAGGGCCTACCACTTTTTTTCGCAGCGTTTCTTAGCTTTCTTGAAATCTTTTTGAATTCAAAAAATTTCTTGGAAGTCTTTAGGGCCTTTATCGACTTTTCGAAATCTTGTTGAGCTCAAAAGTTTTTTTGGAAGTCCTAAAGGCCTCTTGAAATCTTTTTGCATAGCTTCTTCATAATGTTTCCATAACTCTATTATCCTCGTGCATAGCTTCATCATAATGCTTCCATAACTCTATTATCCTCGTGCATAGCTTCATCATAATGTTTCCATAACTCTATTATCCTCGTATCATAGGTTCATCATAATGCTTCCATAACTCGATTATCCTCGTGGATAGCTTCATCATAATGTTTCCATAACTCTATCATCCTCGTGCATAGCTTCTTCATAATGTTTCCATAACTCTATTATCCTCGTGCATAGCTTCTTCATAATGCTTCCATAACTCTAATATTCTCGTGCATAGCTCCATCATAATGCTTCCATAGATCCTCGTGCATAGCTTCTTCATAATGTTTCCATAACTCTATTATTATCGTGCATAGCTTCATCATAATGCCTCCATAACTCTATTATCCTCGTGCATAGCTTCTTCATAATGCTTCCATAACTCTATTATCCTCGTGCATAGCTTCTTCATAATGTTTCCATAATGCTTCCATAACTCGATTATCTTCGTGCATAACTTCTTTATAATGTTCCCATAACTCTATTATCCTCGTGCATAGCTTCTTCATAATGTTTCCATAACTCTATTCGTGCATAGCTTCTTCATAATGTTTCCATAACTCTATTATCCTCGTGCATTGCTTCGTCATAATGCTTCCATAACTCCATTATATTCGTGCATAGCTTCATCATAATGTTTCCATAATGCTTCCATAACTCTATTATCCTCGTGCATAGCTTTTTCATAATGTTTCCATAATGCTTCGATAACTCTATTATCTTCGTGCATAGCTTCCTCATAATGTTTCCATAACTCTATTATCCTCGTGCATAGCTTCTTCATAATGTTTCCATAACTCTATTATCCTCGTGCATAGCTTCATCATAATGTTTCCATAACTCTATTACCCTCCTGCATAGCCTATTCATAATGTTTTCATAACTATATTACCCTCGCGCATAGCTTCTTCATAATGTTTCCATAACTTTATTATCCTCGTGCATTGCTTCATCATAATGCTTCCATTACTCTATTATCCTCGTGCACAGCTTCTCCATAATGTTTCCATAACTCTATTGCCCTCGTGCATAGCTTCATCATAATGTTTCCATAACTCTATTATCCTCGTGCAGAGCTTCTTCATAGTGTTTCCATAACTCTACTGTCCTCGTGCATAGCTTCTTCATAATGCTTCCATAACTCTATTATCCTCGTGCATAACTTCTTCATAATGCTTCCATAACTCTATTACCCTCGTGCATAGCTTCTTCATAATGTTTTCATAACTCTATTATCCTCGTGCATAACTTCTTCATAATGCTTCCATAACTCTATTACCCTCGTGCATAGCTTCTTCATAATGCTTCCATAACTCTATTATCCTTGTGCATAGCCTCTTCATAATGCTTCCATAACTCTATTATCCTTCTGCATAGCCTCTTCATAATGCTTCCATAACTCTATTATCCTCGTGCAGAGCTTCTTCATAATGTTTCCATAACTCTATTATCCTCGTGCATATCTTCTTCATAATGTTTCCATAACTCTATTATCCTCGTGCAAAGCTTCTTCATAATGTTTCCATAACTTTATTATCCTCGTGCATAGCTTCTTCATAATGTTTCCATAACTCTATTATCCTCGTGCATAGCTTCTTCATAATGTTTCCATAACTCTATTATCCTTGTATATAGCTTCATATTGCTTCCATAATTCTATTATCCTCGTGCATAGCTTCTTCATAATGCTTCCATAACTCTATTATCCTCGTGCAAAGCTTCTTCATAATGTTTCCATAGCTTTATTATCCTCATGCATAGCTTCTTCATAATGTTTCCATAACTCTATTATCCTCGTGCATAGCTTCTTCATAATGTTTCCATAACCCTATTATCCTTGTATATAGCTTCATATTGCTTCCATAATTCTATTATCCTCGTGCATAGCTTCTTCATAATGTTTCCATAACTCTATTATCCTCGTGCATAGCTTCTTCATAGTGTTTCCATAACTCTATTATCCTCGTGCATAGCTTCATCATAATGCTTCGAAAAGTCGATAAAGGCCCTAAAGACTTCCAAGAAATTTTTTGAATTCAAAAAGATTTCAAGAAAGCTAAGAAACGCTGCGAAAAAAAGTGGTAGGCCCTAAGGACTTCCAAAAAATTTTTTGAGGTCAAAAAGTTTTCAAAAAAGTTGAGAAACGCTGCGCAAAAAAATTGGGAGGCTTTAAAGACTTCAAAGAAATTTTTTGAGGTCAAAAAGATTTCAAAAAATTTTGCGAAACGCTGCGAAAAAGAGTGGGAGGCCCTAAAGACTTCCAAGAAATTTTTTGAGGTCA
Source organism: Syritta pipiens (assembly GCA_905187475.1). NCBI lineage: Eukaryota > Metazoa > Arthropoda > Insecta > Diptera > Syrphidae > Syritta > Syritta pipiens. The sequence goes on along the minus strand of LR994572.1, from coordinate 16,137,703 downwards.
AAAAGTTTTCAAAAAAGTTGAGAAACGCTGCGCAAAAAATTGGGAGGCCCTAAAGACTTCCAAAAAATTTTTGAGCAACAAGATTTCGAAAAAGTCGATAAACGACATCCAAAAAATTGTTTGAGTTCAAGAAGATTTCGAAAAAAGTGAAAAACACTGCGAAAAAAAAATGGGAGTCCCTAAAGACTTCCAAAAAATTTTTCGAGTTCAAGAAGATTTCCAAAAAGTCGATAAACGCTGCGAAAAAAAGTGGGAGGCCCTAAAGACTTCCAACAAATTTTTTGAGTTCAAAAAGTTTTCAAAAAAGTTGAGAAACGCTGCGCAAAAAAATTGGGAGGCCCTAAAGACTTTCAAAAAAATTTTTGAGCAACAAGATTTCGAAAAAGTCGATAAACGACATCCAAAAAATTGTTTGAGTTCAAGAAGATTTCGAAAAAAGTGAGAAACACTGCCAAAAAAAGTAGGAGTCCCTAAAGACTTCCAACAAATTTTTTGAGTTCAAAAAGTTTTCAAAAAAGTTGACTTCCAAAAAAATTTTTGAGCAACAAGATTTCGAAAAAGTCGATAAACGACATCCAAAAAATTGTTTGAGTTCAAGAAGATTTCGAAAAAAGTGAAAAACACTGCGAGAAAAAATGGGAGTCCCTAAAGACTTCCAAAAAATTTTTCGAGTTCAAGAAGATTTCCGAAAAGTCGATAAACGCTGCGAAAAAAAGTGGGAGGCCCTAAAGACTTCCAACAAATTTTTTGAGCTCAAAAAGTTTTCAAAAAAGTTGAGAAACGCTGCGCAAAAAAATTGGGAGGCCCTAAAGACTTCCAAAAAATTTTTTGAGCAACAAGATTTCGAAAAAGTCGATAAACGACATCCAAAAAATTGTTTGAGTTCAAGAAGATTTCGAAAAAAGTGAAAAACACTGCGAAAAAAAAATGGGAGTCCCTAAAGACTTCCAAAAAATTTTTTGAGTTCAAGAAGATTTCCAAAAAGTCGATAAACGCTGTGAAAAAAAGTGAGAGGCCCTAAAGACTTCCAAACAATTTTTTTAGTTCAAAAAGTTTTCAAAAAAGTTTAGAAACGCTGCGCAAAAAAATTGTGAGGCCCTAAAGACTTCCAAAAAAATTTTTGAGCAACAAGATTTCGAAAAAGTCGATAAACGACATCCAAAAAATTGTTTGAGTTCAAGAAGATTTCCAAAAAGTCGATAAACGCTGCGAAAAAAAGTGGGAGGCCCTAAAAACTTCCAAACAATTTTTTGAGTTCAAGATGATTTCGAAAAAAGTGAAAAATGCTGCGAAAAAAATTGGGAGGCCCTAAAGACTTCCAAAAATTTTTTTGAGTTCAAGAAGATTTCGAAAAATGTGAAAAACGCTGCGAAAAAAAGTGGGAGGCCCTAAAGACTTCCAACAAATTTTTTGAGTTCAAAAAGTTTTCAAAAAAGTTGAGAAACGCTGCGCAAAAAAATTGGGAGGCCCTAAAGACTTCCAAAAAATTGTTTGAGTTCAAGAAAGATTCCAAAAAGTCGATAAACGCTGCGAAAAAAAGTGGGAGGCCCTAAAGATTTCCAAGAAATTTTTTGAGTTCAAGAAGATTTCGAAAAATGTGAAAAACGCTGCGAAAAAAATTGGGAGGCCCTAAAAACTTCCAAACAATTTTTTGAGTTCAAGAAGATTTCGAATGAAGTGAAAAACGCTGCGAAAAAAAGTGGGAGGCCCCAAAGACTTCCAACAAATTTTTTGAGTTCAAAAAGTTTTCAAAAAAGTTGAGAAACGCTGCGCAAAAAAATTGGGAGGCCCTAAAGACTTCCAAAAAAATGTTTGAGCAACAAGATTTCGAAAATGTCGATAAACGACATCCAAAAAATTGTTTGAGTTCAAAAAGTTTTCAAAAAAGTTGAGAAACGCTGCGCAAAAAATTGGGAGGCCCTTAAGACTTCCAAAAAATTGTTTGAGTTCAAGAAAGTTTCCAAAAAGTCGATAAACGCTGCGAAAAAAAGTGGGAGGCCCTAAAAACTTCCAAAAAATTTTTTGAGTTCAAGATGATTTCGAAAAAAGTGAAAAATGCTGCGAAAAAAATTGGGAGGCCCTAAAGACTTCCAAAAATTTTTTTGAGTTCAAGAAGATTTCGAAAAATGTGAAAAACGCTGCGAAAAAAAGTGGGAGGCCCTAAAGACTTCCAACAAATTTTTTGAGTTCAAAAAGTTTTCAAAAAAGTTGAGAAACGCTGCGCAAAAAAATTGGGAGGCCCTTAAGACTTCCAAAAAAATTTTTGTGTTCAAGAAAGTTTCCAAAAAGCCGATAAACGCTGCGAAAAAAAGTGGGAGGCCCTAAGGAATTCCAAGAAATTTGTTGAGTTCAAGATAATTTCGAAAAAAGTGAAAAATGCTGCGAAAAAAAGTAGGAGTTATGGAAGCATTATGATGAAGCTATGCACGAGGATAATAGAGTTATGGAAACATTATGATGAAGCTATGCACGAGGATAATAGAGTTATGGAAACATTATGAAGAAGCTATGCACGAGGATAATAGAGTTATGGAAGCATTATGAAGAAGCTTCGCAGGAGGATAATAGAGTTGTGGAAATATTATGAAGAAGTTATGCACGAGGATAATAGAGTTATGGAAGCATTATGAAGAAGCTTTGCACGAGGATAATAAAGTTTTGGAAGCATTATGGAGAAGCTTTGCAGGAGGATAATAGAATTGTGGAAGCATTATGAAGAAGCTATTCACGAGGATAATAGAGTTATGGAAACATTATGAAGAAGCTATGCACGAGGCTAATAGAGTTTTGGAAGCATTATGGAGAAGCTTTGCAGGAGGATAATAGAATTGTGGAAGCATTATGATGAAGCTATGCACGAGGATAATAGAGTTATGGAAACATTATGAAGAAGCTATGCACGAGGAGAATAGAGTTATGGAAGCATTATGGAGAAGCTTTGCAGGAGGATAATAGAATTGTGGAAGCATTATGAAGAAGCTATTCACGAGGATAATAGAGTTATGGAAGCATTATGAAGAAGCTTTGCACGAGGATAATAAAGTTTTGGAAACATTATGAAGAAGCTTTGCAGGAGGATAATAGAGTTGTGGAAGCATTATGAAGAAGCTATTCACGAGGATAATAGAGTTATGGAAACATTATGAAGAAGCTTTGCACGAGGATAATAGAGTTATGGAAGCATTATGGAGAAGCTATGCACGAGGATAATAGAGTTATGGAAGCATGATGAAGAAGCTATGCACGAGGATAATAGAGTTATGGAAACATTATGAAGAAGCTCTGCACGAGGATAATAGAGTTATGGAACCATTATGATGAAGCTATGCACGAGGATAATAGATTTATGTAAGCATTATGAAGAAGCTATGCACGAGGATAATAGAGTTATGGAAGCATTATGAAGAAGCTATGCACGAGGATAATAGAGTTATGGAAGCATTATGAAGAAACTATGTACGAGGATAATAGAGTTATGGAACCATTATGATGAAGCTATGCACGAGGATAATATATTTATGGAAGCATTATGATGAAGCTATGCACGAGGATAATAGAGTTATTTAAGCAATAAGAAGAGGCTATGCACGGGGATAATAGGGTTATGAAAACATTATGAAAAAGCTATGCACGAGGATAATAGAGTTATGGAAGCATTATGAAGAAGGTATGCACGAGGATAATAGAGTTATTGAAGCATTATGAAGAAGCTATGCACGAGGATAATAGAGTTATGGAAGCATTATGAAGAAACTATGTACGAGGATAATAAAGTTTTGGAAACATTATGAAGAAGCTTTGCAGGAGGATAATAGAGTTATGGAAGCTTTATGAAGATGATATGCAAGTGGATAATAGAGTTATGGAAGCATTATGAAGAAGCTTTGCACGAGGATAATAGAGTTATGGAAGCATTATGAAGAAGTTATGCACGAGGATAATAGAGTTATGGAAACATAATGAAGAAGCTATGCACGAGGGTAATAGAGTTATGGAAACATTATGAAGAAGCTATGCACGAGGATAATAGAGTTATGGAAGCATTATGAAGAAGTTATGCACGAGGATAATACAGTTATGGAAGCATTATGAAGAAGCTATGCACGAGGATAATAGAGTTATGGAAACATAATGAAGAAGCTATGCACGAGGGTAATAGAGTTATGGAAACATTATGAAGAAGCTATGCACGAGGATAATAGAGTTATGGAAGCATTATGAAGAAGTTATGCACGAGGATAATACAGTTATGGAAGCATTATGAAGAAGCTATGCACGAGGATAATAGAGTTATGGAAGCATTATGAAGAAGCTTTGCACGAGGATAATAGAGTTATGGAAACATTATGAAGAAGTTATGCACGAGGATAATAGAGTTATGAAAACATTATGGAGAAGCTATGCACGAGGATAATAGGGTTATGGAAGCATTATAAAGAAGCAATGCACGACGGTAATAGAATTATGGAAACATTATTATGAAGCTGTGCACGAGGATAATAGAGTTATGGAAACATTATGAAGAAGCTATGCACGAGGATAATAGAGTTATGGAAACATTATGAAGAAGCTATGCACAAATATAATAGAGTTATGGAAGCATTATGATGAAGCTATGCACGAGGATAATAGAGTTATGGAAGCATTATTATGAAGCTGTGCACGAAGATAATAGAGTTATGGAAACATTATGAAGAAGCTATGCACGAGGATAATAGAGTTATGGAAACATTATGAAGAAGCTACGCACAAATATAATAGAGTTATGGAAGCATTATGATGAAGCTATGCACGAGGATAATAGAGTTATGGAAGCATTATGATGAAGCTATGCACGAATATAATAGAGTTATGGAAACATTATGAAGAGGCTATGCACGAGGATAATAGAGTTATGGAAACATTATGAAGAAGCTATGCATGAATATAATAGAGTTATGGAAGCATTATGAAGAAGCTTTGCACGAGGATAATAGAGTTATGGAAGCATTATGAAGAAGCTTTGCACGAGGATAATAGAGTTATGGAAACATTATGAAGAAGTTATGCACGAGGATAATAGAGTTATGAAAACATTATGAAGAAGCTATGCACGAGGATAATAGAGTTATGGAAGCATTATGAAGAAGCTATGCACGAGGATAATAGAGCTATGGAAGCATTATGAAGAAGCTCTGCACGAGGATAATAGAGTTATGGAAGCATTATGAAGAAGCTATGCACGAGGATAATAGAGTTATGGAAGCATTATGAAGAAGCTTTGCACGAGGATAATAGAGTTATGGAAGCATTATGAAGCTATGCACGAGGATAATTGAGTTATGGAAACATTATGAAGAAGCTATGTACGAGGAAAATAGAGTTACGGAAACATTATGAAGAAGCTATGCACGAGGATAATAGAGCTATGGAAGCATTATGAAGAAGCTCTGCACGAGGATAATAGAGTTATGGAAACATTATGGAGAAGCTATGCACGAGGATAATAGAGCTATGGAAGCATTATGAAGAAGCTATGCACGAGGATAATAGAGTTGTGGAAGCATTATGAAGAAGCTATGCATGAGGATAATAGAGTTATGGAAACATTATGGAGAAGCTTTGCACGAGGATAATAGAGTTATGGAAGCATTATGAAGCTATGCACGAGGATAATTGAGTTATGGAAACATTATGAAGAAGCTATGTACGAGGAAAATAGAGTTACGGAAACATTATGAAGAAGCTATGCACGAGGATAATAGAGCTATGGAAGCATTATGAAGAAGCTCTGCACGAGGATAATAGAGTTATGGAAACATTATGGAGAAGCTATGCACGAGGATAATAGGGCTATGGAAGCATTATAAAGAAGCAATGCACGACGGTAATAGAATTATGGAAACATTATGAGGAAGCTATGCAGGAGGATAATAGGGTTATGGAAACATTATGAAGCTATGCACGAGGATAATTGAGTTATGGAAACATTATGAAGAAGCTATGTACGAGGAAAATAGAGTTACGGAAACATTATGAAGAAGCTATGCACGAGGATAATAGAGTTGTGGAAGCATTATGAAGAAGCTATGCATGAGGATAATAGAGTTATGGAAACATTATGGAGAAGCTATGCACGAGGATAATAGGGTTATGGAAGCATTATAAAGAAGCAATGCACGACGGTAATAGAATTATGGAAACATTATGAAGAAGCTATGCAGGAGGATAATAGGGTTATGGAAACGTTATGAAGCTATGCACGAGGATAATTGAGTTATGGAAACATTATGAAGAAGTTATGCACGAGGATAATAGAGTTATGGAAGCATTATGAAGAAGCTTTGCACGGGGATAATAGAGTTGTGGAAGCATTATGAAGAAGCTATGCATGAGGATAATAGAGTTATGGAAGCATTATGAAGCTATATACAAGGATAATAGAGTTATGGAAACATTATGAAGAAGCTTTGCACGAGGATAATAGAGTTATGGAAACATTATGAAGAAGCTATGCACGAGGATAATAGAGTTATGGAAACATTATGAAGAAGTTATGCACGAGGATAATAGAGTTGTGAAAACATTATGAAGAAGCTATGCACGAGGATAATAGAGTTATGGAAGCATTATGAAGCTATATACAAGGATAATAGAGTTATGAAAACATTATGAAGAAGCTTTGCACGAGGATAATAGAGTTATGGAAAAATTATGAAGAAGCTATGCACGAGGATAATAGAGTTATGGAAACATTATGAAGAAGTTATGCACGAGGATAATAGAGTTATGAAAACATTATGAAGAAGCTATGCACGAGGATAATAGAGTCATGGAAGCATTATGAAGAAGCTATGCACGAGGATAATAGAGTTATGGAAGCATTATGAAGAAGCTTTGCACGAGGATAATAGAATTATGGAAGCATTATGAAGAAGCTATGCACGAGGATAGTAGAGTTATGAAAGCATTATGAAGAAGCTATGCACGAGGATAATGGAGTTATGGAAGCATTATGAAGAAGCTATGCACGAGGATAATAGAGTTATGGAAACATTATGAAGAAGCTATGCACGAGGATAATAGAGTTATGGAAGCATTATGAAGAAGCTATGCACGAGGATAATAGAGTTGTGGAAATATTATGAAGAAGTTATGCACGAGGATAATAGAGTTATGGAAGCATTATGATGAAGCTATGCACGAGGATAATAGAGTTATGGAAACATTATGATGAAGCTATGCACGAGGATAATAGAGTTATGAAAACATTATGATGAAGCTATGCACGAGGATAATAGAGTTATGGAAACATTATGAAGAAGCTATGCACGAGGATAATAGAGTTATGGAAGCATTATGAAGAAGCTATGCACGAGGATAATAGAGTTATGGAAGCATTATGAAGAAGCTATGCACGAGGATAATAGAGTTATGGAAACATTATGAAGAAGCTATGCACGAGGATAATAAAGTTATGGAAGCATTATGAAGAAGCTATGCACGAGGATGGTTATGGAAACATTATGAAGAAGTTATGCACGAGGATAATAGAGTTATGGAAACATTATGAAGAAGCTTTGCACGAGGATAATATAGTTATGGAAGTATTATGAAGAAGCTATGCACGACGGTAACAGAATTATGGAAACATTATGAAGAAGCTATGCAAGAGGATAATAGGGTTATGGAAACATTATGAAGCTATGCACGAGGATAATTGAATTATGGAAACATTATGAAGAAGCTATGTACAAGGAAAATAGAGTTACGGAAACATTATGAAGAAGCTATGCACGAGGATAATAGAGTTGTGGAAGCATTATGAAGAAGCTATGCATGAGGAAAATAGGGTTATGGAAACATTATGAAGCTATGCACGAGGATAATTAGTTATGGAAACATTATGAAGAAGTTATGCACGAGGATAATAGAGTTATGGAAGCATTATGAAGAAGCTTTGCACGAGGATAATAAAGTTATGGAAACATTATGAAGAAGCTTTGCAGGAGGATAATAGAGTTGTGGAAGCATTATGAAGAAGCTATGCATGAGGATAATAGAGTTATGGAAGCATTATGAAGCTATATACAAGGATAATAGAGTTATGGAAACATTATGAAGCAGTTATGGACGAGGATGACCGAGAATTGGAAGCGTGATGAGGAAGTTATGGACGAGGATAATAGAGTTATGGAAGCATTATGAAGAAGCTATGCACGAGGATAATAGAGTTATGGAAGCATTATGAAGAAGCTTTGCACGAGGATAATAGAGTTATGGAAGCATTATGAAGCTATGCACGAGGATAATTGAGTTATGGAAACATTATGAAGAAGCTATGTACGAGGAAAATAGAGTTACGGAAACATTATGAAGAAGCTATGCACGAGGATAATAGAGTTGTGGAAGCATTATGAAGAAGCTATGCATGAGGATAATAGAGTTATGGAAACATTATGGAGAAGCTTTGCACGAGGATAATAGAGTTATGGAAGCATTATGAAGCTATGCACGAGGATAATTGAGTTATGGAAACATTATGAAGAAGCTATGTACGAGGAAAATAGAGTTACGGAAACATTATGAAGAAGCTATGCACGAGGATAATAGAGCTATGGAAGCATTATGAAGAAGCTCTGCACGAGGATAATAGAGTTATGGAAACATTATGGAGAAGCTATGCACGAGGATAATAGGGCTATGGAAGCATTATAAAGAAGCAATGCACGACGGTAATAGAATTATGGAAACATTATGAGGAAGCTATGCAGGAGGATAATAGGGTTATGGAAACATTATGAAGCTATGCACGAGGATAATTGAGTTATGGAAACATTATGAAGAAGCTATGTACGAGGAAAATAGAGTTACGGAAACATTATGAAGAAGCTATGCACGAGGATAATAGAGTTGTGGAAGCATTATGAAGAAGCTATGCATGAGGATAATAGAGTTATGGAAACATTATGGAGAAGCTATGCACGAGGATAATAGGGTTATGGAAGCATTATAAAGAAGCAATGCACGACGGTAATAGAATTATGGAAACATTATGAAGAAGCTATGCAGGAGGATAATAGGGTTATGGAAACGTTATGAAGCTATGCACGAGGATAATTGAGTTATGGAAACATTATGAAGAAGTTATGCACGAGGATAATAGAGTTATGGAAGCATTATGAAGAAGCTTTGCACGGGGATAATAGAGTTGTGGAAGCATTATGAAGAAGCTATGCATGAGGATAATAGAGTTATGGAAGCATTATGAAGCTATATACAAGGATAATAGAGTTATGGAAACATTATGAAGAAGCTTTGCACGAGGATAATAGAGTTATGGAAACATTATGAAGAAGCTATGCACGAGGATAATAGAGTTATGGAAACATTATGAAGAAGTTATGCACGAGGATAATAGAGTTGTGAAAACATTATGAAGAAGCTATGCACGAGGATAATAGAGTTATGGAAGCATTATGAAGCTATATACAAGGATAATAGAGTTATGAAAACATTATGAAGAAGCTTTGCACGAGGATAATAGAGTTATGGAAAAATTATGAAGAAGCTATGCACGAGGATAATAGAGTTATGGAAACATTATGAAGAAGTTATGCACGAGGATAATAGAGTTATGAAAACATTATGAAGAAGCTATGCACGAGGATAATAGAGTCATGGAAGCATTATGAAGAAGCTATGCACGAGGATAATAGAGTTATGGAAGCATTATGAAGAAGCTTTGCACGAGGATAATAGAATTATGGAAGCATTATGAAGAAGCTATGCACGAGGATAGTAGAGTTATGAAAGCATTATGAAGAAGCTATGCACGAGGATAATAGAGTTATGGAAGCATTATGAAGAAGCTATGCACGAGGATAATAGAGTTATGGAAACATTATGAAGAAGCTATGCACGAGGATAATAGAGTTATGGAAGCATTATGAAGAAGCTATGCACGAGGATAATAGAGTTGTGGAAATATTATGAAGAAGTTATGCACGAGGATAATAGAGTTATGGAAGCATTATGATGAAGCTATGCACGAGGATAATAGAGTTATGGAAACATTATGATGAAGCTATGCACGAGGATAATAGAGTTATGAAAACATTATGATGAAGCTATGCACGAGGATAATAGAGTTATGGAAACATTATGAAGAAGCTATGCACGAGGATAATAGAGTTATGGAAGCATTATGAAGAAGCTATGCACGAGGATAATAGAGTTATGGAAGCATTATGAAGAAGCTATGCACGAGGATAATAGAGTTATGGAAACATTATGAAGAAGCTATGCACGAGGATAATAAAGTTATGGAAGCATTATGAAGAAGCTATGCACGAGGATGGTTATGGAAACATTATGAAGAAGTTATGCACGAGGATAATAGAGTTATGGAAACATTATGAAGAAGCTTTGCACGAGGATAATATAGTTATGGAAGTATTATGAAGAAGCTATGCACGACGGTAACAGAATTATGGAAACATTATGAAGAAGCTATGCAAGAGGATAATAGGGTTATGGAAACATTATGAAGCTATGCACGAGGATAATTGAATTATGGAAACATTATGAAGAAGCTATGTACAAGGAAAATAGAGTTACGGAAACATTATGAAGAAGCTATGCACGAGGATAATAGAGTTGTGGAAGCATTATGAAGAAGCTATGCATGAGGAAAATAGGGTTATGGAAACATTATGAAGCTATGCACGAGGATAATTAGTTATGGAAACATTATGAAGAAGTTATGCACGAGGATAATAGAGTTATGGAAGCATTATGAAGAAGCTTTGCACGAGGATAATAAAGTTATGGAAACATTATGAAGAGGTTATAGACGAGGATGATCGAGAATTGGAAGCGTTATGAGGAAGTTATGGACGAGGATAATAGAGTTATGGAAGCATTATGAAGAAGCTATGCACGAGGATAATAGAGTTATGGAGGCATTATGAAGAAGCTATGCACGAGGATAATAGTGTTATGGAAACATTATGAAGCAGTTATGGACGAGGATGACCGAGAATTGGAAGCGTGATGAGGAAGTTATGGACGAGGATAATAGAGTTATGGAAGCATTATGAAGAAGCTATGCACGAGGATAATAGAGTTATGGAAATATTATGAAGAAGTTATGCACGAGGATAATAGAGTTATGGAAACATTATGAAGAAGCTTTGCACGAGGATAATAAAGTTATGGAAACATTATGAAGAGGTTATAGACGAGGATGATCGAGAATTGGAAGCGTTATGAGGAAGTTATGGACGAGGATAATAGAGTTATGGAAGCATTATGAAGAAGCTATGCACGAGGATAATAGAGTTATGGAGGCATTATGAAGAAGCTATGCACGAGGATAATAGTGTTATGGAAACATTATGAAGCAGTTATGGACGAGGATGACCGAGAATTGGAAGCGTGATGAGGAAGTTATGGACGAGGATAATAGAGTTATGGAAGCATTATGAAGAAGCTATGCACGAGGATAATAGAGTTATGGAAATATTATGAAGAAGTTATGCACGACGATAATAGAGTTATGGAAACATTATGAAGAAGCTTTGCACGAGTATAATAAAGTTATGGAAACATTATGAAGAGGTTATAGACGAGGATGATCGAGAATTGGAAGCGTTATGAGGAAGTTATGGACGAGGATAATAGAGTTATGGAAGCATTATGAAGAAGCTATGCACGAGGATAATAGAGTTATGGAAGCATTATGAAGAAGCTATGCACGAGGATAATAGAGTTATGGAAACATTATGAAGCAGTTATGGACGAGGATGACCGAGAATTGGAAGCGTGATGAGGAAGTTATGGACGAGGATAATAGAGTTATGGAAATATTATGGAGAAGCTATGCACGAGGATAATAGAGTTATGGACGCATTATGAAGCTATATACAAGGATAATAGAGTTATGGAAGCATTATGAAGAGGCTATGCACGAGGATAATAGAGTTATGGAAGCATTATGAAGAAGCTATGCGTGAGGATAATAGAGTTATGGAAACATTATGAAGAAGCTTTGCACGAGGATAATAGAATTATGGAATCATTATGAAGAAGCTATGCACGAGGATAATAGAGTTATGGAAATATTATGAAGAAGTTATGCACGAGGAAAATAGAGTTATGGAAGCATTATGAAGAAGCTTTGCACGAGGATAATAGAGTTATGGAAAAATTATGAAGAAGTTATGCACGAGGATAATAGAGTTATGGAAATATTATGGAGAAGCTATGCAGGAGGATAATAGCTATATACAAGGATAATAGAGTTATGGAAACATTATGAAGAAGCTTTGCAGGAGGATAATAGAGTTGTGGAAGCATTATGAAGAAGCTATGCGTGAGGATAATAGAGTTATGGAAAAATTATGAAAAAGCTTTGCACGAGGATAATAGAGTTATGGAAACATTATGAAGAATTTATGCACGAGGATAATAGAGTTATGGAAACATTATGGAGAAGCTATGCACGAGGATAATAGACTTATAGTAGCATTATGAAGAAGCTATGCATGAGGATAATAAAGATGTGGAAACATTATGAAGAAGCTTTGCACGAGGATAATAGTGTTATGGAAACATTATGAAGAAGCTTTGCACGAGGATAATAGAATTATGGAAGCATTATGAAGAAGCTATGCATGAGGATAATAGAGTTATGGAAGCATTATGAAGAAGCTATGCACGAGGATAATAGACTTATGGAAGCATTATGAAGAGGCTATGCACGGGGATAATAGAGTTATGGAAGCATTATGAAGAAGCTATGCACGAGGATAATAGTGTTATGGAAACATTATGAATTAGCTTTGCACGAGGATAATAGAATTATGGAAGCATTATGAAGAAGCTATGCACGAGGATAATAGAGTAATGGAAGCATTATGAAGAAGCTATGCACGAGGATAATAGTGTTATGGAAACATTATGAAGAAGCTTTGCACGAGGATAATAGAGTTATGGAAACATTATGAAGAAGCTATGCACGAGGATAATAGAATTATGGAACCATTATGATGAAGCTATGCACGAGGATAATAGAGTTATAGAAGCATTATGAAGAAGCTATGCACGAGGATAATAGTGTTATGGACACATTATGAAGAAGTTATGCACGATGATAATAGAGTTATGGAAACATTATGAAGAAGCTATGCACGAGGATAATAGTGTTATGGAAACATTATGAAGAAGCTTTGCACGAGGATAATAGAGTTATGGAAACATTATGAAGAAGCTATGCACGAGGATAATAGAATTATGGAACCATTATGATGAAGCTATGCACGAGGATAATAGAGTTATAGAAGCATTATGAAGAAGCTATGCACGAGGATAATAGTGTTATGGACACATTATGAAGAAGTTATGCACGATGATAATAGAGTTATGGAAACATTATGAAGAAGCTATGCACGAGGATAATAAAGTTATGGAAACATTATGAAGAAGCTTTGCACGAGGATAATAGAGTTATGGAAGCATTATGAAGAAGCTATGCACGAGGATAATAGTGTTATGGAAGCATTATGAAGAAGCTATGCACGAGGATAATAGAGTTATGGAAACATTATGATGAAGCTATGCACGAGGATAATAGAGTTATGGAAACATTATGAAGAAGCTTTGCACGAGGATAATAGAATTATGGAAGCATTATGAAGAAGCTATGCACGAGGATAATAGAGTTATGGAAATATTATGAAAAAGTTATGCACGAGGAAAATAGAGTTATGGAGGATAATAGAGTTATGGAAAAATTATGAAGAAGTTATGCACGAGGATAATAGAGTTATGGAAACATTATGGAGAAGCTATGCACGAGGATAATAGAGTTATGGACGCATTATGAAGCTATATACAAGGATAATAGAGTTATGGAAACATTATGAAGAAGCTTTGCAGGAGGATAATAGAGTTGTGGAAGCATTATGAAGAAGCTATGCGTGAGGATAATAGAGTTATGGAAACATTATGAAGAAGCTTTGCACGAGGATAATAGAGTTATGGAAACATTATGAAGAAGTTATGCACGAGGATAATAGAGTTATGGAAACATTATGGAGAAGCTATGCACGAGGATAATAGAGTTATAGTAGCATTATGAAGAAGCTATGCACGAGGATAATAAAGTTATGGAAACATTATGAAGAAGCTTTGCACGAGGATAATAGAGTTATGGAAGCATTATGAAGAAGCTATGCACGAGGATAATAGAGTTGTGGAAGCATTATGAGGAAGCTATGCACGAGGATAATAGAGTTATGGAAGCATTATGAAGAAGCTATGCACGAGGATAATAGTGTTATGGAAACATTATGATGAAGTTATGCACGAGAATAATAGAGTTATGGAAACATTATGAAGAAGCTATGCACGAGGATAATAGTGTTATGGAAACATTATGATGAAGCTATGCACGAGGATAATAGAGTTATGGAAGCATTATGAAGAAGCTATGCACGAGGATAATAGAGTTATGGAAGCATTATGAAGAGGCTATGCACGAGGATAATAGAGTTATGGAAGCATTATGAAGAGGCTATGCACGAGGATAATAGTGTTATGGAATCATTATGATGAAGCTATGCACGAGGATAATAGAGTTATGGAAGCATTATGAAGAAGCTATGCACGAGGATAAATAGAGTTATGGAAGCATTATGAAGAAGCTATGCACGAGGATAATAGAGTTATGGAAACATTATGATGAAGCTATGCACGAGGATAATAGAGTTATGGAAACATTATGAAGAAGCACGAGGATAATAGAGTTATGGAAGCATTATGAAGAAGCTATGCACGAGGATAATAGAGTTATGGAAACATTATGATGAAGCTATGCACGAGGATAATAGAGTTATGGAAGCATTATGAAGAAGCTATGCACGAGGATAATAGATTTATGGAAGCATTATGAAGAAGCTATGCACGAGGGTAATAGAGTTATGGAAACATTATGAAGAAGCTATGCACGAGGATAATAGAGTTATGGAAACATTATGATGAAGCTATGCACGAGGATAATAGAGTTATGGAAACATTATGAAGAAGCTATGCACGAGGATAATAGAGTTATGGAAGCATTATGAAGAAGCTTTGCACGAGGATAATAAAGTTTTGGAAACATTATGAAGAAGCTTTGCAGGAGGATAATAGAGTTGTGGAAGCATTATGATGAAGCTATGCACGAGGATAATAGAGTTATGGAAGCATTATGAAGAAGCTATGCACGAGGATAATAGAGTTATGGAAACATTATGATGAAGCTATGCACGAGGATAATAGAGTTATGGAAACATTATGAAGAAGCTATGAACGAGGATAATAGAGTTATGGAAGCATTATGAAGAGGCTATGCAGGAGGATAATAGATTTATGGAAGCATTATGAAGAAGCTATGCACGAGGATAATAAAGTTATGGAAACATTATGAAGATGCTTTGCACGAGGATAATAGAGTTATGGAAGCATTATGATGAAGCTATGCACGAGGATAATAGAGTTATGGAAACATTATGAAGAAGCACGAGGATAATAGAGTTATGGAAGCATTATGAAGAAGCTATGCACGAGGATAATAGAGTTATGGAAACATTATGATGAAGCTATGCACGAGGATAATAGAGTTATGGAAGCATTATGAAGAAGCTATGCACGAGGATAATAGATTTATGGAAGCATTATGAAGAAGCTATGCACGAGGGTAATAGAGTTATGGAAACATTATGAAGAAGCTATGCACGAGGATAATAGAGTTATGGAAACATTATGATGAAGCTATGCACGAGGATAATAGAGTTATGGAAACATTATGAAGAAGCTATGCACGAGGATAATAGAGTTATGGAAGCATTATGAAGAAGCTTTGCACGAGGATAATAAAGTTTTGGAAACATTATGAAGAAGCTTTGCAGGAGGATAATAGAGTTGTGGAAGCATTATGATGAAGCTATGCACGAGGATAATAGAGTTATGGAAGCATTATGAAGAAGCTATGCACGAGGATAATAGAGTTATGGAAACATTATGATGAAGCTATGCACGAGGATAATAGAGTTATGGAAACATTATGAAGAAGCTATGAACGAGGATAATAGAGTTATGGAAGCATTATGAAGAGGCTATGCAGGAGGATAATAGATTTATGGAAGCATTATGAAGAAGCTATGCACGAGGATAATAAAGTTATGGAAACATTATGAAGATGCTTTGCACGAGGATAATAGAGTTATGGAAGCATTATGAAGAAGCTATGCACGAGGATAATAGAGTTATGGAAACATTATGATGAAGCTATGCACGAGGATAATAGAGTTATGGAAACATTATGAAGAAGCTATGCACGAGGATAATAGAGTTATGGAAACATTATGAAGAAGCTTTGCACGAGGATAATAGAGTTATGGAAGCATTATGAAGAAGCTATGCACGAGGATAATAGAGTTATGGAAGCATTATGAAGAAGCTATGCACGAGGATAATAGAGTTATGGAAACATTATGAAGAAGCTATGCACGAGGATAAAAGAGTTATGGAAGCATTATGAAGCTATATACAAGGATAATAATATGGAAACATTATGAAGAAGCTATGCACGAGGATAATAGAGTTATGGAAACATTATGAAGAAGCTTTGCACGAGGATAATAGAGTTTTGGAAGCATTATGAAGAAGCTATGCACGAGGATAATAGAGTTATGGAAACATTATGAAGAAGCTTTGCACGAGGATAATAGAGTTATGGAAACATTATGAAGAAGCTATGCACGAGGATAATAGAGTTATGGAAGCATTATGAAGAAGCTATGCACGAGGATAATAGAGTTATGGAAACATTATGAAGAAGCTATGCACGAGGATAATAGAGTTATGGAAACATTATGAAGAAGCTATGCACGAGGATAATAGAGTTATGGAAACATTATGAAGAAGCTTTGCACGAGGATAATAGACTTATGGAAGCATTATGAAGAAGCTATGCACGAGGATAATAGAATTATGGAAGCATTATGGAGAAGTTATGCACGAGGATAAAAGAGTTATGGAAACATTATGATGAAGCTATGCACGAGGATAATAGAGTTATGGAAACATTATGAAGAGGCTATGCACGAGGATAATAGAGTTATGGAAGCATTATGAATAAGCTATGCACGAGGATAATAGAGTTATGGAAGCATTATGAAGAAGCTATGCACGAGGATAATAGAGTTATGGAAACATTATGATGAAGCTATGCACGAGGATAATAGAGTTATGGAAACATTATGATGAAGCTATGCACGAGGATAATAGAGTTATGGAAACATTATGAAGAAGCTATGCACGATTATAATAGAGTTATGGAAACATTATGAAGAAGCTATGCACGAGGATAATAGAGTTATGGAAGCATTATGAAGAAGCTATGCACGAGGATAATAGAATTATGGAAGCATTATGAAGAAGTTATGAACGAGGATGACCGAGAATTGGAAGCGTTATGAGGAAGTTATGGACGAGGATAATAGAGTTATGGGAGCATTATGAAGAAGCTATGCACGAATATAATAGAGTTATGGAAACATTATGAAGAGGCTATGCACGAGGATAATAGAGTTATGGAAACATTATGAAGAAGCTATGCATGAATATAATAGAGTTATGGAAGCATTATGAAGAAGCTATGCACGAGGATGATAGAGTTATGGAAGCATTATGAAGAAGCTATGCACGAGGATAATAGAGTTATGGAAACATTATGATGAAGCTATGCACGAATATAATAGAGTTATGGAAACATTATGAAGAGGCTATGCACGAGGATAATAGAGTTATGGAAGCATTATGATGAAGCTATGCACGAGGATGATGGAGTTATGGAAACATTATGAAGAAGCTATGCACGAGGATAATAGAGTTATGGAAGCATTATAGAAACATTATGATGAAGCTATGAACGAGGATAATAGAGTTATGGAAACATTATGAAGAAGCTATGCACGAGGATAATAGAGTTATGGAAGCATTATGAAGAAGTTATGCACGAGGGTAATAGAGTTATGGAAGCATTATGATGAAGCTATGCACGAGGATAATAGAGTTATGGAAACATTATGAAGAAGCTATGCACGAGGATAATAGAGTTATGGAAGCATTATGAAGAAGTTATGCACGAGGGTAATAGAGCTATGGAAGCATTATGATGAAGCTATGCACGAGGATAATAGAGTTATGGAAGCATTATGAAGAAGCTATGCACGAGGATAAACGAGTTATGAAAACATTATGGAGAAGCTGTGCACGAGGATAATAGAGTTATGGAAATATTATGAAGAAGCTATGCACATGGGTAATAGAGTTATGGAAGCAATATGATGAAGCTATGCACGAGGATAATAGAGTTATGGAAACATTATGAAGAAGCTATGCACGAGGATAATAGAGTTATGGAAGCATTATGAAGAAGCTATGCACGAGGATAATAGAGTTATGGAAACATTATGAAGTAGCTATGCACGAGGATAATAGAGTTATGGAAGCATTATGAAGAAGCTATGCACGAGGATGGTTATGGAAACTTTATGAAGAAGTTATGCACGAGGATAATAGAGTTATGGAAACATTATGAAGAAGCTTTGCACGAGGATAATATAGTTATGGAAGTATTATGAAGAAGCTATGCACGACGGTAACAGAATTATGGAAACATTATGAAGAAGCTATGCACGAGGATAATAGGGTTATGGAAACATTATGAAGCTATGCACGAGGATAATTGAGTTATGGAAACATTATGAAGAAGCTATGTACAAGGAAAATAGAGTTACGGAAACATTATGAAGAAGCTATGCACGAGGATAATAGAGTTGTGGAAGCATTATGAGGAAGCTATGCATGAGGAAAATAGGGTTATGGAAACATTATGAAGCTATGCACGAGGATAATTAGTTATGGAAACATTATGAAGAAGTTATGCACGAGGATAATAGAGTTATGGAAGCATTATGAAGAAGCTTTGCACGAGGATAATAAAGTTATGGAAACATTATGAAGAAGCTTTGCAGGAGGATAATAGAGTTGTGGAAGCATTATGAAGAAGCTATGCATGAGGATAATAGAGTTATGGAAGCATTATGAAGCTATATACAAGGATAATAGAGTTATGGAAACATTATGAAGAAGCTTTGCACGAGGATAATAGATTTATGGAAACATTATGAAGAAGTTATGCACGAGGATAATAGAGTTATGGAAACATTATGAAGAAGTTATGCACGAGGATAATAGAGTTATGGAAACATTATGAAGAAGCTTTGCACGAGGATAATAAAGTTATGGAAACATTATGAAGAGGTTATAGACGAGGATGACCGAGAATTGGAAGCGTTATGAGGAAGTTATGGACGAGGATAATAGAGTTATGGAAGCGTTATTAAGAAGCTATGCACGAGGATAATAGAGTTATGGAAGCATTATGAAGAAGCTATGCACGAGGATAATAGAGTTATGGAAGCATTATGAAGCTATATACAAGGATAATAGAGTTATGGAAACATTATGAAGAAGCTTTGCACGAGGATAATAGAGGTATGGAAACATTATGAAGAAGTTATGCACGAGGATAATAGAGTTATGGAAACACTATGAAGAAGTTATGCACGAGGATAATAGAGTTATGGAAACATTATGAAGAAGCTTTGCACGAGGATAATAAAGTTATGGAAACATTATGAAGAGGTTATAGACGAGGATGATCGAGAATTGGAAGCGTTATGAGGAAGTTATGGACGAGGATAATAGAGTTATGGAAGCATTATGAAGGAGCTATGCACGAGGATAATAGAGTTATGGAAGCATTATGAAGAAGCTATGCACGAGGATAATAGAGTTATGGAAACATTATGAAGCAGTTATGGACGAGGATGACCGAGAATTGGAAGCGTGATGAGGAAGTTATGGACGAGGATAATAGAGTTATGGAAGCATTATGAAGAAGCTATGCACGAGGATAATAGAGTTATGGAAATATTATGAAGAAGTTATGCACGAGGATAATAGAGTTATGGAAGCATTATGAAGAAGCTTTGCACGAGGATAATAGAGTTATGGATGCAGGAGGATAATAGAGTTATGGAAATATTATGGAGAAGCTATGCACGAGGATAATAGAGTTATTCACGCATTATGAAGCTATATACAAGGATAATAGAGTTATGGAAGCATTATGAAGAGGCTATGCACGAGGATAATAGAGTTATGGAAGCATTATGAAGAAGCTATGCGTGAGGATAATAGAGTTATGGAAACATTATGAAAAAGCTTTGCACGAGGATAATAGAATTATGGAAGCATTATGAAGAAGCTATGCACGAGGATAATAGAGTTATGGAAATATTATGAAGAAGTTATGCACGAGGAAAATAGAGTTATGGAAGCATTATGAAGAAGCTTTGCACGAGGATAATAGAGTTATGGAAAAATTATGAAGAAGTTATGCACGAGGATAATAGAGTTATGGAAACATTATGGAGGAGCTATGCAGGAGGATAATAGCTATATACAAGGATAATAGAGTTATGGAAACATTATGAAGAATTTATGCACGAGGATAATAGAGTTATGGAAACATTATGGAGAAGCTATGCACGAGGATAATAGACTTATAGTAGCATTATGAAGAAGCTATGCACGAGGATAATAAAGATGTGGAAACATTATGAAGAAGCTTTGCACGAGGATAATAGTGTTATGGAAACATTATGAAGAAGCTTTGCACGAGGATAATAGAATTATGGAAGCATTATGAAGAAGCTATGCACGAGGATAATAGGGTTATGGAAGCATTATGAAGAAGCTATGCACGAGGATAATAGACTTATGGAAGCATTATGAAGAGGCTATGCACGGGGATAATAGAGTTATGGAAGCATTATAATGAAGCTATGCACGAGGATATTAGAGTTATGGAAACATTATGAAGAAGCTTTGCACGAGGATAATAGAATTATGGAAGCATTATGAAGAAGCTATGCACGAGGATAATAGAGTTATGGAAATATTATGAAGAAGTTATGCACGAGGAAAATAGAGTTATGGAGGATAATAGAGTTATGGAAAAATTATGAAGAAGTTATGCACGAGGATAATAGAGTTATGGAAACATTATGGAGAAGCTATGCACGAGGATAATAGAGTTATGGACGCATTATGAAGCTATATACAAGGATAATAGAGTTATGGAAACATTATGAAGAAGCTTTGCAGGAGGATAATAGAGTTGTGGAAGCATTATGAAGAAGCTATGCGTGAGGATAATAGAGTTATGGAAACATTATGAAGAAGCTTTGCACGAGGATAATAGAGTTATGGAAACATTATGAAGAAGTTATGCACGAGGATAATAGAGTTATGGAAACATTATGGAGAAGCTATGCACGAGGATAATAGAGTTATAGTAGCATTATGAAGAAGCTATGCACGAGGATAATAAAGTTATGGAAACATTATGAAGAAGCTTTGCACGAGGATAATAGAGTTATGGAAGCATTATGAAGAAGCTATGCACGAGGATAATAGAGTTGTGGAAGCATTATGAGGAAGCTATGCACGAGGATAATAGAGTTATGGAAGCATTATGAAGAAGCTATGCACGAGGAAACATTATGATGAAGTTATGCACGAGAATAATAGAGTTATGGAAACATTATGAAGAAGCTATGCACGAGGATAATAGTGTTATGGAAACATTATGATGAAGCTATGCACGAGGATAATAGAGTTATGGAAGCATTATGAAGAAGCTATGCACGATGATAATAGAGTTATGGAAGCATTATGAAGAGGCTATGCACGAGGATAATAGAGTTATGGAAGCATTATGAAGAGGCTATGCACGAGGATAATAGTGTTATGGAATCATTATGATGAAGCTATGCACGAGGATAATAGAGTTATGGAAATATTATGAAGAAGCTATGCACGAGGATAATAGAGTTATGGAAGCATTATGAAGAAGCTATGCACGAGGATAATAGAGTTATGGAAACATTATGATGAAGCTATGCACGAGGATAATAGAGTTATGGAAGCATTATGAAGAAGCTATGCACGAGGATAATAGAGTTATGGAAACATTATGATGAAGCTATGCACGAGGATAATAGAGTTATGGAAGCATTATGAAGAAGCTATGCACGAGGATAATAGATTTATGGAAGCATTATGAAGAAGCTATGCACGAGGGTAATAGAGTTATGGAAACATTATGAAGAAGCTATGCACGAGGATAATAGAGTTATGGAAACATTATGATGAAGCTATGCACGAGGATAATAGAGTTATGGAAACATTATGAAGAAGCTATGCACGAGGATAATAGAGTTATGGAAGCATTATGAAGAAGCTTTGCACGAGGATAATAAAGTTTTGGAAACATTATGAAGAAGCTTTGCAGGAGGATAATAGAGTTGTGGAAGCATTATGATGAAGCTATGCACGAGGATAATAGAGTTATGGAAGCATTATGAAGAAGCTATGCACGAGGATAATAGAGTTATGGAAACATTATGATGAAGCTATGCACGAGGATAATAGAGTTATGGAAACATTATGAAGAAGCTTTGCACGAGGATAATAGAGTTATGGAAACATTATGAAGAAGCTATGCACGAGGATAATAGAGTTATGGAAGCATTATGAAGAAGCTATGCACGAGGATAATAGAGTTATGGAAACATTATGAAGAAGCTATGCACGAGGATAATAGAGTTATGGAAACATTATGAAGAAGCTATGCACGAGGATAATAGAGTTATGGAAACATTATGAAGAAGCTTTGCACGAGGATAATAGACTTATGGAAGCATTATGAAGAAGCTTTGCACGAGGATAATAGAATTATGGAAGCATTATGGAGAAGTTATGCACGAGGATAAAAGAGTTATGGAAACATTATGATGAAGCTATGCACGAGGATAATAGAGTTATGGAAACATTATGAAGAGGCTATGCACGAGGATAATAGAGTTATGGAAGCATTATGAATAAGCTATGCACGAGGATAATAGAGTTATGGAAGCATTATGAAGAAGCTATGCACGAGGATAATAGAGTTATGGAAACATTATGATGAAGCTATGCACGAGGATAATAGAGTTATGGAAACATTATGATGAAGCTATGCACGAGGATAATAGAGTTATGGAAACATTATGAAGAAGCTATGCACGATTATAATAGAGTTATGGAAACATTATGAAGAAGCTATGCACGAGGATAATAGGGTTATGGAAACATTATGAAGCTATGCACGAGGATAATTGAGTTATGGAAACATTATGAAGAAGCTATGTACAAGGAAAATAGAGTTACGGAAACATTATGAAGAAGCTATGCACGAGGATAATAGAGTTGTGGAAGCATTATGAGGAAGCTATGCATGAGGAAAATAGGGTTATGGAAACATTATGAAGCTATGCACGAGGATAATTAGTTATGGAAACATTATGAAGAAGTTATGCACGAGGATAATAGAGTTATGGAAGCATTATGAAGAAGCTTTGCACGAGGATAATAAAGTTATGGAAACATTATGAAGAAGCTTTGCAGGAGGATAATAGAGTTGTGGAAGCATTATGAAGAAGCTATGCATGAGGATAATAGAGTTATGGAAGCATTATGAAGCTATATACAAGGATAATAGAGTTATGGAAACATTATGAAGAAGCTTTGCACGAGGATAATAGATTTATGGAAACATTATGAAGAAGTTATGCACGAGGATAATAGAGTTATGGAAACATTATGAAGAAGTTATGCACGAGGATAATAGAGTTATGGAAGCATTATGAAGAGGCTATGCACGAGGATAATAGAGTTATGGAAGCATTATGAAGAAGCTATGCACGATTATAATAGAGTTATGGAAACATTATGAAGAAGCTATGCACGAGGATAATAGAATTATGGAAGCATTATGAAGAAGTTATGGACGAGGATGACCGAGAATTGGAAGCGTTATGAGGAAGTTATGGACGAGGATAATAGAGTTATGGAAACATTATGAAGAAGCTATGCACGAGGATAATAGAATTATGGAAGCATTATGAAGAAGTTATGCACGAGGATAAAAGAGTTATGGAAACATTATGAAGAGGCTATGCACGAGGATAATAGAGTTATGGAAACATTATGATGAAGCTATGCACGAGGATAATAGAGTTATGGAAACATTATGAAGAAGCTATGCACGATTATAATAGAGTTATGGAAACATTATGAAGAAGCTATGCACGAGGATAATAGAGTTATGGAAGCATTATGAAGAAGCTATGCACGAGGATAATAGTGTTATGGAAACATTATGATGAAGCTATGCACGAGGATAATAGAGTTATGGAAGCATTATGAAGAAGCTATGCACGAGGATAATAGAGTTATGGAAGCATTATGAAGAAGCTATGCACGAGGATAATAGAGTTATGGAAACATTATGATGAAGCTATGCACGAGGATAATAGAGTTATGGAAGCATTATGAAGAAGCTATGCACGAGGATAATAGAGTTATGGAAACATTATGAAGAAGCTATGCACGAGGATAATAGAGTTATGGAAGCATTATGAAGAAGCTATGCACGAGGATAATAGAGTTATGGAAGCATTATGAAGAAGCTATGCACGAGGATAATAGAGTTATGGAAACATTATGAAGAAGCTATGCACGAGGATAAAAGAGTTATGGAAGCATTATGAAGCTATATACAAGGATAATAATATGGAAACATTATGAAGAAGCTATGCACGAGGATAATAGAGTTATGGAAACGTTATGAAGAAGCTTTGCACGAGGATAATAGAGTTATGGAAGCATTATGAAGAAGCTATGCACGAGGATAATAGAGTTATGGAAACATTATGAAGAAGCTATGCACGAGGATAAAAGAGTTATGGAAGCATTATGAAGCTATATACAAGGATAATAATATGGAAACATTATGAAGAAGCTATGCACGAGGATAATAGAGTTATGGAAACGTTATGAAGAAGCTTTGCACGAGGATAATAGAGTTATGGAAGCATTATGAAGAAGCTATGCACGAGGATAATAGAGTTATGGAAACATTATGAAGAAGCTATGCACGAGGATAATAGAGTTATGGAAGCATTATGAAGAAGCTATGCACGAGGATAATAGAGTTATGGAAACATTATGAAGAAGCTATGCACGAGGATAAAAGAGTTATGGAAGCATTATGAAGCTATATACAAGGATAATAATATGGAAACATTATGAAGAAGCTATGCACGAGGATAATAGAGTTATGGAAACGTTATGAAGAAGCTTTGCACGAGGATAATAGAGTTATGGAAGCATTATGAAGAAGCTATGCACGAGGATAATAGAGTTATGGAAACATTATGAAGAAGCTATGCACGAGGATAATAGAGTTATGGAAGCATTATGAAGAAGCTATGCACGAGGATAATAGAATTATGGAAGCATTATGGAGAAGTTATGCACGAGGATAAAAGAGTTATGGAAACATTATGATGAAGCTATGCACGAGGATAATAGAGTTATGGAAACATTATGAAGAGGCTATGCACGAGGATAATAGAGTTATGGAAGCATTATGAATAAGCTATGCACGAGGATAATAGAGTTATGGAAGCATTATGAAGAAGCTATGCACGAGGATAATAGTGTTATGGAAGCATTATGAATAAGCTATGCACGAGGATAATAGAGTTATGGAAGCATTATGAATAAGCTATGCACGAGGATAATAGAGTTATGGAAGCATTATGAAGAAGCTATGCACGAGGATAATAGTGTTATGGAAGCATTATGAATAAGCTATGCACGAGGATAATAGAGTTATGGAAGCATTATGAAGAAGCTATGCACGAGGATAATAGTGTTATGGAAACATTATGAAGAATCTATGCACGAGGATAATAGAGTTATGGAAGCATTATGAAGAAGCTATGCACGAGGATAATAGTGTTATGGAAGCATTATGAAGAAGCTATGCACGAGGATAATAGAGTTATGGAAACATTATGATGAAGCTATGCACGAGGATAATAGAGTTATGGAAGCATTATGAAGAAGCTATACACGAGGATAATAGAGTTATGGAAGCATTATGAAGAAGCTATGCACGAGGATAATAGATTTATGGAATCATTATGATGAAGCTATGCACGAGGATAATAGAGTTATGGAAGCATTATGAAGAAGCTATGCACGAGGATAATAGAGTTATGGAAGCATTATGAAGAAGCTATGCACGAGGATAATAGAGTTATGGAAGCATTATGAAGAAGCTATGCACGAGGATAATAGAGTTATGGAAACATTATGATGAAGCTATGCACGAGGATAATAGAGTTATGGAAACATTATGAAGAAGCTATGCACGAGGATAATAGAGTTATGGAAATATTATGAAGAAGCTATGCACGAGGATAATAGAGTTATGGAAGCATTATGAAGAGGCTATGCACGAGGATAATAGAGTTATGGAAGCATTATGAAGAAGCTATGCACGAGGATAATAGAGTTATGGAAACATTATGAAGAAGCTATGCACGAGGATAATAGAGTTATGGAAGCATTATGAAGAGGCTATGCACGAGGATAATAGAGTTATGGAAGCATTATGAAGAAGCTATGCACGAGGATAATAGAGTTATGGAAACATTATGAAGAAGCTATGCACGAGGATAAGAGAGTTATGGAAATATTATGAAGAAGCTATGCACGAGGATAATAGAGTTATGGAAGCATTATGAAGAGGCTATGCACGAGGATAATAGAGTTATGGAAGCATTATGAAGAAGCTATGCACGAGGATAATAGTGTTATGGAAACATTATGAAGAAGCTTTGCACCAGGATAATAGAGTTATGGAAGCATTATGAAGAAGCTATGCACGAGGATAATAGAGTTATGGAAACATTATGATGAAGCTATGCACGAGGATAATAGAGTTATGGAAACATTATGAAGAAGCTTTGCACGAGGATAATAGAGTTATGGAA
The DNA here is from genome assembly GCA_905187475.1 of Syritta pipiens. Classification (NCBI taxonomy): domain Eukaryota; kingdom Metazoa; phylum Arthropoda; class Insecta; order Diptera; family Syrphidae; genus Syritta; species Syritta pipiens. The sequence goes on along the minus strand of LR994572.1, from coordinate 16,110,656 downwards.
GCATTATGAAGAAGCTATGCACGAGGATAATAGAGTTATGGAAGCATTATGAAGAAGCTATGCACGAGGATAATAGAGTTATGGAAACATTATGAAGAAGCTATGCACAAGGATAATAGAGTTATGGAAACATTATGATGAAGCTATGCACGAGGATAATAGAGTCATGGAAACATTATGAAGAAGCTATGCACGAAGATAATAGAGTTATGGGAGCATTATGAAGAAGCTATGCACGAGGATAATAGAGTTATGGAAGCATTATGAAGAAGCTTTGCACGAGGATAATAAAGTTTTGGAAACATTATGAAGAAGCTTTGCAGGAGGATAATAGAGTTGTGGAAGCATTATGATGAAGCTATGCACGAGGATAATAGAGTTATGGAAACATTATGAAGAACCTATGCACGAGGATAATTGAGTTATGGAAACATTATGAAGAAGCTATGCACGAGGATAATAGAATTATGGAAGCATTATGAAGAAGTTATGCACGAGGATAAAAGAGTTATGGAAACATTATGAAGAGGCTATGCACGAGGATAATAGAGTTATGGAAGCATTATGAAGAAGCTATGCACGAGGATAATAGAGTTATGGAAGCATTATGAAGAAGCTATGCACGAGGATAATAGAGTTATGGAAACATTATGATGAAGCTATGCACGAGGATAATAGAGTTATGGAAACATTATGAAGAAACTATGCACGATTATAATAGAGTTATGGAAACATTATCAAGAAGCTATGCATGAGGATAATAGAGTTATGGAAGCATTATGAAGAAGTTATGCACGAGGATAATAGAGTTATGGAAGCATTATGAAGCTATATACAATTGTAATAGACTTATGGAAACATTATGAAGAAGCTATGCACGAGGATAATAGAGTTATGGAAACATTATGACGAAGCTATGCACGAGGATGATAGAGTTATGGAAGCATTATAAAGCTATATGCAAGGATAATAGAGTTATGGAAACATTATGAAGAAGCTATGCACGAGGATAATAGAGTTATGAAGAAGTTATGCACGAGGATAATAGAGTTATGGAAGCATTATGAAGAAGCTATGCACGAGGATAATAGAGTTATGGAAGCATTATGAAGAAGCTATGCACGAGGATAATAGAGTTATGGAAGAAGCTATGCACGAGGATAATAGTGTTATGGAAACATTATGAAGAAGCTATGCACGAGGATGATAGAGTTATGGGAGCATTATGAAGAAGCTATGCACGAGGATAATAGAGTTATGGAAGAAGCTATGCACGAGGATAATAGTGTTATGGAAACATTATAAAGAAGCTATGCACGAGGATGATAGAGTTATGGAAGCATTATGAAGCTATATACAATTATAATAGAGTTATGGAAACATTATGAAGAAGCTATGCACGAGGATAATAGAGTTATGGAAACATTATGAAGAAGCTATGCACGAGGATAATAGAGTTATGAAGAAGTTATGCACGAGGATAATAGAGTTATGGAAGCATTATGAAGAAGCTATGCACGAGGATAATAGAGTTATGGAAACATTATGAAGAAGCTTTGCACGAGGATAATAGAGTTATGGAAGCATTATGGAGAAGCTATGCACGAGGATAATAGAGTTATGGAAGCATTATGAAGAAGCTTTGCAGGAGGATAATAGAGTTGTGGAAGCATTATGAAGAAGCTATGTACGAGGATAAAAGAGTTATGGAAACATTATGAAGAAGATATGGACGAGGATGACCGAGAATTGGAAGCGATATGAGGAAGTTATGGACGAGGATAATAGAGTTATGGAAACATTATGAAGAGGCTATGCACGAGGATAATAGAGTTATGGAAACATTATGATGAAGCTATGCACGAGGATAATAGAGTTATGGAAACATTATGAAGAGGCTATGCACGAGGATAATAGAGTTATGGAAGCATTATGAAGAAGCTATGCACGAGGATGATAGAGTCATGGAAGCATTATGAAGAAGCTATGCACGAGGATAATAGAGTTATGGAAACAATATGAAGAAGCTATGCACGAGGATGATAGAGTTATGGAAGCATTATGAAGCTATATACAATTATAATAGAGTTATGGAAACATTATGAAGAAGCTTTGCACGAGGATAATAGAGTTATGGAAACATTATGACGAAGCTATGCACGAGGATAATAGAGTTATGGAAGCATTATAAAGCTATATACAAGGATAAAAGAGTTATGGAAACATTATGAGGAAGCTATGCACGAGGATGATAGAGTTATGGAAGCATTATGAAGAAGCTATGCACGAGGATAATAGAGTTATGGAAACAATATGAAGAAGCTATGCACGAGGATGATAGAGTTATGGAAGCATTATGAAGCTATATACAATTATAATAGAGTTATGGAAACATTATGAAGAAGCTATGCACGAGGATAATAGAGTTATGGAAACATTATGACTAAGCTATGCACGAGGATGATAGAGTTATGGAAGCATTATAAAGCTATATACAGGGATAATAAAGTTATGGAAACATTATGAAGAAGCTATGCACGAGGATGATAGAGTTATGGAAGCATTATGAAGAAGCTATGCACGAGGATGATAGAGTTATGGAAGCATTATGAAGAAGCTATGCTCGAGGATAATAGAGTTATGGAAACAATATGAAGAAGCTATGCACGAGGATGATAGAGTTATGGAAGCATTATGAAGCTATATACAATTATAATAGAGTTATGGAAACATTATGAAGAAGCTATGCACGAGGGTAATAGAGTTATGGAAACATTGTGACGAAGCTATGCACGAGGATAATGGAGTTATGGAAGCATTATGAAGAAGCTATATACAAGGATAATAGAGTTATGGAAACATTATGAAGAAGCTTTGCACGAGGATAATACAGTTATGGAAACATTATGAAGAAGCTATGCACGAGGATAATAGAGTTATGGAAACATTATGAAGAAGCTATGCACGAGGATAATAGAATTATTGAAGCATTATGAAGCTATATACAAGGATAATAGAGTTATGGAAACATTATGAAGAAGCTATGCACGAGGATGATAGAGTTTTGGAAACATTATGATGAAGCTATGCATGAGGATGATAGAGTTATGGAAGCATTATGAAGAGGCTATGCACGAGGATAATAGAGTTATGGAAACATTATGAAGAAGCTATGCACGAGGATAATAGAGTTATGGTAACATTATAAAGAAGCTATGCACGAGGATGATAGAGTTATGGAAGCATTATGAAGAAATTATGCACGAGGATAATAGAGTTATGGCAACATTATGAAGAAGCTATGCACGAGGATAATAGAGTTATGGAAACATTATAAAGAAGCTATGCACGAGGATGATAGAGTTATGGAAGCATTATGAAGAAATTATGCACGAGGATATTAGAATTATGGAAACATTATGAAGAAGCTATGCGCGAGGATAATAGAGTTATGAAGAAGTTATGCACGAGGATAATAGAGTTATGGAAGCATTATGAAGAAGTTATGCACGAGGATAATAGAGTTATGGAAACATTATGATGAAGCTATGCACGAGAATAATAGAGTTATGGAAACATTATGAAGAGGCTATGCACGAGGATAATAGAGTTATGAAAGCATTTTGAAGAAGCTTATTTTTCGAAGAGGTTGAGAGACGCTGCAAAAAAGTTGGGAGGCCCTAACGACTTCCAAAAAATTTTTCGAATTCAGAAAGATTTCAAGAGGCCTTAAAGACTTCCAAAACATTTTAGAGTTCAAGAAAGTTTCCAAAAAGCCGATAAACGCTGCGAAAAAAATTGGGAGGCCTTAAAGACTTCCAAAAAATTTTTTGAGTTCAAAGAGATTTCAAAAAAGTTGTGAAACGCTGCGGAAAAAAGTGGGAGGCTCTTAAGACTTCCAAAAAATTTTTTGAATTCTAAAAGATTTCAAAAAAGTTGAGAAACGCTGCGAACAAGACCCAAAAAATGGCGCTACAAAATTGTGGTTGTAATTCACAAGTACAAATTTGTAGTCAGAACTTGCCATAATTTAACATGCCATGTTTCGTCACGTATAAGAAAAATATACCAATCCATCCATATAACGAAATTTATACGAAAAAAGTTCAGTATACAAAATAAGAGCACAAAAAGACAGCCAAAGATTCACGATCTCCGTAGCACTAGAGTTAAAAAGGATTCTTTCATACAGTTTTAGTTGCTTACATTTCAGTTCTTGGTGTACATTTATTAAAAAAACGATTAATTCAATTCATCCACTCGAAAGGACTCTAACGCAGCAAAACAGTCCTGTCATTTGTCACAAACTTTAAGAGTCCCAAGAACAGAAAAGAAAAACCAACCTTTCATCTCTTATCCATGAAGGTGATGGAAACAGCGGTTATGTTTAGTTATTTCTCTAACCAATAAAACAAGACAAAAAAGCAAAAAAACTCAAGCACTCTTTATAGAATGGTAGTTCCTCTTTTGAAATTCTATCTAGTATCTCATCAAAATTCACAAACTGTAATTCGAAGACCATATCTCTTCGATTCGAAGACCTTCACGTTGTTCTTCGCCTGTGTGTGTCGCATCGTTTTATTTTTAATTTTCTAATGCAGTCCTTTGTGCGGTTGTTTGGTGGTGGAGAACGGGTTGTATCTGTATTTACTTTGTTTTTCGTCCGGTAAGTGCATAGGAATGATAATGAATTCTTTTGTCTCCTTGTCAAAGCATGTCACAGGTATTTAATGATAAAGGTCCTTGTCGGTGGATTAGATAGAATTCCCATTTGCTAAAGTGATTCCGATGAGTTTCTTGTTTTTGAAAACAACAACGGAGAGGTCGGCGAGAAATTTCTGTGAGTGAATCGAAATTTTTTTTTTTTTTTGTGAAGCTTCTCTGATGGAAAGTTGTTTTGCCAATAGAAAGTATTTAACAGACTCCAGCACATTCGTGAGAGACTGTCAACACCCTTTTTCCCTCAGTTTTTATTAAAAAACTAAGGAATAGTCCCATTTTCACGTCACATTTTTTAGACTTCAAACTATTTTTTTTTTTTTTTAAGACAACCAAAAAAGAACTTTTCCCCAAAAAATGCCCGAAAGAGATCGACTTATGTTCCCCTCCCGCGGCAATCACAACATAATGAAATCCCGCATGGTCAGGGCCCATGAGGGGCTCAGACTCCTTCAGAGAAAGCATGACGCCCTGCAAAGGCGCGCCCGATTGTATTTCGAAAAAATCCTCGAATCAAAAACACTGATGGTAAAATTAATGAAGAATGCATCCTTGTCAATGTCCGAAGCCAGATACACCGCAGGCGACTTTAATCAACTAGTCCTGCAAAACGTGAAAAAGGCGCAACTTAAAGTTGGCTTGCAGTGTGAACGGATGTCCTGCTTACGGCCAGTAGCGTTCGAAATATATAAGAACGAGAATGACTCGAACAAATGGATCGGTCTGGGAAGAGGCGGACAGCAGTTGGCGCATCTGAAGACCGACTACGAGAAAGTGATATTTCTTTTGGTGGATTTGGCGTCACATCAGTCGGCGCTTACGAAACTGAATGCGGCGGTCAGAGACGCGAATAAGAGGATAAACGGACTCCAGCACATTGTAATTCCTAACATTGATCAAACTTTGGCGTATATTGACATGGAGCTGAACGAACAGGAACGTGAGGAGCTCTATCGCTTGAAGATGATTCGAAGGAAGAAACAGGAAGTTCAAGGCGTGGCTATACCTAAGGCAGCTACAAATATACACAATAGAATGATGCTGTATGGGGTTGATGTGCATCACCAGAGAAATTCGTATGAACCGGGTGACATGAGTGTGCTTTTCTAAGAGCGAATCATCTGTGGTGGGGAAATTTGTGCAAACTAAAGAAAATGAATGGAAAAGTTCTAAAGCTAAATTAATAAAAATTTTATAGTTTCACTGATTTAATTTGATCCTATGCACGGGAATAGATATGACATGATGCGGGGTTGTCATATAATATCTTTAGCGTTATCAGTCACAAGCACATGCTTAAGAAAAGTCTTAGACAGGGCTTAATTATGTGCTTTACCAAGCCAAAGTTGCTGAGTACATTTTAAAAGAGTTTGCTTGTCAGTGATTTGAAAATACATTTTCTGACACAACGCAATCGCTTGCTGACCAATAATGGAATCATTTTGGAAGTAGCACGGCTTACAGAGGATTATCTTTTGAATAACGCAGTCGATTTTTTTCGGTAGATTACTGTAGTAATGTACAGTACCGTGCAAAAATGGATACATACTTACGATTTTTTGTAAATCAAAAACCTCCCTTTTAACCGATTTGAATGGTTTTTGTCTTATTGTTTTTTTATTATTTCATTACAAAAAAAGATGCAAGTACAAAAAGTGTTAATCGCATCCATAGAACGGTGAAAATTCATGAAAGTTAATTTTGACCCCAATGTATAACTTTGTGCACGTTTGGAAAAAATATCTTTTTATGTGCGGGGAGAGCACGATAATTTTCTTGCCAAAACTTGATGTTTTTTATAGAATGTCTAAAAACGAGAATTTTTTGCTATAGGCGGGGATCTATCTCACCCCGTTTAGGAGGCAGGGGCAATTTAAAATCAAATCAACCGGTATGAAAAAAAATGAAAATAAAACAATGGAAACACCTACAATAAAGTACTATAACAAATTTGAAAGTCAAAAACTTGTTCTTTAGCTATGCATATAAGTTAAGTTATTCATATTCATGGTTTTTGGAAAATTCGTATACAAACTCAAAATGTTTACAAGAAATAAAAGAAAAGAAGTGTTGACCATTTTTTCGCATCACAGTGCTGAATTATGATCTTGCCGTTAATGCTCATATTCGTTCTGAATCGAAACATGAAAAACCGAATGGTTTTATGTCTCCTAGTGTTAAAGAAAACTAGAACGGGCCATAGTTTCGTTTTATTTTACAAATAAAACATAAGACCGCCGAGTATGTATCCATTTTTGCATCTCATTCATTTTCATTCATTTCTGATTATTTATTTCATATATTTTTTTATAATATTGTTACTGACTAAGGTTCTCGGAACCTGTCCCGAAACTGTTCAAGATGTAGTCTCATGGATTAGGTCGCTAAAAATATATTCTAGAAAGATATACCCTAACCCATTCGCTTCCTAACCTTAATTCTCAGTCAGCAATAAAATCAAGACTGAGGTTGGTACAAAAGTGAGTATGAAACTTAGCACGAAATCGCCACAAAATCGGCATCAAATTGCGGAGAGTTCCGATGCAAATAAAAGATAGATGGGCGTGTGTCGGCTCTGGGTTAAATGTGTTTTCTTCTTTTTCAATTTTCTCCCTCCAAAAACTTTTTCTAAGACTGTTAAAACACAAGTTCAGTGGGGCTTCTCAAACAGTTTTCACTCCTCACCAAAAAAGACACCCCTCAATCGATCGTATGATGCATTTTTTCACACATGTCTCTCACAGCCATTTCAATTCCAATCCAATTACATAGGCGACAATACCATTCCAAAAATGTTCCCAATGTCAGCAACCCTCTGAAACTTTGTCAATCAAACGCAGATTTTTTTGTCCTATTCGTATTGACACTGCTCATTTCAATCTTTCCGCCTCCGACAATAAACATTTCTAAAAGTATTTGCAGCACACCTATACCTCCATCGGATCGAAGAGCAAACAACTCAACACTAGCACGAGGATGAAAAAAAAAAAAGGTGCCAGAAAAAAAACCTCCCCGGGTCGAAAAACCGTCGACGTAATGAATGTGTGCCAGGCACTGTGCCATTTGTTAAAATCTCTTATATCTGATGATGACAGAAATACGATTGCTATGCAAATTGTCGCCTCATCATTATTTCCATGTTCGGCCTGTTCGCCGATCGATTGCTCCCGCCCTCTTCATGACCAGTTTTGGTTTTTTTTTTTTTTTCAACACCACTACTACTAGGGCAATAATAATCATCGAATCATCGGTAACGTATAAGTATCGGTGGGAGAGGATGGTGAGTCCTGTGAATAGAAAATAGAAATCGATGTGCAAAGCAGGTTCTGAACTGTTTATGGGAGGTCACATTTTATTAGCACTTCAAAAGTGGCTTCGACGAGATATTTTGTGTCACTGACAGAACGAGACCGACGCAGTCGGCAACGTACGTTTCTGGGAAGGCAGGCAAACCATTCCGAGCCTATTTGTTGGATTGTGTGGGAATAGCTTCATAATTCCCGCCAGAGTAGGAAGGGGTGACATAAATATTTGTGCAAGTTGATTTTATTGCTTGATTTTTTGATTGGCATATTTGTTGACACATGTATGAATTTTGGGGGACGAGATTGGTCCTTCACACCTACACACACAGCACAGACTTTGAATGAATGTCAATAAAATATCGTTATGGGATGCTAGTTGGACAAATAAATCATTCATAGTTAATTTTATTAAGTTTTTCGAAATGTAGAAAATTTAGTGTGAGTTTGCATGGTGTTTGGGTTGGAAATTTGATTTGTGATTGTCTTCACGAGGAGGATGAAGGTGTTTCTTTTTTTTTGCTATGGTTATGTTTGGAAAAGTCAAGTAAAAGCTTGACTGCGCAGGTATCACGGGGTATTTTCACCGTTCAATTAATCGCAAATAACAAGATCGCTTTCGTTCTTGATTAATGTAAAGCTATGGATAGGCTCTCGAAATTGTTTTAAGTTGCTTTTAGCGATAAAGATTAAAAAGAAATCGTAATGTGAACGATTTCACAAATGAGCATAGATATTATGGGGACCGTCGAATATATTATATCATCAACCAATAAATATAAAGCTCACAGGTTGTCCAAAACGCAAGTAACATTATTGACCTGTGGGACTACAGCAGTTAGGAAGGAACATCTTCATGTAAATGAATCTTTTAAAGTGTAAGGGTAGAGTGTTGGCTAGCCGAATATTATAGTAAAGTAGTACTTTTGCAAGAACCAACTTGGTGTACTTTTGACAGGCTCATAAGTTGCACACTAACTAAGCCAGAAACTGCAAGCTTTGATTAGTAATTTACAATTAATAATAACAATTGGGTTAAGCTCGTTAAGGGCGAAAGCCTCCCTTACTCGCTCTTTCGCAGTGCGGTTTAAGTTGACATATATTTTTAATACCGGTTCCAAACAACGAAGGCCTTTCATGACAGAAGTACTCCAAGAGGATTGTCAGCCGTTCGTAGGAGATAGGACTGTGCGACATGCTAACTATTATCCTACAAGACTACTGTAGTTGCGTTTATCTCACTATAAATGTTCGCTAATTGCTTTTGTGAGTGTCTTCATTGTTCTACAAGAATTTTTTTTAAATTTTCGTAACTTTACATTAATCATTTCTGCGGGCAACCACGTATGCACGTTGATATTATAATCAGATAATCGCAGCTCAAAGCCGACGAGCGCCTGGCGCCGCAGCAACTAAATCGCTCAAAGCGGCCAATCGCCACCCGGTAAAGGCATTGTCGCCCCCACCGCCGTCGCGTATAGCCATAGAGTCCTAGGGCACAAAGTAACGCAATCAGCTTACACTTCGCTATCAATTTCAATCTCCGAAATACGAATATCAACCAACATAAACTGCCTCACATATGTGTGTGTATTCTGGAATATTTTTCACTGAATATTTTATCGTCGGCCATTGTGTGCGAGCGAGTAGAAGTAGAAGTCTCACCAAACACGCCGGTGTCAGTCCCAACAATGGCAAAGGCTCCGATGTAAATCTCTGCCACGCTCATATTTACGATTTCACCCCCTTCATCGTGGTAGTGTGTGTTTGCCTACAATACAAATTGGAAATCAGGATTAGATTTGTTGAATACTGCAGTATGTGAATTAGGTTGAACAGAGTGTATATTACAATTCACCCCCCTCTCCGACGACGGTGGTGATGGTGGTAGCCCCGCCAAGCACAATCTACGAACTGACGTAATTCGTAGGATCGAAAGGTTTCCAATTTTCAAGGATATTCACCCGATGCCGCCGACGCTACCAGGCTACGGATATGGCGCGGTTTATGTAGTATACCAAAACACCCAACCACCCACCTCCCCGAGCGCAGAACCCACTCGTATACAATTTCAAATTATGCTCTTCGTGTTTTTGCCTTTTCGAATATATTGACAGTTTAATATCGTAAATAGTGAACGTGAGGGAATAGAGAGCACTGTGTACCCGAGCGGTTCTTGTGTAGTTCGGCGTGTCGGGGCGATAAAACCGAATTCGTTTCAGTTTATTTACAAATGGCGACTTGAAATTCATTTTCTAAAAACAATGGGAATTGAGCGAGTGGACGTGGGAGTTGAGTTAGAAAAACTCTCATAGATTGTGCTCAAGCTAAACGTGAACTCGGATGGTGGTGAGGGGCAGGTGCTGTTTTTTCGGTTCGTTTTTTTTTTAGGGGGATGGGTCCAAAGTTCTATCGGGCTAATGTTTTAGGGAAAGCACTAAACGGTTTTCAATGTTCTCTTGCACGTGACGGGAGCCTAATTTTCATTGCATTCGATTTCGTTCGGTTGATGGAGTATCTCTCTTAGTTTAAGCGTGTGATAAAAACACACGAAGCGCTTAGGTTAATGGAAACTCACGGTTGATGTCGTTTTTGCAAAAGGCTTTCATCACCGGCTCAGAACTCTGGTGAAACAGTTGGTTGAAACGACTTAGCGAATGTGTTGAGTTGACATGCATGTGTGTATAGAGTCGGATGAGTTTGTATTTCGACTGCCTGTAGAAAAAGCAATCATTGCATGCGCCGAAAAAATCAAACATCAGTCCAAACTAACTAATACCTCAGAGTGGTCCCAATCCCACGACCTTAGAGAGTCCTGAAAAGTATGTGTGCTAATGCACTTCACAAAGAAATCAGTTACAAGCTCACAAATGTTAAATAATTAAGTCTTAGTCCAATTAAGCTTCCTATTGTTGCTGTTTAATGCTTACTCCTACATATTGAGTATTAGCATTTGGAACACTAAATACGCTTACATGATATAAAAAGATATATCAATAAGCATTGGATTTCTCTTAAAAATAATAGTATTTTTTTTCCTTAACAAAGTCGAAATATAAATAAAAGCATAATTTGTACTACCTTTGTACCAGTTTGCACAACTGTTTCAATTAAATCCAGCTTTATCATAAAAACTTTGTTTGTTTTAAATTTGACTTAAATCCCAAATTTATATTTCGTTGACAAAAAAAATATGATTAAAGCCTCTTATATTAGACATTTAAAGTTTTTTTTAAATAACTATTCATGAAAACCTTATTGATTTTTGTCCAAAAAAAGTGAAAAATGGCAACGAAAAAATCTCCCTCATTTTGATTGAGACATTCCTTTGACTCTTCCGGTCTGCAGTAATAAAAAAAAATGTAAAATATAAATATTAGCTTTATCACGGTTAGATAGAGTCTGGATAAATATTAATTTATAATCAACAGATTGACGATCTGTGCGCACCTTTCAGTAATTTCATTCAATTTAATTTTTTTTTAGGTGTGGAATATGCAGTAATTCAATTAAGTAAAGTACACGAGCGCCCTTTATCCTATTATATCGTTTTATATGAGCAACGATATGGAAAAGTATTTTCTTTTTGGACTTGCATTACATTTTTTTTAGCTGTCCGTTTTTTTTAAACAATAAAAAAAAAGAAGACACAATTTTGTTGGAGAATTTCACTCGTCATTATTTCCGTTGGTAATCACTAGAAGCCTTAAGCCATCAAATGCACTTTTAAATATTTAATTAAATAAATTATTGCACTGGAAATTAATTATTCACATATCCTTTGCATGCACATAAATTACGATGCAAAAACAATTGTGATAATTGTACATTTTTCGTTCAATTGCACAATACGTGCAACAAGAAGGGGTGTCAGAGAATGAGAGCAGGTTGTGGTCGAAACCACCAACAGAGCCACACAGTCCTCGGTGCTGCTCGGTCAATGGTTGCGGTTTAAAGCTGCCCAGAAAGGATTCCAAAGGGATCATACGTTTTTTTTTTGTTCTTGTTATTGTATTTTATTGTGCTTGGTGAAAACATTTTAAAATAACTTGCCAAAATTAACACGAACAAAAATAAAAAAAAAATGGAAAACAACATCAACATTGGTGTGGTGTAGAGTTGGGTTATCAGAAATGGAAAAAGGATTTCCGATCAAATGCTTATGAAGCGCCATTTAATCCATTTTTTGTGGATGAATAATGAAATGAAATGCGCACACCGCTAGCTAATGCGGACAGGGTTCGCATTTCCTTTAAAAGCCTCTGAACGGTTGGGTTGACAGCACGCCGGATCTGAAGCAATAAATTCACTTTATCAGGCGGTTTGTTTAAAATGACTCGGTTTTTTTTTTTCTTTCTGGAAATGGAAAACCGAGAAGTGGATTGAATATCATGCATTGTAGTGGCTGAAGCTGCTGATTTGCTGAGTGGATATTCAGTTTATTGGTATCGGATCAGAAGACTGAGTGTGACCTCCTGTTCCAAAATATTTTGCTTGACAAAATATAAAGTAAGGACCATGCATTTTTTGTGGAATTTTCAATTTAATGTTTTCCTACTTAACTCTGCTGAGTTTTCAGATTGACGTAGTGATTGCAACTACTTTACTGAGTGTTTTCTTAATTTTTTTTGACACACGTGGAGAAGACCTGCAGTTAATCAAATCAATAATGGGACAAGCAAAAATCTAAAACATAATGCTTCAGATTTTTCTAAGCTCCTTCTCGGAACTCTTAAAAATACAAAACAAAAATTAAAGCTTGTACTATTAGCTTACTAAAAACAAAAATCATAAAAATTCAACAACAAAATAACCCAAAAATTAGACGAAACTCAGCAAAGGTTTTTGTTCTGAAAGAATTGTCAGTCACTCGTCAGAAATTTCTTAACAAAAGCTGGTGAACAAAACAAAGCCACACCACAAAAACATGGCTGACAATTGATTGGTTCATTTGTGAAGAGGATCAGCTACGGCTTCTGCATATTTAAAGCAATAACACAACACTAATACCACACCACTGAAATCCTTTTCTTTTCTTGTTAACCATTCACCATGCCATTTTGTCATTAGAAATGCCTCGTTACACATAGCACACATTGCTTATTGTCTTTAAACTGTATTTTACTTTATTTTTACAAAAGTTAATAATTAAAAAATCACGTCATCCACATGGAAAAGTTGCTCCATGGTTGTTGCTCATGATGACTCCATCAAATGCTAATTGATCGGTAAAATTTAAATATATTCATGGTATCAACATTATTGGAATAAATAGCATATAACAAAGAAAGCAAAATAGAATAAATAATCTTTTGTTTTTTTTTAACTATTACGACCATCATATATTACATTAAATAACTAACTTTATTTTCAGAAAAAATAAATACGACAAAAAATAGATTCCATTATGATTTTTAAATAAAATAAATAGCATTCTTCTTGAAAAAAAAATAAAAGCTTAGTTAAAGAAATTCTTACGTCACCTCGTAGAAAACAGATTTTATTGAGTGCTTAAAGGAAGCACACTTAAATTTGTGCTTCTTTTAAAGATCGTTACCTCAACATTTGCATCTTCTTCACTGTCGTCCCCTACAAACTTCAGTCCGACTATTGGGCTTACGACAACACAAATAGAACAAAACTTATCTTTTGAAATCGGTAATAAATATGACTACTTGTTAGTTAAGAAAAAAAGTGCCCGATCTCCAATGGTGCATTAATGCTAGCGTTATATAACATTTTACTTTCAATCCCTTCACTCAGCCCAAAGTACTGCGTTTTAGTAGCAAAAAATTGCAAACTAAAAAATGAAATCATATTCATGCTTTATTGGTGCTGTATTTTCCAAAATGCCTGTAACATTCCCTACGAAATGCTGGAGCAGCTATCAGCAGGCACAAAACAAGGCTTTCTATAAAATATAGAACTGGAATATTTTGTTAAATTTATGGTAAATTTAGTAGATAGGTTGATGGAGGAGTGCTATTAACGTTAAGCACCAATGAGGAGTAATCTACTATCTACATCTACTACAAGGTATAAAAAACATTGTTTTTTTTTACAAAGAAATTCATTCACTTTTTGTAATTCCATGCAGTCATCGGACTCTCTCCTCTGCATGTAGGCCAGTGAAGTTTCATATTTAAGTCTCATTGCACTTTATCAATGTGAAGTTGGAAATGATAAATTTCATAAAATATACATATCCACTTACGTTTTTTTGTCTCTCAACTGCTTTGCTGGGCGACGGGAGTCTATCCAATATTCTCATTAGTCTATGTAAATATATGAAAATCATAACCTCGATTGTTTTTTTTTTTTAATTTGAAATACTCGTCCTCTAGTCCGTCTATTTCAAGGGGACTTGGAAGCTGTCAGTCCTTTTACTTTTCATATCGTGGGAATATAAAAATGAGTTAATCTCTTGTATAGAGTTTTTAGTTATTTCATACCATCGAATGTCACAAATTGTATGTTCATAGAGAAGTACAAAACATGCAGATGTTACATAATTTTAGAACTTTTCCAAAAGTTAATAAAAGTTTTCAACGGTCAGGAGTATCGACCAAAAGGCGACCGACCAATGTGTTTTTAGTTTTAGTACCTTTAAATCTTAGAGGTTACAGAATCCCGATAGTTAAAATTTAAAAAATCTCTACTTATGTCAAATTTAGCCTCCCTGATTGCTTTCAAAAATAAATTGACAATGAAAAAGCAGTGCTGCATATTTTTGTTTTGACGGTTTATTCTGAAAACTCGGCAGCTGTCTCACAGCATGCCACTTTTACAGCATCTACCATAAAATCGTTTTAACCCAAATTGCCTAAGCCTCTTTCTATACTCAGGACGTAGGAAGAAGGAGCAGCACAAAACAAAAAAAAAAAAGAACTGGAACCCTGTCAAACCGAAGAAATGAAATCAAAATTTCCTCTTAATGGCCCAAAGTATTCGGAGTCAAAATTACCACCACCACCACCACCAGCAGCAGCAGTAGCAACAATCTGCAATTTCCTCACTTTTCCACAATCACCACTCAGGATCGATTCACATTTCGATTGAATGGCTCTTGCAACCAATTTACATTGCCACACTGTGCAACACTAAAACTCCATTAGAGACACCTAATGCCTCGTCCGACCATGTGCCATGTGACACTACATGTGCGGTGGGAGTGGAGAGGAGAGGAGTGTGCCCACCACAGTCCCAGCATCAATTCGAGTTTCGTCTGTCAATTCCAGGACACAACGATTACCAGTCGTAAGTAGTTTTTCTTGTACTATAGTTTCGGAATCGAAATCAATGCGTTTAGCTTGTAACGCAAAAAGCCCACTAATGGGGTGGGACGGGACTAGCTCTAGACTCCGGAGTAGTTACTTAAAGGACTCGCCCCCAAAAATCTTACTGGCCTGGCATTATAAGTTCTGTTCCGTATATCCTATCATCGAATCCAGTCAATTGAATCGAAGGCAGCCCCCCAACACTTGAAAATTACTACCTTCCAATTGGCAATTATCCCATGAAGTCAATAAGGGCACTCTCCAGACCCCCGTCGTGATATCCTACAAAGACACAGAAAGTGCCGGCAGACGGGGGACACTCGTTGATCTCAAGCGCAATGTCGGGAAAGTGAAGATTTTCCTGAAACTTACCCAGTTAATCAGTTACGAGTGCGAAAATAGTCACTTAATTGCCTTTTAATTACAAGGAGTCCGCTCCTGCAGATGTCAAAAAGGTTTTGGCGCTTCAATTAAATGCGAAGACGTTTGGCCATCTCCCTTCCCCAGCCCAAGAAAGTGAACCATTATTTCCACTGCCATCGATGTCGTTCCTCGCCTTCGTTGTCCTCCTCAACGTCTTTGCCACCCTGCAATAAGACGAGCAATTTTATTCCAATCACGATGTTGGAAATGTAAAACATGACTGGCAGGACTTGGGGTGGTGGAGTGGTGCTGTGGTGTGATGCCACATTAAATTGAGTGTCAGAATTCGATCAAAGGTCAAAGCTTTTAATGAACTTGTTGCCAGTAATGAGCAGTAGATAGTTTATCCGAAGATGGATTACGGGTTACTCAGTAGTCTGTAGTCTTGCTTGATTAAGCGGACTTGACCTTTTGACGTTCACTGGCTATAATTAGGATGATTGGTTGGTTAGTTTTTTTTTTTTTTTTCTTCTTTGTCTTTTTCGTTCTTCGCTTTTCGGTTGAACGGCTGACTGATGGAACAGTGGAAATTGGCGGTTTCATGGGTTATTTCATCCAATTACGACAGGAGACATCTGTGCGACGTGGTTATGGACATCGTGTAGAGGTGGGTTGACCTTTACTCTATTTGGTCTGTTTTAACGAACGAGGTAATTACGCCACCGTCGTGTTTGACATATAGAATGAACATGACTTTGATCAGGTTCTACTTTTTTGATAGTCATAGCGTTCGATTATTGGAAAATGTAAATGGCATCACAACATGACTCGTGCAACGATAAGCTGTCATGAAAAACTTAAGTGGTCTGTCCTTCCTTACACTTCTTCCTAAATTTCTACAATTCAAGATATCATTATTATTATTATAGATTGACAGAAGATTACAAATTTTAAGTCAAAAAATTGAAAAAAGAGCGCCCTAGCAGCGAAAAGCTTTCCGCTCGAGAATTCAATATAAATTTATAGTTGCCTAAATAGGACGATAAACAAATTGACTGACGTCTAAATTTGAATATATTTTTTTTATTTAATAAATGGACTATAGTAGTGACTGACTCCCAAGTGTTGCTTGCTCCCATTTGATAAAGAAAATAAATATGTTTCCAAACAGCGGTAAAAATGAGACAACAAATTCATGACTACAGCATATAAGCAATGATCACTCTTTTCTGATGATTCCTAAATCGTTAACTCTGTCGTGCTCAACAGAGGAAAAGTTATGGTTGAAGTACTAAAAGAAAAAATTCCTAGGGAGATGTTTTGGTACAAATTAAAGCATTTAAAGCAAGAGCTAGACGGATAATTGGAGTCCAAACTGAAATCCACACAGAAATTGCAAGCTAGTGTGTATTTTTTATTGAAACAGAAAAAGTTGGGGAGCTCCGCTTAGCTAAATTCTAATGTCACGAACTTCTCTAAAAATTATTTGTGAGGAGGCTGTGACTAAAATAAGTACCATCAGATGATATAAAGATACTAAGAAAAAAGTCTCAACAAAATCTATACCCAGATTGCATGGCAGTAATGGCCTTAATTTTTCGCAACAGAAGAAAACGTTTTGATAATTTTTTTGACTCAAAAATGTTCGTGATTGGTATCAAATTGTCTACTTTTGAACTTTAATTCTGCGGTGATTTTGTTACTTCTACATACAACTTTAACGACTGTCACAAAACCTCAGCACTTCAATCTTGAATCGCTGCGGCAATAAGCCGGATAAGTTGAATGAATGAGTTCTGTTTGTGCTCTAACAGCAAAAAATGGATCTTCATTTCAATTTTATGGAGGAAGGAGACTTTATCGTTTTTGATTATTTCTACTCATTCCAATGCACTGAATACACAATGTATCATCAAAAATATCACAGATTTAAATTTCGCCGCTCTTGAGTGGTCTTCCCACACCCAAGCAGCTTATTATAAATTCGTCTCATCGTGAAATGCACGCATTACTGCATCGCAGCACTTTTCTACTCAAAAATTTCCGCAACAGAAGACAAATGGCTTGTTGGCTTCGAATAGATCCACTGCGGATATTTGCTGTTAAGCTTCGCCTTCACGTTCAATTAGCACTTTCTTTTTAATTCAATTAAAACTCTCGTTAATGTGTGTCTCGGTCGGTGACTATACATGTACGTGTGCGTGTGGTTGTCAGAGTTCGTCTCTTGATCCTTTTAACTTATTATCCTTCCCCACAGAGTTGCTGCGATTATGAAGTGAAAGCACAAAGTGTGCAGAAGGAAGAAGGAGCAGAATGGAAAAAAAAAGAAGCCAAGCCAGCTTCACCCTTTATCGAAAATTTACATATGAAGCACCACAAAATGTGGATGTGGATTTTGGATAATCGAATTGCGTTCGTCCGGAATCCTTTTGTATCCTGTTGTAAGGAATCCCTTATGACGACGGAAAATGGATAAAAGACTAAAGCTAAACGAAGAGAAAAATTACGTTCACTCCGTTTATTTTTCTCGATGAACCGTAAGGGTTTTTACGCTGTTCTGA
Organism: Syritta pipiens; assembly: GCA_905187475.1. Classification (NCBI taxonomy): domain Eukaryota; kingdom Metazoa; phylum Arthropoda; class Insecta; order Diptera; family Syrphidae; genus Syritta; species Syritta pipiens. The sequence goes on along the minus strand of LR994572.1, from coordinate 16,092,434 downwards.
GGTACCGCCGCCGCCGATGCCGCGCTCTGAGAATTTCAATAAGCATTTGGTTTTTCGTTTCCCTTTCTTTGGCTCCTTTTTTTGTGTTGCTGTCCTTTCGACGTTTTGTCCCGAGTTTCGAAAAAAAAGATCCCTTATCCCTTCGATAATACTGGGGGGGATGCACGACGTCGATGATGAGAAGGCGATGATAATACCACAGGGGCAGGAAATAGGATGAGAGACCGTTAAAAAAGGACTCTGCACACTCATACGCACTCTAATGATGAATGGAGAAACTAGGATAAGGAGGAAGGAAGTGCCTAAGCCACATAAAAGTTTCACCTATACGTATTCACGCACGGGTTTTATGCTCAATGAAATTAATATGTGTGTTCGATTAACTTTTGTTCCTGAAGGCATGTGGGGAATCCTTCTAAGTAGTTTACAACAAAATGGTCTTCGAAGGGGATTCATGGCTAATTAATTCGTGATTGACTTGCTCTGAGTATAATTAAATATCTTTTGGAACAAATTAAAAGGTGTGCCGAGGGATTGAGGAAATCGATTTTGATGGCAACCCATGCCATTAAGTGTTTCGTTTTTTGTCTACTGGCGGGGATGCTGAATGGAATCAACTGTTGAAGGAGAGTTGATTCAAGCGAGGTGGCGCAAGGTAGTTTCCCCCTTCATTTGAAAGAGGTGTTATGTCTCCCATAAATGAGGTTTTTTTTTTTTTCATAACGTCGGCAACTGATCACTCAATTTTGTTTGATGAAGAAAACAATTCACTTTTGTGCATGAAAATGAATTAAAACTTTTTTGACATCAGGAAGGTTGATCATTTAACGTAAGCAACAAGAACTGTTGTAAGGAAATGCTAACCTTACGTTTTTATAACCTAAAAAAACAATATACAAAAATAAAAAAAAAATGCGCCTTAAGTCTTTTTCAGTTCAGAATACAAATGTAACTGAACACTAGATCAGTTAATCCAGTTAATAATAATACTTTTTTGACAAATGTATAATTACTTAAACTTATAAGGTAAAGTTTTGAAAAAATTTGGTCTAAGCTTTTTTTTATTTTTTTTTTTTCTACAAGAAACTCGAAGTTGCATGCGACTTTTTTTTTTTAAATTATGGATATGAGTAGTTTATCCTAAATGTACGGCTACAGAACAAGTTTCTAGCTTTCAAAACTGGTATAGTACTTCATTTTAAGTGTTGCCGTTGTTTTTTAATAATCTCTTTAACCATGTCAATTAGTTTTTTTCTTTAAATTGCTCCTACCTGCTAAACGGAACGAGATAGAAAATGCTTATTGTCGATCCCCCTACAAGAGTCCAAAATCAATTTTTGTCGCCAAAATTATCGTACTCTCCCCGACTTTTTATTCATACAAAAATGTATTTCAAGATTTTTAAATTTTCATTAAGAAAATGTTATTTGGTCGAATCCATTGAGAACCCAAACTTGAAATTTGGAGTGGTAGGTGAAAAATTGTTTTTTAGCACATAAAAAAATTAAGAAAATTAAAATACAGTCGAAGCCATTTAAGTCGAATTTTCACGGGATATCAAAATTAGTTCGAATTAAAGGGATTGATATTTTTTTGTTCAAAAGCCTTTATTTTATTCAAAAGAGTATACATGTAAGGAAAAAACATAAGAAATTACTTAAAAACGCTTGTAATTTTGGATTGAGTCTTTAAAATTGGAGAATGAAGCCTTTTAAAAAAGGATTCTATTTTAAAAAGGCAGTGTTGGACCTCATCCATAAATAAGCAATTATTCATACAGAGCTGCATGGTTCTGTGCACAAATAACCTATAGCTCATTTGTGGTTGTGTGTAAACGACGATTATATGGTCCTAGACGACAATTGTGTTCGCCCAACATGATTGTGCTTCGAGAACCGTTGGCGAATAGTTTCGATTTCCTCATGTTCTTTGGATTCGATGTTTGCCTTGTAGGTCGCCATACAAATCCTCATTCTTGCTGTGAACATTCTCTTCTTTCTTGCATAGGTGAACAATAATATGGGCAACCTCATGCGTTTTTTTCTTCGACGTTTTTGCACTAAGAAATCAACATGAAATGAAAGGTGTTTGTCGTCCAGTGCCGAATTGAGAGAGAGTCAGAACATGCAATACAAGTTGAGTGCTTGATACAAGTTGCGAGAGGAAATTTTTTGTTTATTTTTTTGCAAAAAAAAAAAAAAATTCGACTTAGAGGAATTGAAAATAGACCAAGAGTCGAAAAAATAAATTCGAGTTAGAGGGCTTTTCGACTTAGAGGGCGTTCGACTTAGAGGATATGGAAAATTGAAGGGAATTGCAAAATACGCCAAACAAATTCGAGTTATAGGGACTTTCGACTTAGAGGGCTTCTACTGTAACGTTTTTGGAGATATTTAAGGATACGTGTCAAAAAGGATAGTTTGAACTATTCTTCGTCCTTGCAAATAAAAATTGTATTAGTTACCTAACAGTTCGTATTTTACTGAATTCAATAAGATATAACTTACAAAATTCTGATAAGCAAACCAATGTTATGATTTCCTGAAATTTAGGAAAAATCTTGAATTTTGACTTTTTATCAGTTTTTGAATCTTTGTTACTCGCAAACTATATCGAGTTGAGATATCGATCGTGCATGGAATGACCCCAACGGAACCAGACAAAGGCTAGAATAAGCAAAATTTAGAAGAAATTCGGTAGACTCCAGAGGACATACAAATCAAAACTGCTACTGTTGCAAAATAAAAAGCTGCTGAGTTGCAGAATGTTCAGGTCATATACCTAACCTGCGCAATGAAGCTCCTAAAACAAGGATCTATGAGAAACACTCATTCAGCTTTGAGTTGAAGGTTTATAGCCTGGATGCTGGATTTAATTAAAACATTCTTTCGCGCATATCTTTACGGCATTTCTCAATTAATTGGCATGTCGATAGAACAGTGGATATTCTACCAATGACCTTCAATTCACATCGAGTAAACCCCGCCCAGATGTCTGGGGAGTTTTTTTTTTCTTTTTTGCCTTCAACACATTTCAGAACGCATCTTACATTATCCTCATCCAATTAGACCTAATTAATCCTGAACATTCGTGGCGTAGAATTTTCTATCCCATTAACCACGACCCGATATGATCTAAATTTTCGATTAAAATTCCGCCCGTCTGCCATCGAGTCTTTTAGCCGAATTAAGAATCGTATCTTCCTCACGTATATGATTCCCGGGACACTAATCAGACGAACTTCATCATTAAGACCTTGCAAAACAGACGCAAAAGCAAGGAAAAAAAAGACAACCCTAGAGAACAATCCTCAAGCGGAGCATCTCGTCATCATACACATGGCTCACGATTTGCCATGATAATCACATGCCTCAGCGATTAGGCGCTGCCTTCGCACTGGCGCCACCATGCTCTAACTTCCCTCCCTCTACGATGCTATTAATTTTCACCCAACCCCACGCAAGCCTCAGCATCCCGTATACGATCTAAGCAATCAACGTCGCCATCACCGCAGACAAACACCGCCCTGCGTATTTGTCCAATTTTATACATGATAGAGCTCCTAATCTCGTGACTCTCTTCCTCCTTGGCCGGGATTTACCTACGGGCGCACATAGGTGGGCGATTATCAAACAAAAATTGTAGAGGGTGAGCGAAAGGAAAAAACACCCCTCACAACCGACGAATCGAACAAATTATTGTAACCTCAGCCATAACGAGGGGATTTCCTCGGCACAAATGCTCGGCACATCCCTGGCGCTTCTCCGGCGCTGGTGATGATGTGCCACCGTGGAGCCACCACCGCACCACCCACACACGAGCAGCGTTTTCAATTTAACAAGTCGCCCGTCGTTCCTTGACGTATAAGGCTTTCCGGTCACGAAATTTACTTCTCCGCTGAATTATGAGCGAGACCGAGGGGGTGGTTTGTTCTGCTGCCGCTGCTTCAATTTACAATTTTTTTCCCCTCCCTCCTCCAGGGGCTCGTGCTTCATCTAATTTCAAAGCCTAGCATGACGCTGTGGCTCCCTCAGGAGCACCGCCGTTGATTCACTGGAGGTGCTGATAGTTTCGTTCGACGGCATTCCGGCGGTCGGTTGGTCTCTTGACGGGAGGTTTCGCTCCCTCCTTAGAGATCACCGCCATCGTCGATGTGTGTATTTCAAACGCATTACACTTTATCATCATCATTAAAGCAGATAGAGCATCGGGTGGACGTAGGGGACGAATTTTTTGAAAAATTATGTTTGGAGCTGTTACATGAGTTTCAGTTCTTTTTTTGTGTTTGCAGGTCTACCGTTGAAACGATGGTCGTTTATTCTGTCCCCATTTGACAGTCGGTAGTTTTTTCGCTGTTATTCTTATCTTTGTCACGTTCATGGTGGGTAGCCACACGAGCTTGATTGATTATGGTGGAGGAATTTTGTCATTTTGTCGTTAGCGCGATGGTGACGACGACGTGTGACCGTTTATGTTGGGAACGCCGCCGCTGCATTTTCACACATGCTGCACACTGCCAACATAGTTGAGGAGATGCGATCATTCATTACCACAAGTGTCATGGAACTTAATTGGTTTCAGTAATTTTAAATTCATGTTTAAGCTGAGGACCTGACGACACGAATCGTGTGGCTTTCAAATAGGAGAACGAACTTTTTTTAAGGTGAAAATGGGAAGTTTTTGACATTGAAGAACCATCTTCGAACTTTGAAATCACCTCCGATAAAAATTAAATTGAAGACAGTGATGGTTGCAGAAATAAATGAAAGACGATGTAGGTCAAACACGAGTCAAGTAGCGGTCAGAATAAAGGACAAGAAATACAAATGAATAATCATGACTTTTGGAAAGATGCTGTTAAAGAAAAAAGATCCTCTGACGATTTTGGTACCATGATTTTCAACGACAACAAATTCACTCACTGACGTCATTTTGAATTTTAATCAATGATTCATTTCTATTCCTTTTTAAATCATTGAATGACAACTCAATTTCAGTATACAAAAAATAATAAATTAGGAGTTTTCTACAATGGTGAATGGATCGAATGAGGATGGGTTCGTTCTGAAAAGAGATATTTAAATAAAATTTAAGAATGGATGTTTTTATCTAGCGCCCAAAATCATCAACTAATTTATTTGTTTTTTAAATGTAGAAAATTAATCACTCCTATCAGAAACCCCGACGTAACGCTTTCGTACCCGAAAAATGGTATCATGACTTTCCGTCATAGAAAAAAAACTACAAAATTCGAAGTTCATGAAAAGTGGTATCACCTGCCCCGAACGAATCGAAAATTTACATATTTTCTCTACGAAAAGTTATTGTGATCTAACACAACTTTTGCATTCGAGATTGAGGATTTTCATTAAGGTTTGTATATTAAAAATAAAGAATTATAAACAAAACTGTAGGTTTTGATTGGTTTAGTTTCACAGTGCTATTAAAATGTACTAATGATAACATTTTTAAAGAACTACAAACAAGATTAAGTACCAAAGTCTTTTTTAAATGCTGCAAGACAAACCTTAAATTGCTTAAGGATTTGCAAAATTACCGATGAGGAAGGTCGTGCTTTTTGAGAAGAAGTCAAAAATAATTTAAATAGCTCCGGTCCACCGTCTAAGCATGCCAACAGTTGGGGAAAAGTATATTTTGTAGATTCTTTAAGAATATTCATACTTGTGGCATTAATTTACATTTGTAGGTTTGGTTATATTGAAAACATTTAAAGAAAATAGATTGAAAACGAAAGAGAATCCAAGGTCACAAGTGGTGGTCGGAATAGAATACATTCACCCCTATTATGAACTCCAAGAAAACTTTTTTTCCACCCGAACTTTTTCTGTCTCGGGAAAAATGTCCTGCTATTGTAAATTTCTATTAGAATTTTTCCCCTAAAACTATATTTGAAATCATTTTCGAAAAATTTGACAACAAATCCACCGCTCGGCATGAGATGGCTGGACCAAGTCCAAAATCTCGCCTGGTTACACTGGGGCACACCTTTTCATGAGTCAGAGTCGGCGGCGGAGGATCAGGTGCCTGGGGATTTCTTCTGCGTGCATTGTGACTCCATTAGTGGAACACGCGGTTAAGAAGATGATAATATTGATGATATTAAATCTCATGATATTGACGATGATATTAATCATCCATCGGTAGATGATTTAAAAGCGCAAACTGCAAATGATCAACTTTTGGTTGATTCATTCCTCGACTCACTACAAAAGTAATACAGCTTCATGATACAAATAGTCTTTTAAGGGAACAGATAAACATGCAACGAGAGTTTTGCCGTAAAACACTCTTTAATCCATTTGTAGCTTTATCCAAACAGGACAATCTTTCTTCCAAAATATTTAAAACAACCTCCAAACTTGTGGAAAAAGTAGATTGAACCATTCCAATACCGACGTATTGATATCCACTCTCGGCAATAAAACTTAAAATGGCTATTAACTTTGTGGTTGGTGTAATCGACGATGAATATACACAGGATCGAAGACCATCTTCCAGCTCAATCAATACATATTTCAATGCTGCCTTATTCAGCCGAATGTTCTTTGTGAGTCTGCAATTTAAAAACAAATCCGACAATTTGTCATCAAGTTCGAATAGATAAAATGACTCTCTTAATAGTCTTCTTTGCAATCTTATATCCCGATTTCGTGCTACATTTTCATAATTTAATAAAACTATTGCAATGGCTATTGAATCCATTTTATTATTGAAAATAATTTTTTTTTCATTGAAATTGAAATTGCAGACAACTGAAAGTCGTTCTTCTTTTCACATTTAACATGTAACAACTAATTCGGAAACTCCGAGTTTTCGTGTGCGACAAAGCTATTTTGATTTCGTTCGGGTCAAATTCGTATCGTAGTTAAATGTTCGGAGTTTTTCACCGACGGGCCTTGTAATAGAGGTGAATATGTCAACGAAACTCCATTATCTAATTTTTCTTCACAGTTTTTCAATAGACTTTTAAATTGAATAGAAGTGTAAGGACTGGAAATGGTATGTGCAAAATAACAAACAATGATTTAGTTTATCGCACAGTATATACTACAGAGATGTGATATTTTATATATCTTTCTTCTGAAAATTAAAAAAATATATTTTATCAGTTTTTATAGCTTACAAAAAAAAAAAAAAACGCAACAACTCCATAAACATAAAAAGTTACTGAAAAACTAAACAATTTTCGAAACATTCACCAGGCGAGTTTAGCATGCAGGACGAGGTGGCCGAGTGGTTAAGGCGTTGGACTGCTAATCCAATGTGCTCTGCACGCGTGGGTTCGAATCCCATCCTCGTCGGTTGCTTTTTTAGTTTACTTTCAAGAAAAACAATTCTCATTTTACCCCAAAATCACATTCGAATTGAGGAAAACAACCGCACCTCTAATCGGCGACATCATAACATCATTATAACTGAACCCCTTTTAACTTTGTTGTTTTCATCATCAAGCAGCCTATTAAAAAGCGCTTACAAATTACTCGGTTTACTTCACACCCCACCGACGCTGGTCCAACGAGTCAACTGCACACGCTCTCGATTGAGAACACATTATTAGCTGCCTCCGTTCACCTAATTACAATCCTAGCAATGTAATTATAATTTTCAAACTATTAACTAGTGTACAAACAACGGACTATTGCCATTGCTCACCGGTCATCAGGAGGCTAGCGCCAACAGCGTTTCCATGGATCCTGTTCCGATGTGAATACAGTCGACCGCCTGAAATTAGCAATTCAAATCGAATCCAGCCCCGAATGTTCCAAAATTCCAACTCAGCATTGATTATATCAAAATAATTGCGGTCTAATTATCTCAAACTTACTCGGATACATGTTCTCGCATGCAATCGGATGTCCAAAGGAGAGTTATTACGCTGAGCCAGCTCACCTCCGTCTCCCTTGCCAGCCAGTGTTTGTGCGTTAGGGTAACACAATTAGTCTGCCATTGGAACGTAAATTTATTCATCTCGTCGTTGTCTCCGGATTCTCATTTGCTGCAACTTGTCATCAAAGTGGCAACATCGATCGCCTCTTTCACGCCCCACTGCGTGTGTGTCTACATGTGTCCTGTTAAAGGTGTTTTGCATTCGTTTTACCAATTCGAACTCCCTAATTCGTCTTTATGCCGCCTGAATGGTTTATTTGAAAAATGACCAACAAAATTGCTTCGGTGCACACAGCACACCACACCAGCACTGGGCTCCAATCCCCAGGAACAGCAGGACTGGCTCACATGTGGTAGTCATAGTAGTCCTTATGGAAAATCCTTTAATTCAGCTTCACTTGCCAAGCAAAGAAGCAAGTCTTTGCTTTTTGTTCACACGTAGCGTATTGAAGGGGGTGGCTATCCTGGGGTCTGCTTGCCACAAGGCGGAACTGTAGGCGGGTGGGCGGATTGATTTATTTTTAGTCAAAAAACTGTTCAGGTGGGATGGGCTCAAATGGACGATGAAAAAGAACCTGCCAATGCTGCTTAGACACGTATTCCCACACAAAAAAAAGAAGAAAAATATTTTTGGGGTGTGTGTGGGGCAAAGCAGCTTAGAAAGTGGTGTTGCTGCAGTAAGCAAACAGCAAATCGAAATTCTATTTGCGCAACATTGCTTCTGAAGGTACAACACACCCACCCACCTCCGCTCGGTAGTTGTGCTTGTCTCAGTAATCCAAAAATCTCCTTCTCGTTTAGGAATCAGTGCGTGCAGTTCTAAAATCTATCCTTCGGGGATATTATCGGTCCTTAAAAAAATTCAACAAAATAGTAAACAGGGGTTCTATTTCTCGTAAGCGGCTTTAGCCACGACTCAGTGGTATGAAACAGAAACCTGACGGTTAACTATTTAAATCGGGATGCGAAGTTCTGGAGTGAGTTAAGGCATTCAAGCTAATTGTAAATGGGCTTTTGTCGAAATATAGAACAGGACGTACTCAGTCAACTCGCAATTTCTTCTCCGCACACACCTAACCCCATTCTTACACTTGGCACGAAAAATATGTTTAATTCATTCTTGTTTAAAGGTCCAACCATAATACTTACATAAAGTGCACATTCCCCAACAAAATATTGTAATTTAAACTTCTGAGCCAACTTCTGCCTGGTTAATTGCACACAGAGACATGCTATACTTACCTTTGCCAACCATCTCGGTTAGAAATTGCATTTTAAAGTTCCCAGCCACTCTTGCTCTCGGCTCCAGCTACGATAGAGTTTCCTTTACCGCAAAATGACTGTGTAATTAGATTTCTATGGTAAGTAAAATAGTTTATTCTTCGCCGTGTATGTCCTCAGTGTGCGGACTGCATGATGAGCCCGAAAATGTGGTTTGAATGACCCAAATTCAGGAGTGGAAATTAGTCGAGGCATTTTTTGATTTTTTTTCTGTGTAGTTAAATACTTGACACTTTGTTTTAATTTTTCTTGGGATTTATTTTCACAGGACAAAGTTTTTCTTATTTTTTCAAATTCACGATGACAGAAAATTTCAGGTGACTTTTTAAAGGTCTCCCCTCAAGATCGACAAACCAATTTTATTAAGTTCATGGTTTTGTTTGGCGTAATCTTCGTTTAAGAGTTTCCGCATCTCGCTTTGTCGCAGCTTTAAGTATATATATATAAATATCTGTTTATTTAATGACGACAGGATAAACTTACCATTGTAATGATATCCTTGGCGACCAGCATCTCGAACTTTAGAGGTATCAGTAAGCTCGACAGTCCGCCAGTTGCCTTTTGTTGCATGTTTCTTTGGACTGTAATTTCCGATAATTTCTTTTCGCTGAAATGTAATTAAGTCTTTATTCTTATGATTGGAGTTAATTGACCAAGTGAGTTTTTGAATACATGTGACTTTCCACATCGCTACCACGAATGGCATCATCATCGGCCATCTTGGTGTCACTGGTTTTATGCAATCAGCTACTAAGGTGGGGAAAATGAGAGCAAATATAAAACGATCTAAATCGATTTTTTGACTTTTTGGCACTGGCCTACGTTCCCAATTTTTTTTTTATTTAAATCGATCGGCTACTTTCCATATATTTGCTTTCTAGGAAAACAGTAACTTGCGAATATGATCTGTGTCCAAACTACGAGTCCAAATAAAAAGGTTTCTAATAAAATCAAAACATGAAGGTTCTTTTGTTCGAATAAGATAAATTTTACTATTAAGAAAGACTTTTCACTTCACCTCTTTCAAAAAACACCAATGAGCAATGTTCGAGAGAGTTGACAATAAAAAAAAAAATTGTTCCCGTGAGAAGTCACTTCAACTCAACCTCAGAACACTAAAAAGTTCCCGTCCATGATGCACGACTCATTGTCAATCCACGTGATTATATAAATTCCTTCCCAAACTTATCACCTAAATACACACGGCGGCATTTGAGATTCTCTTATGTCGCAATATGCGAGCCACATCACGTCCTTCCTAAAAAACGATCCTTGTTTGTCCCCGAAAGAGATACACTCTCTACACCACCGTTACTCACTTTAGTATCTGTTATTATGTGTTATGTTGGAAAATTTCAATAAACACAAAAAAAAAAAATTCAAAACAAAACGAAAAAAAAGTTAATTCAGCTATGCAACACCTGAAGGCGAATGTTTAACTCCTCTGCGTTGTGACGTAAGATTCACCTGGAATTTTTAATATCACGAAAATGAAGACGCAGACGATGAGAATCTCTGGAAACGCTTCATAATAAACAGAATTGTTGTATAGCAAGTACACCGAAGCAGACAGGCAGGAGGCAGTCGGAGCAGCAGGACGATGGAGGGTGGCAATATAGGGGAGTGCTGCTCTATCTCGAATAATGTTTATCCTGGATACGAAATGTTTTCTTCTTCTGCTTCTCGAGACCCATCATCCAGAAAGCAGGTGTTTGGATGAAGTCACTGGATGACATATTGGAGATAGGTGTTGTGTTACGTGCAAACTTCAGGGTAGTGAGTTATTTTGAAACTCAACACAGTGGTTGATGGGCGGGGGCTAAAAGAGTTGACTCGAACTGTGTGTGAGTTTTGAGTCTTGCATATATGAGTGTCGCATCGATGACAGTAGTACGTGAATATTATCCTTCTTAGGGCGGCTAAGTGAAACGTATTCCCATGAGACTAAGGGTCTCATTAAAATTTCCCATTCGACTTTGAAAACAAAACAGTTGATCGTTCCAAAGGTTCATTGGCCTCAGATTGTTTTGAAGAGTGGTTGATGGGCGGGGGCTAAAAGAGTTGACTCGAACTGTGTGTGAGTTTTGAGTCTTGCATATATGAGTGTCGCATCGATGACAGTAGTACGTGAATATTATCCTTCTTAGGGCGGCTAAGTGAAACGTATTCCCATGAGACTAAGGGTCTCATTAAAATTTCCCATTCGACTTTGAAAACAAAACAGTTGATCGTTCCAAAGGTTCATTGGCCTCAGATTGTTTTGAAGAGAGTGGCTAAGCAAAAGCAGCTAAGATAAAAGAAAAAGGAAACATGTGGTTGGGAAAATGAGCAGTGCCGAAAGCCGTGGTAGCTAATGCATTGTCTAACTATTTTTTTTTTATACTTTATTAATACATAATACTATAATTGTATTATATATTAATAAAGTTAAAAAAAAAGAGGAGTGTTAGTGATAGACGTAAAGACGTTTGTGTGAACCAAAACTTTTAAGCGTGTAACGGCGATCCGAATGAACTCAAAGACGACAATTTGAAAGTACATAACAATTTTTTTTAATTTTTGAAGCTAAGGCAACGTAACGTAACGCAGTTTGATGCAAGTGCAATGTGACGTAATATAGAGTAACGTAAGGTAACGCAACGTGACGACAGAAAGTGAAGATCCGAACTACAAAACTTCTGCTACATTGATGAAAAAAAAAAATATTGTGATATAGTAACGTCAAGTAACGCAACGTGACGACAGAAAGCAAAGCAGAAAGCAAAAATCAGAATTAAAGAACATGTTACATTAATAAAAAAAACATGGAGTTTAATTAGAAAGCATTTGTCATTCGTTTTTTATCAAAACTCATTTTCCGAATTCATTTTCCTGAATGGCCGCAAACTACTGCTGCCATTTTTTTTTCCTACTCTAAAAAATCAACATCCAATTTAGAGAGGAAGAAAACAAATTTCCAACACTTGCACACCTGACGCAGTCGTTTCTCATTGTCATCATTACCTACCAAAGCACAGGTTTTGTCCGCAGACAACTTTTAACAAATATCATTGATTATCTAATTTCAGAGTCATTTCTAAATGTGTAAATCAGCATTTACCAGGCAGGTGTGAGGAAGGCTCTACATATATGGAAATATTTTATCATATTGAATGCAACAATTTAATTAGTCAAATTGTCACTTTCAGTTTTGAAACCATCAATTCTCAGTACTCTGGAATGACGTTTATTAATTTGGAAGAGCACTTCGAATCGATAAAGTTGGAATAGCTCATGATGACAGGTGGGCGAATACGGAGGTGTGTGAATGCAATCAAATCGGATGTGGGATGGAAAAATATTTTATGATTTTCAGGGATCAAATTCTGAGTAATCACAATTTTGCTTTCACAAAATTTCCATGTTTCTTCAAAAGATAAACTTAATTATTGTTATAACTTTTGGAACTATGTGGTCTGGTGCAAATTGTTCAGGCGCCATATGCTGACAATTTACTCAGAATATAAGTAATAAGTTTTAATAATGTTTAGAAGTATCCTTTCAAAAATATAATTGAAAAATTTGGTTGGCGTGTTAATATTCACACGTCTTATAATTGAGAAAATCTTAAATTAACACTTAAGACATAAGGTTTTTTTATTTAATGAAAATAATTTTGGAAAAGTATTTTTAATACCTTCAATTGATGACAATTTCCAGATGACATTTTTGCTAATCAGCCTTTGAGCATAAAATATATTCCGAAATTCGGTAAACATGCAAACTTGGAAAAGCTATTGACACAGATGCGCCAATCAGTAGCCATCTAGTGCTACATTAGATATTTTTCAAGTTAAGATAAAACAAGTATAAATGAAATAAGTGTATTTATTTGCAGTTGAAGCACAAAAGAAGGATGATTCTTTTATTTTAACTGGACATCATTCAAATAAAATGTTTTCAAGTTAAGTCAATACAGTTCTCCTGTCTCTCCCTAATCCATTCCAAAAGCTTATATTATGTAACGGTCCCTTGATAATTGGATTTAGAGATAATGTGAATTTATCTTAAATGTAAATCGGCAAAACTTATTGTCATCCATTTTATGTAAACTTCCGTAGACAACTGGAAAGATCAAGATTTAATTCCACTTATTCAAATACGAATGAACCGAAGGATAAAAAAAAAATCGATTTCCTTGAAATTACAGATACAAGTAAAAATGTTCAACAAGCTAGAGACTGAGTCATCATAGAAGCCATCGCTCACAAGCTATCCAGCATAGTTGGAATGTTATGATTACAAAAATAAAACTTAATTGCTCATAACTTGTAATTGTAATTGAAGGAATTTATTCCATACATGTTATTTTAATTGAAAATTAGCAATAACACATTACAAGTAATTGAAAGTTCAATTATTTCCAACTCAATTACATTCATGAAATAAAGTCTTGAAATTTTGTTGTCAAAACGATCTTATCTTCAAAATCAATTACATTTGCTGTGTAATTGAAAATTGTCAGTTACTTGTAATTTCTAACTAAAGATTTTCACTTACAATTAATTAATAAAAGAGCTTTCTATTACAAGTAATTGTAAATAAACCTGTAATGAATTACACAATGTAATCGTTTATTGTCAACATTACTATCCAGTGTTCAAACGCACTTCTGGGGTATGCCTATCAAAATTACACGAAGGCAAAAACGATTTCAAGTTTGCTGAAGTAAAGGGCTGACAAAATAGAAAGATTAGGTCAAGCTATTTGACAGTCCGTAGCAGCAAAATATCTTATCAAAAATTTTGAAAGACCAATATCTATGCTGATCGATTCGTTCTTCTATATTAATATTGTAACTATAAAAGTAGAAAAGTAATTTTGTCTTGTTTTGAATGGATTTGAAAATCGTTCCAATCAACTTAGGCACGAAAAAAATGTTCCAGTCAAAGTGAATCCATCAAAAATCTGAAAACGAGTTGTTTCGATTAGTTCATGTTATCGAGGGACTTGATAAGGCAAAAGAATATCAGTGTACAATTGATTGATACTGATTTTTACAATTCTGCATGAGCTTAGCGTCTTTTCCTGCTAATAACAGGTCGAAAATGTCATGACTCCTAACTCAAATGGCTAAATGACGGCTAAAAGATGACGGTAGTTCAGCTATTTTACTATTTGGAAATATCTATCATTTTTCAAAAATCAACATCAGCCAATAAAATTTATCATCGCCCAACGTCGCTCGTATAAAAACCTAAACCACCAAATCAGTAGTGATGCCTAAAAAAAAGAAACCTCCATCTAATTAGTCAATTAAGCACTAACTGTAACTATCCAGAGTGTGTGCAATTAGCCAAATTGTAACTCCGACTGCGTTATCTTCAGAAACTTTCCCATCCGCATTTATCATCCCTGCACCAGGATAGCTCACCGCTCGTTGTCGTCATTGTCCTCGTCCTCATCTATTTCCCCACATCCGCCCGTGGGGAAATAGATGAGGACGCCCGTGCAAACGCCTTTTAAAACGTACGTGTACATATTAAGTTGTCGCCCACCAAGAGCTACGCACCCGCAACACCGCCACCGTTACGGACACACGAACAAAACCAACCCCATCACCACCAATACCTGAAGATCCATAAATTTCGTGAAAAGTTCCACCTCGAAATTTATTACACGGTTCGCCTGAAATATGTGTAAAAGTAACGTAGATTAATGGCCTGCATTTGTTGGGCTTGCAGTCGTCCCTGGTCCCGAGGCGTGGAGGAGGAAACTTTTGCGGGCCACAATGGAGAACCGATGGCTTCCCTTGCAACAAAGCCCCCAGGGTAATATGGGAAATCGTAGATTTGTCCAAATGCGACCGAAAAACTTTCGCACAGCACCCCCGCCTAATTCGGAGACAATGAGTCACCTACACACATGGCCACGTCTGGAACGGCGTTGTGGCTGAAATAAAATCCAAAACTGCCAAACACTCGGATGCTAAGCCGTGTTATGCACAACATGATTTTTAATTATGCTCAGTTGAGCGCTCAGTCAGCCAACGGGAGTGGGAAGAACTCATCACCCAGCCAAAAAAGTGCAACCACCCTCATCGTTAATAACGAAAACTTCCCCTGCACTAATTTGCCACCGTCGTGGTGGCGGGAGATAATTTTTCGTGGATCCTTGAAGTGTGTGAAGTAGGTCTCGACGCGGAGGGGGTGTGCCTTTTGTTACCCCAAGGGTGATGCAATTTTTGAGACATCAATTGTGTGAATAAAGTTTTGTTTCTGTTTTGTGTGCGAGGAGTGGGAGCACTTGAACCCCTCTTAGAATGGGGAGCCTGCGAATTAATTCAGGTGGTTGTCTAATGAATGTCTTTGGATGAGGCGGAGAAACTTGAAAGTAGTTCACGCATTCGTGTTGGGGGAGCAATTATGTCGTAGATTGTTGAGGCTGGCGATGCCCACAGCTGTGGGTGGGAAGAGTACATCCTCCCACCCACAGTGTGGGGTGAATTTTGTGAAAGGTAATCTTTAGGAAGACTGAAAAAGTTTTTGAGCTTATTAAGTGCTGTGGGGTGTAGTTCTTTTCAGAGAAAGAACAAATTGGAGATGTGTTGCAGTGGGGTACAATGGAGTTTGAGTGTAAAAAAGGAAGTGGAGGTGTTTGAAAATAATTGCACGGGATTTTTACCAATCTTTTCTCTGAGAAAAAGTCAAGTTTGGGATTTGGTTTTCGTAGCTGAATTTGGTAGATTTTATTTCCAGACGTGGATGATGCAATGGAAGCAGTGTTTGGCACCTAGAAAACCATTAAATCAATAGTGCAAAGACTATAAGTCCATTAAAATCAGACTGCTTAGCAATCGGAGGACTAAAGTAGAATTATCATCACAACAAGTTGAGTGCACTACAATTTGACAAAAAAAAGAACTCTCATGAAAGCCTAAAAGATCTTGGTCATTTTTTCGCTTAGGTTTGGAAAAGTTTGCATAATTGTAAGGTCAAGGTTAGGAATGTGAAAATGTTTTTAATATTGAACTTGATAACTAATTTAATATTGTACATGCTGATGGCTTTGAATGAATAAAAATAAATAAAGACAAAATATTTTCGGAAAAAAAAGAGAACCACATCGAAAGGATAACTTAAGTGGTGTGGACAGAAATATGAGGGAGGAAGAAAAAACCATATCACCTGGTCCCTTTGACTGAAACTCTCATAACAAAACACAATTTATGTCCTGCAACATATCAACTTTGATTATCGGTCGTTTCAATGGAGCTTATGTTGTTTTGCTGAAGATTTGAAAAATTATTTTTGGTTTTTCATCATGTTTATGGATTATTCCGGAAAACTATCCTTGAAAAAAAAGTAAGCAAAAGTAGCCTGATCATCAAAAGGTTCGGAAACAACTAGAAAATCATTGATTCTAGTGATATTGAACTATCTATGTCCCTGAACAGAAGAACTTGTATCTCAATTGTTACTACTTCATAATATTAAATGAAGGTCAACTTTTATTCTCATTCACTTAATTTTTTGTGTTATATGAATGCAAGTTAGTTTTATAGCAGACCGAAGAAGCAGCAAAACGAAACTTCATTGCCCGGTCGGCACGGGTTGCGATCATGTTAAAAAGATAAAGATGATGAATGTTTTAGCAATTCTAAATTCATTTTGAAAATGTATCGCCAGTGCTAGCTTAACATCATGGCTCAGAGGAAATCTTTGTACTCAATGAACTGTCTACTGCATCTCACGAATTCATACAAAGCGATATACTTAGAAGCAGACTACAACAGCTATATGAAAGTCCATTTCTAGTTGTAAAAAAATCATACAAATGTAAAAAAATTGTAAAATTCTGAAGAAAGAAGTAATCGCTTTTCTCTTTTGGGTTAACCAACGATTTTCTCTTGTCAGAACAACATTCATCTCGGCAGCCCTTCGAGCAACATTTTATGTCCACGGTACCAGAAAGGTGCAATGCAGAAAATTTGTTCGAATTCCAGATAGACTTCAGGATAACCACCTCATAGTTCGCTTTTAGATTTTATTATTTTTTAAATCTATTGTTTTGTAAAACCGTGTTAAATATTACCCAGTTTTGTTTCAACCTACGAGATATTCGTAATTTTTCAAACAAATACCTTTTACTTTTGGACCCAGTGTTAAATTTTTACCACATATTTATCTGATCAGCTCGTCTTTTTATTCGAGAAATTATATTGCTAAGATGCAAGCATTGATAATCCATTTTTCCAAGGGGTCTCCTCTCTTAAGTACCTGCAGTCCTCCATCAACTGTAAGAACTTAAAAGGATTGCATTCCTTAAAATAGTCAAGAACTTTTTCACTTACACACGCCATTGTGATCCACTTCCCGTTCGCTAGATCCCAATGGCACGCCTTTATAGCTTTCAATGCTTCGTTGAATCTCAAAAAAATAAATTCCAAGGACTTTTTTCCTCGACCACTCCACTCCACTCCCGAGCAAGATTAATAAAATTAGCAATATCCATTCAAATCAAACATAATGCATTCCCAAAAACCCCCTCGCCCGGCGGCCGGGGCTCCCAAAGAGCCACTTAATGGCCAGGTCCATTAACGTAAGTTATGTCAAGAGGACTCGCATCAACACCTGCTAGTGGCCTAATGTCTCAAATATTCAAATGTACCATCGGTCCCTTGCCACGTTTTCTTTCTTTCTTTTCTTTTTTATTCCTTTCGTTTCCTTTCCTGTCGTTTTTCTCTTCCGCCGCGAGAGCCAAGGTAAGACGAAGGATCTCCCGACGCTCGTCTTTGGCCACAATCGAGGTGGCGCCATATTGATAAGCCCATAGACGAATAACGATGGGATTTCTTGCAAATTTCACCTTCAGTTGATTCAATTTTGCTACTTTATTGCCGGCTTAAGTAATTCACTCGACTGCGAAAGGACGACAATTACATGGGATTCGATGGAGCTTACCTAGTGTTTCCTTGGGGTCCTCGGTCTCATTTTTTTTCGAGTAGCTTTTTGGCCCGTACACACATACATACACACCCGCCATCATCGATCCGACATCGACATGGGTGACGCCCCCACCTCACGTTCGCATTGACGCGCGGTGACGGTGAGAAGGAAAAAGAAAAGAGGTCCTTTCTCGTCCCTTGAGTGTTAGCTGCCCTCCCCAGCGGTAGCAGTAGCGGTGTTCTTGTTAATGGCTTTTCCAGATGGCGGTAGCTGATGCCTTTTTGACGTCGATTCAATTTCAAACCAAAGGTGTAACACGTGCAATATTCATCACGCGCGCGTGTGTTTGTTTTGTTTTCGGAAGTGGAAAATAACTAAATTTTGGTTGTTATTCAAGCAAATGGACGCCTCATTTCTGTGTGGAGGGTGTATCTATGCCGGCGGCTGAGGGATGAAAATATTCGACGCGTTCAACTGAAAAAGCGGAACAAGTGGTGATAATGCGAGGGAAAGTTATTTTCACTTTACGAAATGCGAATCGATATTTATTTGTCTTTTCAACGATTTTAAATGGAAATTCAATTTAAGTGGAAATTTAGGTTGAAGGAAGGAGGAAGGAAGTGCTAGTTTTAAGATTCTGACCAGAAATTTTATTCACTAGGTGTCTTTAACGAAAAAAGAGACGTAGCATCAACAGAAAAAAAAATTAAGAAAACTAAGATCCACTCAATGTAAGATCGGTTTTACATAGCTTTCTTTTCTTACACGTTTAAAAGATTTCTAGGAGAATTCCTGTAGCCATCGCTTTAAGGATACACCTCCTGCTTTTAAGCTAAAGTAGACTGCATTACACTTCTCCACAGCCTAATTACGCATTTTCCTTAGCCTTCTTTCATAAGCATCATACAAGTAAAATCTTCATGGCAACCATAATTGAAAGTGACAATTTCTCCTGTAAACCCCAAACCGTCACCTCTACTCCCATCAATTAACGCCCGACCGCTACTCCCAAAGCATCCCTTTTTTACCGGAATAACGCCATAATTATTTCCTACCCGAAAATGAAGGAGAACCTACCCTACCTCTTCGTTCGGGACACATGCACATCCGGAAGGAATGAAACTCAATTTAATTCATATTCCCTTCGTTAGGAAGGACCAATTTGAATTGCGTGCCTGATAGCCTCCAGAACACATAAATGAGATGTAAAAATGAGAACAGAACGAAAAAGGATCCCTGCTTATATCAACACATCATTACTTCAAATTATCATTAGACATCGGCATGTTACAGGGCCACCCGCTCTCACCATACCGCAGAGGTGGGCTTAGCAGAACCCTCCCCCCTGGCGGTAGAAAGGAAAGGATGCATGAATATAAAAGATACTCCTACTTTGCCTCTTTTTCAGTCGACAGAGTCGTAAGGAATGAAATGGAAATATGGAAATTCATTTTGTCCCGCTTTTCCCTCAATTTCATGGACAGCACAGATGAGCTGCGGGACCGGCGAAAAGAGCGTGCTACTTTCCTTTCGCTTCCTTATCGGATTCGAATAAAAAATGTAATGTTGCCGAGGTATACACGCTGTAATCATATCAAGATGTAAGAACATAGAAATATTAGGTTACCAGCAAGAGAAATTTCGCAGAAGGATGTGCAAAGGATGCGAGCATTGCGAGCATATAAATTAAATTGTGGTCGCTGGCATGGCTTGGATGGAATGTAAAAGGAAAAAAAAAAAACGAAAAAAAAAGTTTCTCTATCTTCGATGTGGTTTGGGAATTCAATTTGGTTTGCTCAACGAATTTGAACAGGAAACTCACGATTGAGTTATTTTTGAGTCTAATGAGCCTAGAAAACGTATGCGTATCGTTGCGCGGGTGTGTTCTTTTATTTTACAGAAAAAAAGACACAAAAAAAAAATTTAACAAAGTCGTGAAATGTTAAAGGAATGGTGGCTTTGTTTTCTCTTTTCTTGTTTAGAGAGAACAGAGGAATTTTTGGTTTTCATTTGAGTCTTGTGGTTGCGGCCTGAAAGAGGATCCACGGTGATGAGTCTTGATGTGTAGCGGCAGCCAATTAGACAGGAACTCACCATGATCCTTAATGAATCAATCCATGAACAGAAACCGAAAGTCCCACAGAATTTCGGTGTTCTTAACTTTTCTTTTTAGAAGCACGTGCCAAGTCAAAATGTTAGTATATGTTGGAGTGTGTATATTTAATGTTTTTTGGGGTTTGAGGATATTCCTATTTTCTAATTTAAAAACTCTGTCTCTGAGTTATCAATCTTTCAGTTTTTCTCAAAGAAAATTCAGCCTTCAATGATCAAAATCTCTTGATCTGTCAGCTAGTAATAATTATTTTAAGCCAACAATTTCAATCATAACTCGTGTTTACCAAAAACTTAAAAATTAAGCATTCACTTAAAATTCAATTTAAAATTTGTTGGCATTTTATGTTTTTTGGTTAATTAATCACTTTCTCCCACATGAGCATTATTGAGCAGGAAAATTAGTAATTTAACCAGAATAAGCATTTTCCTTAGATTTTTTAGAGATCTTTGATTTCAAACTGGTATAGTCGGGGATTTTGGTATAAGCCAACCCGCGAATAATAATAAGTGAAGTTGCGGAATGTTATGCTCGTCAATCACATAGACCTGTAGGTTCATAGCGTATTACACCTACTCAGAGTTCTTTTAAAAATTAGAACACCTAGCTAACCCTGCTACAGACAGGGGGGCTTAAACGCGGTAGCGTAATTTACAAGTTGACTTGGTTAAAGGTTTTTCGCTTCATCCAACGAGCTAAGGAAATTCCCGCCCAACGTCTGGAACCTAGTTTGGCTAGTGCTGGAGGGGCACAGAGCATCTGCTTCAATGTTTCGGTAGCGGGTGAGATTAAGCTAAACAGTTTTGCATAGGACCCATTACCTCAAATATTCATTCAAACGTTATATCGTTATATGACAACACATGTACACATGTAATTAAATACGCATTACAAATCTGGAGCTTTCATATCAGCAATCGTTGTACCTACTTGTTTTCTTTGTTCTTCGAAAATTTAACAGTAGCCGCTATCGAAAAATCTGTGAAGTCTTTATTCCTCGCATTCAAGAGGAGAAGAATGAATCCGTCAAAACCCAACGTATCCTTCGATGTTGGTAGTGGTCTGCACCTTTGATCCACAAAATTGTAGAATGTCATTAATTTGTCTTCATCCAGAGATCTAAGGCGGAAGAGTTTCCGAAGACCACCTTCCTATTAATTCTATAGATTTTCCTAGAAGTCATTACCGTGGGTGAAGAGATCGTTGGATTGAAATCCACACACCATGACCGGACTTTCAATTCCGCAACAAAAGAGATTCCATTTCTCATATGAAATCCACAATTATACGAATTCTTGCTTTGTGCTCACATCTTTCTCGCATCTAAATTCTATAATTTCAATTTTAATTAAAAAATATCAATTTCAGATCATCTCTCAGCGACTGGCGACGGTCAGCGCAGCACGATAAAAGAAAATCAATTAAGACTCACTCCTTGGCTTTCGTCCTGGTTTGTTTTCCGTGCCATTTTTTTTTTTTTTTTTCTCTTCTTCATTATATACTGAACACAATAAGCACCTGCATTCAATTCTGCCTTTACCTCACCTCATTTCAACACTCGTGTTGTGTCATTGCAAACATGTCCTCCGTCAGAGGATACCCGCAGATGTAGTAGTTAACAAAACACGACAGAAATCAATTAAGAACGTAACTCCCTCTCCTACAGACGCTCCCGGCCAGTGTATTTAATGGCAGATATGCAGCAGCGTTTAGCCAATGGGTCAGCAAACGGATTCCATCCGTTACAACTGACATACGCTGAAGCCACCCACAGACGCTCCATCTGTCGTCCTTACAGGAAACTGATTACGTAATTACGTCTGGAAGGGATATAAAACTCTGGCGATCCTCATCCGAACTCAGCTGGACATTAAATAAAACCTTTCGGGTAATCAATATGACCCAGCAACGAGCCCTAACCAGTGGGTGGGTGGACAGACCAGCCCAACCGACCGGGCAACCGACGAATCAACCGACCAACGTTCACCACCGTCATTCCACGGTGGTATTCATCTGCAGTGTTCCGGAGCGCAAAACAACTGGCCGAGAAAAATAAGACCACGAGGGGGTGGTGTTTGCCTGGGACTGTGGATTGGGATGAAGGGTGGTATCAAGTTTATTACATTTTTGTTGTTGTTGTTCCTGCTTGTTCGTGTTCTTTTTTTGATGTGGACGAGAACGGACGAAATAATTTCCATTCAATCCTGCAATTTGGGTAGGAGCTGTAATAAACATTTTAGTATCTGTATCTTCTTTTTTTTCGTATCTGTTGTTGTTGTTATTTGCGTTGAAGAATTCATAGTTTTCGAACCTACACGGCGGGGAGTATGCACGGTGGCTTATTTAACCTCTACGGGTTTGGGAGGCAATAAAATGGATTGAAGGATACGTCTGCTTATGGGAACGATGCTATCTACTAAATTTATCTGAACTTGAAACACTGCACTGGTTGCTGGTTGGTTTGGTTGTTTTTTTGTCTCACCTACTCTGCCAGTTCACGAGGGGAATTTCATTAGCAATAAATCAAATAATTGGTTTTGCTTCTAATTTACGTTTACGTTAGCGAATGGCGATAGTTTAGGGAGTTGGAGCCGGAGCCGGAAGAGAACGGCAGTTATTGGGTCGACTACATTTTTGGGGGCGGTGTAATTAGGAAGTGGAGTCCTGCGGATAGGAAAGCTATCAAGTTGCGCACTAAACCCGATAAGAGAGGGGTTGTCGCGCTGGGCTACTAATGTGGTTGCGTGGCTTCGAGTTACACGGGTGTAAAACTTAGGCTTCCGTCTTTTCTGCGGCTAATTAGACTGAAGTGTGGATGAAGGGGAGATGGTTGGTTGCGTGACAGGAGAAATGTTTATAGGCAGATACTGCAAATTTTAGGGGATCTAACAGAGAAATCATACTGCTATTATCTATGTGCCTTAAATTACTCACTTATTTGCCCAATTCGGAAAAGACATTTTCTTGGCAATGGACAGTATGGTTTGCAGCGGTGCCGTGAAATAACGCCGAGCGAAATAAAGCCGAATTTCAAAATTTGGCGTTATTTTGCTTTCATTAAGTGAAATAAGGCCGAATTTTTGAATTCGTCACCGTTTTCAGCAATAATGCTTTAAAGACGACCTACTATTTTAGCCGAACTCAACTCAAAAATTAATGGTTTCAGTTGGCGTGCCAGTAGCCAGCATTTCGTCAATTCGCTTCTATCTATCAAATAAATAAACGTCTTTTGAATATAGAAGAGTCTTGATTAAAAATTTTACGCATTGAAATGTAAGAATCCAATTGTTTTCGACGTGCAATAACTCCAGAAACTATTAGCTTACAAACTCATTTAAAAAAAAATCTGCAAAAGTACAGCGAAATATATTTTGTTAAAAATCGGCATCGACACCTCCAGCATCCAATAAAAGGAAATCATTCCCTTGATGCTCACACCTTTTGCTAAGACATTTTGCAGATAAATTCAGTATCTTGTGCACTTTACAAAAAATATGTCGAAACATGACAATGACAAAATTTTCACGCTAATTAGGACAATTATGTTACCTGTCAATATGTTATGCAATGTAAACCTGCCGGATAAAAACCACAAATTTTTAGAATTGTCACTTGTCAATGTTTATGAAACAGGGCTCAGATGTTAATTATGAATTAACTCATGTTGTTTTATATGTATTATGTATTCCTTTTAGACTTGAGACACATCATTGATTATCTCCTCCATCACACTGATTCCGACGGATCTGCCTACCAATCCATTGGTCCTGTTCATTAAATCGACTTTCAAGCCAGATTTGCTGTGAATCTTATGCTTCCTCTTATATTTTACTCCAAATTATCTTTTAATTTAGAATTGGATTTCTATTCGACAATTGTAAATTTCGAATTCCTCGATAATTCGAAAATCCATAAAACGAGAAGAACTCTGTAAATCGAAGAACATCTATGCAATATGTTAGTTCTTCGTTAATTCGAATTTATTTTTATGCAAAACAAGGTGAAAACCTCTATAATTTGAACATTGAACACATTTGCTCTATTACCCCAATAATTCGAAGTCAAATTTATTTGTTTTTTCTTAAAAACGATAGTTGAAATGCTTAAGTGAAAAATGCTGTATTTTTTTTTCTGAAATCTTCGTAATTCAAAACCTCTGTAAATCGAAATTCTTCCCTTGTTCCATGAAATTCGAACTATCGAGATTTCACTGTTTATTCATTTATGGCTCAAGTGGTTGATTTAGCATGCATGGAAGCATGAAATACTACCAAAATAAACCAGTCATAAGACCCTGATGATCCCAGTCCTCCTCTATGGCGCAGAGGCTTGGACATTATAAAAAAAAAAAAAAGGATGAGGACCTGCTTGATTGTACGAAGATCTTTTGCGTCATCCTCAGACCTATCTGTATAAATCGCGAGTGGAGAAGGAGACTTAACCACGAACTGTACAGGCTGTACAGTGACATGGAACTGGTCAGAAGAGCCAAAATTCAGCAGCACCCGGCCCGGAAAGTCTTCGAGTCTACCACAATGGGGAATCGCCGCAGAGAAAGACCTCACCTCAGGTGGCGCACCCAAGTGGAAAGGGACCTCAACTAACTTGTCGTGCGAAACTGGAAACAGCTGGCAAAACAACCGGGCCTGTTAGAGAGGCATGTTGGTTGATGCCCAGGTCGACCCCGGATTGTAGCGCCACCTAAATAAGCAAGTAACTTTTCTTAGTTCTACATACGACTATAATCTGACGTTTAAAATCTCAAGCACATCAACACAGCACAGTCTTAATAGTTGGCTTTGCATTTTCAAAGAATTGTGCCCTAAGTTTTGAAGAACACTTAAACGAATATAACCTGAACTCATGAACATGAGGTTATTTGTTAAAAAAATTTATAATGAGAGCATCTACGCTTGACATACGTCAACTTATAGAAGAACAAATACTAATCGTATAGTTAGTTTGATTTTCATTTCAATATAATTGTTATACAATCAACGCTAGTATAAATAACTACTAATCGTATATGATTGAAGAATTAAAAAAAACAAAAGAAAATGGGCCAAATAGTAAAACAGGAAAGTCTACAAAAAGGTTTTCTAGATTTCAAGTCACAACCTATTAAACGTGCTCCTTCAAACTTGGATTCTCGAATTCATTAGTCCTGATCTGTCGGTGTAATCATATATATCGTTTGTAGACTGAAAACACTTTGGTTTCGATTCTTGCAACTATTTATAAACTGCCTTCTTTTAACCTCCTCAATGAAGAAGCCTCATCCGTGAGTTGAAAATGCCATAAAAGAGATGTTGATCTAAACAACACGCCAACAAAACCAAATCCCGACCATTCCCTGAGCTAATTCCCTGCCCGACCGTCAACAAATCCACTTTAAACGAAAACTAAATTATGGCACGCTACCGTGGCCTGTGAACTAGCCAGTGACTATTGCAAAACAAATCCCCGCCACACAAGGTGCTAGTAAATTCAATTTCAAATCCCTTTCACGTGGGCGCATGGGCTATCGTCCGACAAGGACCGCCACCACCTACCACCGGCAGTTGCCGGTATTCCAGCCTAAAGCACATGCTGACCATATGGCTATCCTGTGTGCCTTTATAATTACACCACAGGCCACATATGGAGCAACGAGTAACAAAGAAAATAAAATAAAAACACCAAAAACAGACATTGAACAGGCAATTAGAGCGGCGCTATGAAACAGCGTCGAGCACCCCGCCGGTGGTGGCCGGTGGAGAGCTACACTTGCAATTCTTTGGCAACAGCCCACAAGGACCTCGAAACAATGGCGACCAATTAAATTTTGGTGATTAAACCCGAAAATATATCTAATAATTGAAATATCGTGTGCATCTGCAGCTAAATATAGCTGGCGTTCTTTATTCGACAGTTTTCAGGTCTGGCCTGTTTCCTGGCAGCGGGTGGTAGAGCACAAAACCGCCCCAAATGGAGATGTTTGATGAGTGATGGCGGTAGCTTCAAAACCATTGTGGTCGTTCTACTCGCCGTACACTTACCGCTTTAACTGCTGAAGCGTGAGATCCCTCCCTACCGCCGCCGAACATGCGGGTTGGCACATAGTCCGGCGCTTTGTATATGTACACACCAGTGGATGGTCTCAAGAGTGTCGCCTGCTGTTTTGTTACCACATCTTGCTGCTGGTGCCGCCACTCCCCCCCCTTTCACCCCTGTTGACTGCAATGTTTTACAATCCGCGAGGAGCACCGTCAACCACTTCATGGCTTTGCTTTGTGTGTTTTTCTTTTTTTTATGGAAATCTGCTTCAGCGATATTTTTCCGGGAATAATTTTATGCGCTTCCCGACAACGCCAACGCTTCGTACAACGTGACAATGGCCCTTGTTGATGGCCGACAGGGGCGGCTGTGGGTGGTTGTGGTGGTGGTCATTGAAGATGGGCGTCAGGTTTCCGGATGCTTTGATGTTATTAAAATAGAATTTTTCTGTGGCGAAAAAATGAAGTGCCGTGAAAGGACTTGTTGTTGAGAGGATAGGGAATGATGTAGTCGGCTTAGGGACGACAGAGGATAAGGAAAGAAGAAGATTTCCCTTGTATTAAGTGACGTTGTGTCATTTTCAGAAATTTGAGTTGCGACTTCGGATCGAAGGTATTTTCTGTTCTTCATTAATTAAAATTTATCAAACTTTCGTGATAAGTATTGACTGCCTCAACATCAAAAATCATTTAAGGGATCCCTTTACGAACTTAACAATACAGACATAAATCAGTTTCTGCAAATCTCGATCATTAAGCAATCAATTCTGGAGAACTACCTTGCAATATTTAAAAAACTGATTCACAACTCTGTAAAACGAAAGCTCTAGAACTAAGCAAAGCAGACCTAGGAGAGTTGAACCACCTAATATGTAGCATGTAATTACCAGTTCACAAAATGGGTTTTAAAGTCGAAAGTGGAACACCGCTCAGTAAGACAAACCACTCTAGAAGTTGGAATTAAATCATCAGTTGAAGATAGGTTCTGGAAATTTTCAAGATCAATATATATAAATTTTTATATTTTTAATTTTCATAATTTGTCCGAGACACGCATTCTCGAATGATCACTTTTTGTGAAAACGTATGTCTCAGAAAAAACTTTTATTAAAATCTTGATTTCCAAGATTTCCTTTACAAATAGAAAAAAAAATTGTTTTGTATCTTTAAAATACCTGTTTTAATTAAATACGCCAGAAACACGCACAGGCATGCTTTATATCTCGAATTTAAAAAAATACAGACTGGAAAACGTCAGTTTTCATGTATTTATGATTTTTTTCGTAGTGAATGTCCTAGAGGGTTCTACTTACACTTTATCGATTAACAGGCGTATTTACTGCTGTAAAACATCCTGCGGTATTGAAAACTTGTTTGTTTTCACTTGTATCATCATCACATCATGGGTCTACTTCCGTTTATGGCCTTTTACGGACTCTAGCTTATGGTTTTGACGCAGCTCTTCACCTCGTATGACCTCCATTGGTCACAGCTGCTTTTCTATCGCCTTTATCGATTAGCCATTTTTTGTCATAGCTTGAGCACAGTCTTCGATATATTGAGGCCGTTTCATCATTCTTTTGAAAATCGTTTGCAATTAATACTATTTTCGATGTTGAAGGGTAAAAAAGGCCTTATTGCACGCAATTGAACACCCCATAAACAAAAATAATTAAAGCACTCAGAAAGCAGCCAAAAAATATGGTCAAAATGGTATATTTTTAAGTTTTTGAGGCTAAGATATCGAAAAAAATGTTGGGTGCAAAATTGAGTAACATACTGATTGTTCCTTGTTTTGCTCGTTATTTCTCAAGCTTTGAAGTTTTCCGTCTTATATTATATACCATTCTTTTCGTCTCTGAATGTAGTAATAAAGTGCAAATAAAGTTTTTTGAGCCTACCTCATTCCGTTTTTTTTCTATAAAGTGTAAATTACACTCACAAAAAACATGTACTCATTTCTGCACCTCACTGTATGTATGAACCACATTGTAGGGTTAAATGGTTGCAAGGTAGATGAAAAAATGGATTTAAAGTGGTCGTATTTACAAAGAATTTTCCGCATAGCTTTTTTGTATGGTACGTAGCACTGTTAAGGTCGTATGTTTTCCACGTCCATATCATTGAGTTTGATCTAGGAAAACTAGTTATGGTAGTTATGACCGTAAAACTCGTCCAAGCCTCACCAACGTGGTATTCAAAGAATAAAGTTTTCGACTCAAGATTCACACCAAGCTGAAAACTTATCAAATCTCTGATAGACTGGGCTACTTTAAGCTATCATTATAGGTCTTTCAGTATGCAAAACTTCTACCTAAAAAAGGTCATATAATTGAATTGCTCTGTTGTAAGAAGTTTTGGGAGAAACTTTCGATCATAAACCGAATTAAAATCCATGTTTCCATGCTGCAGTACAAGCAGCAAAGAAGTTCAACTTTTAGATTAGCCAGCACGTGCACCGGGCTTAAATCTGATCAAAAACGTGTTGGAAAAATTTGTCTCATCTTGTTTATTTTGGTGGGTTTAAGTTTACTTCACTGGACTGTCCACGGAAGTTCGTGACAAGAGAATGGACTTTAATTCCAGTTCAGTAGTACAAAAACGTTGCTAATTCGATGCCTAGTCAGATTTTTTTTAACTTAAAACTAGTTCTGGAGGTTTGTTCATTATTGATTTATAGCTTTACATCATTTGCAATACAGGTATTTCTCTTTACTTTGCAAATTGATTTTTCTTAGTTTAACCAACTGTTCAGTTAAGTTTTTAAACAGAATTGTACTTTAACAAATTTGTTTTGGATATTAAAAAAAAAACAGATTACCTTTAATATGGCTCAAACATTTGTTTGTATTTTGTTCCTTGACATTTTTTTCTTAAGACATCATCTTCGTTATAAATAAGAAAATAGTTTAAGACTCACTACCGTGATTTAAAAAAATTTACAGATTAGCACGGATGACCTAAGAAGATCACACAAGTAATTAACTGATGAATAAGATTAAGTCTAACAAACCATGCCACAATTTGAAGACCAAGCACCAAAATCAACTTCAATTAATTTCGTAAAAGTCAAATTCCGTGTAAAATGAAATTCATTCTCTAAGCCCACCGGTGAAGTTCTTTTTTTTTTTTTTTTGTTTTAATGAACTAAATTCAAAACGTAAAATCTACATGCGGAAGCTGTTGATACCCGCGGCAACCATATGAATACAAATCTCCAGGCCCCACCGTAAGAAAGTCCTGAATTATTTTCCATTTAAATCATATCACAGGCATTTAATTACGTTACTTGTTTCTGTTGCCGCGCTTCGGAAAAGAATTAATTCCTGTCTTCATAAATTATGCTAAACAGAATGAATAAATGAAAGCGAAAAAAAAAAAAACGGAAAATAGGACTCAGAAATGTATTCACTGGCAATATTTACAGTAAGAGGATAAAATGGCTTCCTTGCCTATTGTTGTCAAACTGACAGCACAGGGAAGGATTTTTTGTTTGTGCGTTGGGTTTTATGTTTGTTAAAATTTAAGAAATTAGACGTCTGTCTTTATGTGTAGACTAAGTCTGCATAATGGACAAGGAAATTTGGTGTATGATTGTAAAGAATTCGGTTTCAATGAAAGATCTGGATGGGATGTGGAAATGGTTCGAAACAACAAAGAAATTAAGAAAGAAGGAGAAACAATTTGCAGGATACAGATTCTAAACTCTGTGTTTTAGAATACTATTTCTTAGAGGCTTAGAGGAATGCGTTTGAATTTACACACATGCCGATCATTCGTTCTGCTTGTGGAAATGTTGAGAATTTCCTTTCTCAAAGAAATTTAAAATTCATCACTTTTCCCTGCTGTCCAAGGCACATTTTATAACACTGCTTATTGCATCATGTTCAACAATATTCAAAGGAATCAAGTGCGCAATTTGCACTACTAGCGAACCTCGTTAGCAGTTCTTAACTGCCCCATCTGTATGGACATCATAACCATTAACTTGTCTGCCGACCCTATTTTTCCATGAGGTTCACCAACATTTTAACATTAGCTCCTTATTAACGTCGTCTACATCAGCCAAATGGTCGTTATACTGACGGGCTCTTAACCAACTTAAAGAAGAAATAGAGAACCCACAGAATGTACAAAAGGAAGGTTTCAAGAGGGCAACGATGAAAATAATACGATTGAAAAAAATGGAAACGTGAAATGGATATTTCAAATTGGCAAATTAAGAAAGAAAAGCGTATGAAAATAATATGGTAGAAGATAATTCTTTGATACTTCGAAAGATTGTCCAATTTTTTTTTGCAAAACAATCGATCGAAAATTAAGCGCATAGTAAGTCTTTTTAAAAAACACTAATACTGATCCATTTTTTTTTTGGAAAGGTCTAGTAGTAAAAAAGAAGAAATTAGTACATTTATTAATTAGGCCAAAACTTTACGGTTTTGGGCAGAACTTTTTGGGAAACAGAAAAATATGCAAAAGTCATTGATAATTATATCGAAGAATTTTTCTTTTTCTTCTTCTTATCACATAATTTTAAAAACAAAAAAAAAAAAAACAGCCATGGGTGAGTGTTACTCACGTACCGAGGGTTTCGTCGCTAGCTTTTAGTTAATACGAGGGTTGCCTTTTATATTTCGGGATTAGAGAACAAAAACAAATATTAATCATAGAAAATAGCTTTATTGTTTTTCAAAATATTCCCCATTAAGATCTATACACTTTTGCATGCGTTTGAACCAATTGTCGAAGCACTTTTGCCACTCTGATTGAGGTATCTATAAAACATGCATTCTAAACGCATCAACCGCTTCTTCAGGTGTCGAAGAACGTTGACCTCTCATTTTATTTTTTTAATTATTTTAAATCCACGATTCATCACCTGTCACGATGTCAAAGACGTGTTTCGAAGCACAGCGATCGTATTTTTTTGAGCATTTCTTTCAACCAATCGACACGAGCCTTTTTTTGAGTGATTGACAAATTGTGTGGGATCCAACGCTAACAAATTTTTTTGACGGTCAAATGTTCATGCAATATTGGATGTATGCTGGTCCCACTAATGCCTAAGGTTGTCTCAATCTCACGATAGGTCACATGACGATTTTGCAATATCAGTTGGGCACAGCATCAATGTTTTCCGGAACAACAACTGATTTTGGACGACCTTCACGAAATTCGTCTTGGAAAGAACTACGACCTTGGTTGAATTCACCATACCATCGATAAACACTGGTCCTTGATGGAGCTTCATCGCCAAAAATTGAATTAAGTTCATCGCTGCACTGTTGTTGAGTTAGTCCAAGTCAAAAGTTGTAAAAAATAATCGCACGAAAATTTTCTCGATTTAATTCCATTTTTCGGGCGAAATGAATCTTTAAAGTTACTGTAAACAACACAAAAGCGCTCGTATGTCAAAACGTTCTGAGTACATATGACCTCAAAAATGTCAAACTTTACGATTACGAGCTGGCAGTTCCCAGATTGCAGCACTAGGGTTGCTCAATCCCGAAATATAAAAGGCAACTTACGTATAGAAAAAAAAAAGTAACGAAAAAGATTCATTAAAATTTTTCTTTTCATTTCGAATGAATACAAAAGAAAATCTTTTCCTACGTGTTGATCGTGCACGCTGTGGAAAAATTACTTTTATGCAACTAGAGGTTTAAATCGTCGCCAACGAGTCCACAGAGACAATAGTCGGTTCACTTTTTTTTAGCAGAAAACTCAAAAACGTTAATGTAAAATAAGAAGAAAGCAGTTTATTTAATTATTTTTCCTAGAACTCTTTCCATGCATTAAAGTTAAAAGATATTCTACGAAAACGAATTTCAGCAAATTGGCACCTCAAAAGTGGTCAAATAGTCAACGACAACTGTTATGTACCAACATTTCTGAACAACTCGTTTTGCAAGATGGGCTTGCGACAATGGCTGAGAATAGAGCTCAAACTCTCATAGTAGTTAACCTCTAAATGTTCCAAAAAAAACATAAACCTAAGAAGAACAAGCAAACCGCAACTCCCACAGAGAAAAAAAGGGCACACAACACCCAAGGCTAATAGCACTTTCATCCATTTAGTCCTTTGTGCCCGAGTATCCTTTTAAAACAATTCTTCATCCCCCGCACAGAAGCAAGAAAAAAAAATCATCATCATCGCAATAAGTGCTTCCTGCCGCTATTACCCCCACATGTGTGTGTGCGGTAGCCACCCGAAGGAAGTGCAAATCATTATCCATAATGAAAGCCCGCCCCGTCAGGAAGTCGACCTACAAGGACAACAACAACGCCCACAACAATGCGATGTGCAAATGAATTATTGCCCACCTACGTACCTATAGCTCAATCCTCCGTGACTAAGCATCATTGGATGGCATTACCAATCGGCAAAAACAATTCGATTAGGCTCATTTGCCCGGTCTTGCCTCTGGGTGTCGATCCCGGGTCCTGCGAAGTCACGAACGCTCGCATTCCGACGACGACATGGAAAGCCGATAGTGTTGGAAGCACGTCGACAGGAATTGGAATAGTAAATGACTCCTTGACGCTGACGAGGGATGCTCAATTATTTTGAAATTGAATACAACTGTGATCTCAAGGACCTGTAGCCAAGGTGACTGAAAACAATTTAAGAGGAGCTTCCACCACCCACGCAAAGAAGATCCTGCTCGTAATAAGAGTTCTTTTTCCACATCGCCGAGAAAATTAATTTGTTTATACAAGCTTCCAGGATTTATTATCCTGATGCATATCACAACAAACGCAACCGGGTGACGATATACATTTTATTCACGTGTACGTCTTCATTATGAGCTCCATCTGAGCTGAGATAAGGGGTGTTTAGATGGGAAAACAATGCACACGATGGGAGGGGGCGAGGATTACGGGAGAGCAGAATAAGTCTAATTGAAAATTCATGACGTGCTTATTATTTGTATTTGTTGAATTTCCTCCTAATTTTTTTTTTTAGAGGCACGTAGAATTGGTGGATTTACGTTGAGCACTTACCTCTGGCTGGTGGCTTAGAGATGTGCTTCTCTCAAAAAAATTGCCAAAATGACTGAGGCGCATTTAGCGCCTGTGCGTCGCTTGTTTTGGTGAAATTCGTTGCCTCTGCAGATTGAGATTAAGTCTATTTTTTGGGGTTTATTTTTTTATCTCGAGTTGGATTATCCCAGTCATAGGTGAGATGATTGAAAGCTTTCCTGGAAAAGTTCCTTAGTTCAAATTGAAACGAGGTGGGCATAATTGTTTCTTTTTTGGATATGTGTCATGGGGATGTCGTATTGTGGATTGTGTCTTTACAGCCATTATGCAAATCAATTCCTGTGAAAGCTTATTTGGGATGTATTTGTTTCTAGGTTTACGTACCTAGTTAAGGCTTACAGCCTCTGGTTCAATGATTTGCAAGAACATTTTTAAAAATATGAAACGCGCTATTTGTTATAAGTAAAATAAGCCTAGGCTTTTTACACGCAGCTTGTCGTCGTATTTCCATATTACTCTGTAATTGGCAAAGAGATGATTTAAGCCCTCTTAAGTCACTCAAACGACTGTCCTCTTTGAATTGGGTGACGTGTTGGAGTCTTTTGTATTTTCGTCACAAATTCGTCTCATAATTTTGAACTTCTCCGAAATTCGTATTTATGAACGAGAACTTGTCTGCTTCGCACGAGAATCTGAAAAAAAGATTTAAGTCATAAAATGCATCACCGTTCGTTTGTAGGTTTCTGACGATAATTTATCTTGAATTGAATTGTTTTTCGTGCTTCGTAGATTTTTGGTGCATGGCTTTAAGACTCGTTTTATGTCCTATTTTGAAAGAAATGAAAAAAGAGGAAACTTCCAGGACAAATTTATTTTATGTCTCTAAAAGGGATGCTTTTTGAAGCAATGAGAGAACTTGTCTGACTCTTCCTTATTCGAGAAACATAGTTTTGATGTAATAATTACCAACATTAATTGCAACTGTGATTGAAAGAAATCAACTACGCATTACATGCAATTGAAATTGAAGATGTTTAATTATACATTACAAGTAATTTAAAACCTCAATCATATTCATGTAATTGAGTCAAGAAAAGTAATGACTAAATTTAATCTTGGAAGTTAATTACATAATTGTATGTTAATTGTACATACAATAAATAAATGTATAATTCATTCATTTCAATTTTTCAATTTTAATTACAAGTAATTACAAATAAATCTGTATTGAATTACCCAAAATAACCATTAAATCCCAACACTGCCAAGTAGTGAAAAGTAGCATTTATCAGAATTTTCATCGAAATACCTTTTAAGCGTTACAAACTATTAAAAATCGGAGGCACTCCACAAAAGACGCATGTTACAAAGCGCTTTTGTTAAATCTTGAGCCTTTTGAGTCATTTGGTGCCAAGTGCACTCCTAAAGTAAAAAAATAAATAATTTGCTTATCAGCTCATAGAGGGCCACGGCATAGCCTCTTCGCACCTTTACTGTGCTGTGCGCGTTAATATTTTGATAAATGTGGAAGGGACCTACTGTTTGATGTCGGTTCCGAACCATACTTTCTATGACAGGAGTGCTGCAAGAGGATTGTCAGTCTGGATTTGAACCCGTGTACCCTCGCCTAAGAGTCTCCTACGCACTAACCATTCAAGCTACGGCGTCCACTAAAATACGCTCCCAAGTCTAGATAAAAATTCCTATCTACCAACTACCAACGATTGCCATCCAAATTTATTTGTTAAATTCAACATTCAAATACTGCAGTACCTTCATTTGTCTATTGTGAACGGCCCCAAGAAATTCTGTAAATAACCGATTCCATTGCACATCCACAGAAATGGACCCAAATTAGACAATTTGTAGGTTTTCAGCAAATTTTCTGCAGCGTTTAGTTAACCTTTGTGGTCGCTCCTTTTCACACCATTACAAGAATAAAAATGTCCACTGCACCGGCTGACTTGTCACGATGCCTGCGACTGTCAAACAAATCCACGGGATACATCAGAGACCCCACCTAGTGTTTTGTAAACAAAGCAGACCGAAAAATTGCCGACAAGAAGCTAAAGAGAGTGAATCCTGACATAAAACAGAAGGACTTTACATCTGCTCTCTCGGCGCAGCCCGCGCCTCTGCTTGCCTCATCAGCACCGCACAGAAAACTCTCTGAAGCGTCCTTGTGACGAATGGGATGAAAAATTTCCCATCTTTCTGCGCAGGACATGGCGATGCGTTGCCGTGGCTTCATAAACATTCGTTCAGTCTTCTTTCCTGAAAGTGGTATACGGAAAAACTGTTATACGCGTGCATGGAAGTGTGTGCTTCAAAAGAGAGGACACTTCCAGTGAAGAGGATTCGAACGAAGAGAGTGCGATAACTTTGACTCAGTCGGATTGAAAAGGATGACTTCGAGGATTCTTTTTTTTCTGTTGTTTTATTTCTGACTAGCAGGTAAAAAAAACCTACCTAACGACTGCTTCTTTTTTTTTAGTCATCGGTCTGGTGGCGTATATGTAACATTTTCAGGTGGGAGGATTGTGAGGAATGTCAAAAGCATGTGGCATTTCATTGAACTTAATTACATGTCGATTTTTTCCAAGTGAGTCTCAGCTCGTTGTGAGTCTCCTTAAGGTCGTTTTCATTTAGGAAAATGAGCCCCAGTTGGTTTTCGTTTTCCAAACGGCTGTCGTTCATCAAAGCCAGGGCATCGTTTTGAGTGTTTTAAGTTAATGATACACATATTTCGTGAACTTACATGTCCTTGGGACTCTGCACAGACTTTGAACAAAGGTCGTTCAGCAACAAAACGAATCGATTTACTGACATGAAATACCATCGTACTGAAGTGGCTGGTCATCGATTTCATAGACGTCATTATTGTCGAAAACCATTTCAGAATACCACTTGTTCGATCGTCCTTCCGGCGAAATTCGACAGCAAAATTCTTGCGAATAAAACAGGATAAGGTGAAATATTCATTGTATTTTCTTAGAAATACATGATAGCAGTCGGTAGTTTTTGATTACAAAACGGAGTTCTTGGAAAAATGTCTGACCTTTTTTGTCGAATTCAAGTGCGGATTTTACTAAATTCTTGGAGCTGAAAAATCAAGATGAAGAACTTGTGTTCCGGCACAAAACGATTAACTTACCGTAGACACTGAAGTTTTGATTTCACTCTTAGCCAGTGGGCATCATTCCCTTCTCTTATTGAGGGACTTATAACAGAAAAAAAAATCGCCGCGGAAGTGCACTCGTATTTCTCCAGAGTTGAAGACCGTGTCCCTCCAGCCGACCCAAATTCATTGGACATGACATCTCCGACTTTTCTAAGCAGCCAATAGATGGATGGATGTTTTTCCGGACAGACTTAATTCAGCTTGTGTTTCTGAATTTTGAAGGCTGTTTCCCAAATGATGAACAGGGAGATGTTTCGTTTTAAGCTAGAAATCTATCATGAGTAAAAAAAATATTGTTTTCTGTCGCCCATAAAACTCCACTCGCCTCCAACACGCTTTCGTTGCTCTATCAACTTCGTCCATCACTCGTCCATAATGCTTGCATGCATCGTCCTATCAACTTCGTCCATTACGAAGATGAGACGTGGGTGCCGTGTCTTGATCGTTATTGCGTCGGACTGTTAAGCGAGAGTACCCGAGATAGAATTCAGCCCGGGCAAAAAAACACCTAAAACAATTTTCACGGTCCCACCTCCAGCTCCTCCAGACTGACAATTCTCCTTTGTGTACTTCTGTCTTGAAAAGATTTCGCAATTCGCCGTGCGGAGCCATCAATCAACCGTAGCTCCCTTTGACATATGCCAAAATAAAACTGCGCATAACACAGTCGAGGTGTACTAGGCTCTGACCATTAACGTACTATAACGCCGTCTTCTGACATTGAATCGAAATCCTGATTTGGTTATAATTTGTGGCTTTTGGTAATTAGTCAAAATCACTGCTTGACCCATTTAAAAGGCGTTCGATAGTTCACACAAGATTTAAATTAACCACCATTAGCCGAAAGCCCTAGCAGCTAGAGCTAATTTGTAATAGTTATGAATTAATTTCATCTTTTTGTTTGTTTGTTTTTTTGTTCTTTATAGACGTCTAAATCGTAAGAGATAGAGCATTGATGTTTTTGGCAACTTTGTTCAGAATTATGTCGAAAAGTTGTTTGTGTTTTTCTGGGGGGACGGGGGGGCTGACTTTCAAAGTTCGCCTGATCCTGTCGAGTGATACATCAACCAAAAGGTCTTTGAAAATGAGATTTCGGGTTTTGTCGGTGAAAAGTACCATTGAAAAGATATGAAGTTGCAAAAGGGTGTTCCCTCTAATTTCCACACGGTTTTGACTGAAAATCTAGAAAAATCATGTAAAATCCGTCTTAATTAATACTTTCAATTAAAGAGGGAATTATGTGTTACATACATTTGGAGTTATTTATGCCCAGCAAGGCGCGCCGGGTACAGCTAGTTATTAATAAAATTGTAATAGAAATATTACATTAACCACCATTTGTGGTTGGAGTATTGAAACCATACTCTGCCTACTATCAGTATAAGATTTCTAAAGAAAGGTGGTGAACAATGTCTACAAAACTAAAGGAATGACATGTCCGTGCTCTTTGATTTGTGTCAAGTTATTTGCAAGACATAAGTAAATTGTCGATTCACTCGATGCTGACACTTTTGAATTCATTTAATTTGGTATTAGAAACACTAACACATTTTGCATTCACTCACCCTTAAACTTCTGATTATAAAGGTCCATATTTCTGTCATGAATTCTTAAAACGAGTAGCATTTGAAACTAAAAAAAAAATAATTCCGAAATAAAAAGCAATCTCGCAGCTTTAAAGACCCACTACTCCTACTACGAAAGTTGAATTTTTGACCACCAAACGGTGTAGGTATGAAAGATAACAAAAAATCGACTAGTTCTTTATTGAAAGTGACTGAGACAAAGGAGCAGTCGATGTCCTGAAAACATTGCAGGCGTATGTTTACTCTCTAATTTTAATTTGAAGATTAAGAATACGTGCAAATGGACTCTGCCAAAAACAGTGAACTCTCAATAATTCGTATTTTATGGCATCAGGGAAGAATTTTGAATTACTTTGAATTACAGAGGTTTTCGAATTACAGTGTATGTCTCACTTTTGCCGCTTACGCATTTCAACAAAGGGTTATTAAACAAAAACATCATTTTCAAATTTAAGATTTTTCATGTTATTTTGTACAAAAATAAATTCGATCAAAAATCTCACAATCAATCAAAAATTCATTGAAATCAAAAAAATCAAAAATTTCAAAGATCAAAAATTTATTGAAATGGTTTTGATAAATTTGAAAATTAGGTCATTGCAAAGCAAATCAATCTGCAAGAAGCATTTTTTTGAAAAGCAAGCAGAACAACTTTACTCAATTTCAAAAACGTTGGAAGAAATTTGTGGCGTTTTGAAGGAATTGACGAAAGATGAGAAAATGGAAAGAGAGGCCACAGCACGAGTAAAGGCGGAAGAATTAAAAATCATCGAATTAATGCAACGAAAGCTCATGGAACTGAAGCGCTAAGCATCATGACACATGATTATCAATCATGATTAGTGGAACAAACGCTACTCAAGTAATACAAGTCATGAAGGGTAGATACATCGGAAATATAATCGCAAAAAATTAACATGCTTCACAAAACACATTCTACAATCAATTGTTATATCCAGATATTTAAAATCATCCAACCGCTCAACTAAGAAACATTCAGGACTATAGGTTTAATTGTAACTAGGGAGACGAGAAACTATTGGGATATCAGCAATTTACTAACTTCAATTTTTTTTCAGGGGAAGGGAACATCAAAAATAACTGACTATGATGGACTGAAAAACCTTACTTTATTTTTTGAGCTGAGCTTTGACCAAACTCTCAATATATTCAGATCCCAGTTCACATAGCAGACTAAGTCCAAGGGACTATTAAGACACTTGTACTTGTCAATGTCGTCGAAAGACTTTTTAGAGTATTTGGTGAAAAAGCTAGCTAGCCAACTGCAACTGATATGATGCGACAAAAGCATTGACACCGGAAAATCTACAAAGAATGGATGAATAAGTAGAAAGGAGACGCCATACTTTAAGGTGTACAACTAAAATTTCTTATATAAACGAATAGCTACCGAGAACTTTTTTCCGGATAGTAATCATTTCTAACACAGCTAAGTATAAAGCAGCAAAAGACTTCGAATAGCCAAATGAGCTGCGTGAAACATGTAAAACAAAACAAGAAAAATCTGCCTAAGATTTCACATTCAGTTGAGAAGGAAACACACCGGAAATAAAGCAAAAAGAGACCAACGAATGACTCCTTTGAATAGTAATATCTGTGTTAAGTTGTTGGCAACTGTACAAACGAAACATGAAATTACCCTAAGAACTTTTTCCAAAATGTCATCTTTAAAACTTTATTCTCAAACCGGCAGTGGAACTTTAAGCACTCGAATAAAAAGCATTTTTCCCCGAAAAAAAAATCACGCCAAAAAATGTATTGCCCCACTTGGAGCAGTTTCACTGGCTCGTTCGCCCTATTCGTCCTGTCAGATGACCTCCTCTCACACTTCACTGGACTTCCTCCATTCCACTGTCATGAAAATAAATTAAAACGAATTCAAATCGCAGTACAACACCCGAAGTACCCAGCCAAACTAACCAACCCAAAGAGAATGTAACTCCCACTTCCGCCTGACAACAGAAGAAGAACAACCACCCGATCAATCTTTCAGGACGAAAACTTCTAACAACTCACTTGGAGTGTTTCCCAGGAAAACAGGAAAATAATTGACCAAGAGCACTTGTAGGTATTCTGGATTTGAAAAATGCATGACAACGGGAGAGTAATTGTTAAGTGGCCGAGTGAAGTTTTCAACAGCCGGATGGCGTCGGCGTCTCCCATCCACCCTCGCAACAGAATCAATATTCAATTAACCCTCCCGATGACTCTCATTCGATTTTCAATGTCGTTCCCATCTCACGATTGATTCGAATCGCAAACTAATGGCCAAACATTATGAAGCTAAGTCGTTGCCGGGACTCTTATCAGATTTTAATTCAGCACACAAATGTTCGCATCCTGGCGAAGGATAAAAGCTTAATAAACCCAGCCACCCGATTTGGCTGTTCGTCGCAGAGGGAGCAGAGCAAGCAGCACACCTTTACGCCAGCCTACCGTCATCTACGTGACACAGTGACAATGATGCCAACTTAAGTATACTCAAGGATGCTACGCACTCCCACTTCCAACCACCCCCGGAGATAACCATCGTTATTGCTGTCACGTAAGGAGTTTTACGTTTCTTTTTTGTGTGTGTTTTTTGTGCCCAGGAGCGAAGGATGGCGAGGATGAGAGACTTGATTTGTTTTTATGTGACTTTACCCCCGTGCGTTGCGTCATTTGATGCTGCCGCCATCTGAGTCGATGTATTGTGCTCCTTTCTGCACTCTTCCGAAAAAAGAATCATCTACATAGCGTCGCCGTCGATGCCGATTGGCATTGCAGAAGGTGTGTCAGTATTTGAAGAATTTCCAAAAGCAACGACGTGAAAATTTTCTGTATCCTTCACACGGGGATGGGCGGGTGCGAGCCGGCGACAGCTCTCTGTGAGGCTTCAGGTTCGTCCTGGTTTTCCTTCGGTTTGTTTACCGAGTCGCCTGCGTCACATATGGGGCCGCACACATCCTTGTGAAGGAATATTGTGTCACCACATCTCATCGATTCCGGATGACAAATTATCGCCAGGTATATTGATCAATTGCGGGAAATGTGGGTTAAAGAGGAGGCTTCCGGATGGATGAGTATGGAGCCGAGTCACGTTCACGTGTGTCGGTTGCCCTCTCTCCTCTCCTTCTTTCGCTCTGTTTCTCTGTAGGCTGTCGTCGTTTTTGCCAACGGAAATTAATCAAAGTGATTTTATGCTGAGGTGGTTGGGTGGCGCGGGGCGGCAAATGCATTTCAACTGTTGGCAGGAGTCCTGGTGAGATGTTTGGCAGGAGCCCATGATTAAATGCTGGCCTGGATTTGTTCATCTACGACAGGATAGTACATTTAATTGGTTGCCTGGAAAAAGTGTTTTTGTTTTAGTAGTTGATGGGGGGATAGCCATGCAAGACGATAAATTAAAGCTTTTGTTTGAATGGATATCCACAAGAACGCACTTGCAACTAACTGCAACGAGTCTTTAAACTCTCTTTAAAATACCGAAAAATTCCATTAAACTCATTAAAAAGATTAAGTTCTTCAAATTTTCGATTATGGCAGCCCCAACCCCAACAACAGCGATTTAATTACACCGCTATGCATCTTTAACGAGGCCACTGAGAATACTCTCCTTGCTGCAATCAAAATGAATATTCACAAGAAGATAATGGTAATGATTGTGGTTGCTCTTAAATTTGTATCCTTTGCGGCACACAAAAATACGCTCTTCATCATTTTCTCCGAGGAATAATCATAATAAAGAGGTGGAAGTGGAGAGAAGTGCTTTAACGCAATTAAATTAACAAGTGTTGTGAACAACAGAACACCGAATGACGTCACTTCGTCATTATAAAGTGAGACTTATAAATAGCTTCTTAAAGAGAATCGGATTAAAAATGCTGAACAGGATGGCATGGTTCTAAAAATAAAGATGACCTATGGATTCACAAGAATAGTGAGTAGTGAATGAGTGAGTACAAAATCCCTAACGCCTTCTTAGTAGATGCGGCTTTACTCAGAAAAGCAGAAAGGATATTAACTTACCAGCAAGCATTCAATGCAAAAGGAATGGTACTGATAACATAGAAATTCCAATTACTAGATACAGTAGAATTGCAAAGTTCTACTGGGCACACACACAGTCACAAAAGTAAATCTACACCATACAAACTATGACTGTAGGCAACAAACTATATGTAAATCTTTTTTGCTAGCTTTGCAGTCTTTGAATTAAAAAGCAATAAAAAATGTTTATGCACACATTGCAGCAACTAGCCCAACAAGGTTATTAACTCTAGTGTATATTCTAAACGAAAACGTACACATAGTGTGAACCTTTTCGATGCAAATAACTGGGTGCCTTTCAAGCATTCCTTCAACAGTTTCATCTGTGAATCGAATCGAATGGTGCGCTTAAAAGAGAACAAAGGTTCTGGATGAAGTCGAAACTATCATTCGAATGTCCTGAACAAAAGCCAACAAATTTAAGGACGAATGATTCTGTGCTTTCGGAGATTGGGAGAACTTTTTTTGTTCACATAGTCGTAAGCCCTTTTGCGATTACACTGAAATGTACATAGCACCGACC
This sequence comes from Syritta pipiens, assembly GCA_905187475.1. Classification (NCBI taxonomy): domain Eukaryota; kingdom Metazoa; phylum Arthropoda; class Insecta; order Diptera; family Syrphidae; genus Syritta; species Syritta pipiens. The sequence continues at coordinate 16,049,846 of LR994572.1, read as the reverse complement.
GAAGACATGGGCAATGGAACTAAAGTTCCATTCCATCCACTCTTTGTGGATTTCTAGTAAGCAGGAATTATTGAGCTTAAAAGAAGAATCTTGGAGCTTCGCTATGAGCATCAGATGCAATGCAGATCTGCTTTCAAACCTAATGTAACTTATTCGAAATAAGTTTTATTCGTTATTTCCCGATGAGTTTTTTAAGGCACTAACTCAAATTGTAATCGAACGAATTCTATTGGGCATACGAATCGCTTGAAGTTACATTAATTAAGTCCTAAAAGAGTAAAAATGTTGACAAGGTATAAAAATGTAGTAAAATATAAAAAAAATTGTCAAAAATAGTTAAGAACTAAAGTATTTTAAAAAAATATAAAAGTAGAGTTTGCGTATATGTTGTGTTCACGGCAAAAGCGAAATTGGGTCCCAAAATGGAATACAATTTATTAGGCTAGTTAGTTAGGTCAGGTAATCCATATACCCTAGCAGCCTGACCATACTACGGCCACAGCACAAAAATCGTTTTATCTTTGTTACCTGTACAGGTTAAACTGAATGAGCAGTATGTTCTGACTTAGGGAGGGCTAAGTCTGCAAACGCTATGTGTTTGGTTGGAAAATTCGAAAAAAATAATGCAATAGCAATGTGTTGCATGGACATTGGACATAAATGTATGACTTGCTCATTCCTGCTTAACAAAAATGGTGTAAATTTAGTTCAATATTCTAAATCATATAATAAAAACATAGGAACCATCTGTCAAATTTGTCTTTCTTACCAATATCATAACATAACTCTAATCTAATACAGTGAGCAGCAAAAGTTATGATACGCTGGCATGATCTCTCTTTAGATAATGAAATAGTTTGAATAATTTGCATTACAAAATATTTGGTTATTTGTGTGTTGAATATGAGGTATTCAATTCAATTCAATTCAATTTATTTCGGAATACAAGTAAGACAATGCAGTCTTTTATAGTACAATTATTTACTATTTAATATTACAGCATATGTTTAATCTTAAGCTAGTTATTAGTTCAAGGAAAAATGTAAAAAAGGAAAGAAGGGGGAGGAATAAGAAAATGGGGAGTATGTATAATGATCATTTAACAAAAGAAGAAGTTTAACAGAAGAAGTCAGAAGTCTTGCTCTACAAATTGGAGAAAATCTTTTAAAACTACAGTAACGAGGTTTGCAAAGTCTATTTCAATAAAAATTCCCAAAATGCACCATTTTAGAAGTCAGACTTTTGCAAAGTTTGGGAAATCTGAATGAATGAATAGTAAAAGATTCAGAATTACCAAAACAAAGTTGTGAAATAATTGATTCAAAGTAGAGCTCCAGATTTTAGACGCGTATTTTTTTACACGTGTACATGTGACACGTGTTGTCGCGTTACACTGCATCTTAAGCACGGGTACACGTGTAGTTCATTCATTTACGTGTATTTAACTATAGTGCGTAATCGCGATGCAACAGCCTATTAACGTCTTCTGCAATGGCTTTAAAGCTCGAAATCTCAGAATAGGACCGGATATCTTTCGAAAAACTCGTAACACAACTACTAACATTTTAAGCGCATAGGACTCATCGGCGTCCATGCATAAGTTGTTAGAGAAGCATAACATTACATTGAAAAAAAATATTTACAAAGGACTTACAACAACGGCTTCATTTAAATTTGTAGTATGTGCTGCCTACGCATATTTATAAATACACGTGTAAAAATAAGTGGCAGTATATACGTGTAAATTTATATATCTGACAGAAACAGCAATAGCAAGGTAACGAAAAGCATATTTATGACTTAAGTCGCACTAAGGGTATAATAAATAAACCTACGCATCCTTAAAAAAATGTACCAAACGTTGCTCAGTTCAAGCTATGTCAAAATTAGCTTTATTTCTTGGAATACCGTTCCCACCGCAACAAAGTAGAGGCGTTTGGACGAATGATTCGCTAGACACGTTTTATAAAAGCCAATTCAACTCCAACCACTTAATCACTTCTTCACCGATTTCTGTTTGTTTTTAAGTTCCCGTCACCATCAGAAAATCATTTTTTCCGCCCACTTAAGCTTCATAAAAGCACATAAACAAAGTTGAAAAAATCATTTAATTAATACGATTACCTGTGGCCCTCTTTAGAACACCTTCGCAGTTCTTTTATGCAAAACTCATCTCTCCGTTCACTCCAATTAACTACAAGTGGGCATTGGCGGGCTTCTAATTATACATATGTGGTATTACTCCTTCATCCTGCTACATTTTCTTAATTTTTACCATCTCACGTACCTTGTTAATTGAATTCTGAATGTCGTTAATACTGTCGAACGTAGCAAATGTTTGATACAACTTTCAGAGAATTAATACCATTGAGAGATCCCTCTTAAGGACTAAAAAAATAAAATACATCGGCTTTTGTAGTGAGAAAGAGTAAAACAAAGAATCACAAGACACAAAAACGGTGGCGGGAAAACATGTTTCACTTTAAAGGACGTCGGTTGAAAGACACTTTTTTTTCTGTTTATATTTTGCATCCTGACCAACAAAAAAAAACCCGAAAGAGAAAAGGCTGAGCACGGGGAGCAGCAGAGTATTTGTTCAGTAAATATCCTTGCGAAATTGTCGTTTGAAAAGTTAAAAAAGTTTTCTCATTAGAATGTATCATCTGAGAATACCGCAGTAAAGGTGAACGAAAATTTGAAAACAAATTACTGAGTAAATTAAAAAAAAAGGGAAGAGGAATAAAAAATTCTAAGGGGATCCTAAGTAGGGGTATCCTTGGTTATGCATCGTGTTTTCATCCACTTCTTTTTTTTTTGCTATCGTTGGTCGGCTATCACATTAGTGGATATTAAAAAAGGTTTGTCCTTTGAAAAACTTTCGAAAAGTTCTCTAGTTTCAGACCACATTTGGGGGTGGAAAAAACGGTCGGAAGTTGTCGAAAACGCGTGCTAGGCGAAAATTAGATGTCGTTGTACGATGGGTGAGAGTTGTAGAGCTCTCGTAATTAGGAGAAATTGTGTAGAGGTAGGCAACGGTGTGGCTCAGTGACACAAGATCAAAGTTAACGAAGTCCTGGGTGGAGAATTGTTAGGGAATGAGGCTTAAAGTCAATCTGTGTCGACTGTTGTGCTTCAAGTTTGTGATGATGAGTTTATGATGCACTAATATTGCTTAGCTTGCTTAACTAAATACAAAAACCGAGATGGTAGTAATTCAAAGAATAGAAATATTCTTTTTCATATTTTTTAGCTCAATGAGAACATTCATAAGTTGTCTTAAAATAAAAATCTGAACATTTTAAAATTTAAAAAATTTTCATTCTGCTGTGGTTGCTTAAGGCTACTTTGAAATCAATTGTTAAAAAACAACTTAGAAATATAATGAATCTATTCGAGCATGGTCCTTAGTAATGCAAAAACTCAATCTGGGTATAGAGCTGTGTTTATAAACAGAAGCATGAAAGCCAAGCATGGCAAAGTTGAGTAAGGACGACCATAATTGATTTAGGTCAACACCAAAAGAAGAATTATTATAAATTAATTATTCTCGTTTAAGTTCTTTCCTCGATTCTTATTTTTTTTTTATTTTATTTACTCTTGACTTTTTACAAAACCTTGAAACAATGCCCATCCTTATAATCAAGCTCCCCGCAACAACATCGAACCAAGACAAAGAACAATCGAAGTAATAAACAGAGAAATTCATTTTAAGAAGCCATCGAGTAGACTTTTATATTTTTGAAAATTTCATGGCTATCTTCTGCGGCGGTGTAAATAATTCCACTCCGCAAAATTACCGGCTATACTGGTGGTTGGGAAGAAAAAAAGGACGAAAACTTTGCAATTAGTTTTATGTGCAATGCTCTTCTATTTTTTTTAATTCCACCATTAAAAATGCTCAAGAAACAAAAATCTCGAGGCTGATTTAAATTAACTGTTATTCGTTTGGGGTTTGTTATTTACTTAATATGTTTTCAAAGACCCTTTTTAGCAATGGCGATAATTTTAAGTCATAACCCGACGAATGAATTCTTAAAATAAGAATTAATTTTTGCCAGCGCCAAGTGATGGAAGAAGAAGAAGGTCAAGGTCTTCTGCTGGAGTTTCAAACAAAATTGAGAAGTTGTTTTGGTTGAATCAGCTATGAAACCGGGTTTGAGTGAGGTTGGAATACAAAAAAAAAGGATGAGTTAGCTCAAGGGCAGAACTTTTCTGAAATCAAAAACTTTTTTATTGAAAATTCTCTACACTCTAACGTATTATTTCCAAATTTAGTCTCTTCATTTTACTATGTTGATTCAACGCATGAAACTTAGTAAAAAAGTTGAAATGAGAATCTATGTGGTTCATGACGGTCGATGAAGGCAATAAGAAATGAAATGTTCAGGCAATGATTCCACCGCATAACACTCGTCACTTCCTAAATTTTTTCACGACAATTGCTCCTAGACTTTTTAACTCTCTACCGCTGTATATACGTTGTAGTCCCAATTCTTTTTCTTTTAATCGAGAAGTAAAAAAATGGCTTTTTAATTTTGATTTCGATGAATTAAAAAATCTAATCAAGATTATGGTCTAAAGTAATTTCAATATTATGCATAAAAAATTATAAACTTTTTCTCACCTCTTTTCACCTTACCCTTTTTTAAATAATTTTTTAAACAATGTCTTTTTCATTTTTTACCTAACTTTCCATATAGTATGTAACTCATAGATACATTCGACACTAGCTGTCTCAGCTATAGAATGTACCTACAATTTGTTCAATACATAATGAAATACACTTTAAATAATTATATAAATCCTGCAATACTATCTTTACTATGCTTAACGTAATTTAAATAAATTTGATGTTATATAACTGTATATTTACATTTGAATTCTTGTATTGTAACTTTTTGTTGTAACTTAGGAATTGCATTTTATTTGTATTGAATAAAGTTCTACTACTACTACTACTACTACTACACATTTAGCAATTAAATTTCCCAAAATTCCAAGCATGTGAGAAGCAAAGCTTGTAAAAAGACTAAAGAAACAATCTATTTTAAAGACTATTTATTTGTTGAAAAACACACAAAGCACTTTAAACATGTCTGTCTGTATAAGTTTTCCTTTCTTTACCACAATCAAAAAGTAGCGCAAAGCTTTAATACGACGAATAACATTGTTAACTACGAAAACACCTTCCATTTAACCCTCTAACAGATCGTGTCGGTTTCGTAATGATCTGCATGACAATTTTGCAACAGACATCTTGACGTATTTATTTCTGAAAAATAAGTCTTTCGTGGAAATAACAAGATAAATATAAGGTATTGTATCCTTTTTGAGTTTCATACGCACAGAAAATGCATAGTCTAATCTGCCGTCCTTCGAATGAATCGCCATGCCTAAGTAAAAATTGCTGCCCAGAGAGCATCTCTTTTAATTTTTAAAGCATTTGAGGGTTGTTAATTTTGAGTTGCTCAAACTTTCCCAAACTTCAATTGCTGCGTTTATTGCGGATGGTATCGAATGGGTCAATCATAAATTGAAAAGAACAAATCGTCAACAGAAAAGAGTAAAAAGTATGTAAAATGAACCCTGGAAAACATAAGTGATTAATGATGAAGGAAAGTATTTCCTCACCCAAAACGCTTAACTGATAGTGAGACATAAAAATATCCGATTCCGGTGTTTCGATCTTTTCAATTAGTTTGAGGTTGAAGAGAAATTTGCTAAAAATTTAATCGACTGAAATACAGTTCATAGAGGCAAAAACGTCCGCCGTCTACATAAATAATTTGTGTTGCAAACATTTTTAAAATTGTAAGTTTTTTGCATTAAAATTTCAGAGGAATGCATATTTAATTATAAATCCAAGTCCAAGTAAGTTGCGTGATTGTCCATGCCTCCATTGACCTGAGTATTAAGTCACCCTTTACTCTTTTCCCTTGCTATTGCAGTTCTTGCGTATTACGAACTGTAATCAAGCAGATTAAGTTGGTAAGCCTCTAGTTTTCAGAAACAGTACTAATCAGAGTTAAAACTCTTCAAGCAACGTTTTGCGAGCAGATTAAAGCCTCTGAGCACAGACTCTCTTTTAGGTTCATAAAATTGACCCAATGTTGTTTGCAGAACGAAGCACCTAGAATCCCCAGTTCATCGCAAATCTGGCGACAAACTCCCACCTTCCAGTCAGCTCGCAGTATGATTCTAACCAACACGCAAATAAGACTTCACCGAACTACACTCCCAAACACCAACCGACATTCAAGGACGTTAGAAAAAAAAAAAAAACAACGATTATCTCCCCTAGCCAACACTATCGCACAATAAGGATGCTGTCTCCGTGTTGAGATACAAACTCGAAAAAGGATTCTGGGAACTTTTTTTTTTTTCCTTCATCTACTCCGAAGGTTTATTCAGCCGTGCATTAAGCCATCGTCCTCCCAGTCCCCGTATCATTTTGGTTTTTGTTGTGCTGCTCACTGAAACGTAAATGTGTCTTCTAATGGTACATGTGTATTGCCAGGGAATAACAGGTGCTCGAGAATTTCCAACGAGGCAACGTTTTCTTGAAATTCACGGTGGGGCGCTCTGAGTGGGTTGATTGCCTGAATTGGGTACTTTTCGCTCGATCGAATTGAAGTTTAGAGTGAAAGGAGAAGATGTGGTGTGGGGCTCAGAGATGTGGATGTTTTTACCTCAATTTTAAAGAACGGATGGACACATGTCTGCCGTTTGAGAATGCGTTCAAATGTTTAATCCTCGAAATGTGAGAGTGAGTGGAGAGTGGGTGGAGACTGGGCAAGAGCTGTTGGGAATGCATGCATGAAGAGGATTTCTCAACAAATGCGAATATGATTTAAAAGCTCTTGATCAAAATTCTGAGAGTCGGGATAATCGGACGTTATCATCATCCGTTGAAGTGTTGGTCAACGTGAATTAAGGAGTTTAACACAAAGGCGCATAAACTTAACACAAGACATTTTTTTTTTAAACTCCGACCAACTGCAACATCTTCTCTACAAAGTGATTATCAATTGACGAAAAAAAGAACACCCCAAATTGGTTTCGCATCCAAGTTTCCTGCAATTGAATTGCTTGAATAGACATCAAGCAGATGTAAGAAACACGACTCAGTTTTGTTGTGCTGGTCGGTCGACTTTCCGCTCCTTTTGCTCCTTTTCGGAAGCGAATTCTTCCTTCTTTTCTCTTTCATTTGACTGGGCGTCTAGCGGTTGAAATTTCAGGTTGAGAAAATAGCAATACCAGCTCATTGAGCCGCATAAACTCAAACCCCGGTGTTTTCTGCTTCGCTTACACAAATTGTATGTGTTGTGATCTTAAAATTTTTTTTACCATACTACCCCATTTCAAATGCTACGATGAACGGTTTTCTCCGCTAACGGTTGCCAATCTTTTCAAGTATCGTGTTGGTATCAAAGTCATGATTGTAGTTTTTGAGGGCAATAGCCTGACTGAGCATGTGAAACGTTTTTTGCTTGGATGATTGAACAATCCATTGATGATTTGACTTTGAAAGAATGCCCTGTGAAGAAATTGGTCGGTGTATTTGAAGCTCTCAGGAAACATGACAGACATTTTGAGTTTTTTTTACGTTTTTTTTACTAGTGTATTTCGGATGGAAATACTCTCTCCGGCGAGTCTATAGTTCCAAGAATTCTTTCTGGCTCTTTTTATTTGAGCTCAAATCGCTGTTATGGTTTTTTTTTTACCAAATGCTAACTTTTCAGTCGCTACACACGGTCACTGTGAGGGGATAGTTTTTGAACTGGAGTTTAATTTTCAATTCCTTTGATCAGAGTCCGAGAGCTCAACGACTTTAATTCAAAAGATAAGTAACATTCCGAATGTTGATAAATCCTGTTAATTTATTTGAAATAATTTGTTTACGTTCCATATTACTCTTCTTTATATAGTTGAATTTGAATTCTTATTACTTATGTAACCTCTCTCGATCGTTACATCCTTCGATTACATTCATTAATTTTGTTCATCTGTCAATTAATTGTCTCACTACCACTTCTCAACAACAAAAAGACTTTCTTCTTTTCATTAAACTCGTAACACTGAAAATACTTAAAAACTGAATCCAAGATTTATCTCTCTACTCCTATTATTCGAATAGAACTCCTCTGTAATGGTACAGCAAACTTAAACAAACTCATGAGAATCATTTTCAAACTTAGGGTTCAAATGCATCTTTTGCAGAATCTTTCAGGCAAATCGCCTGAAGCCGGCCACTCCCAAGTCTCTGGTTGCTCCTCAGTGCAATTGAGACAGTGAACGTCTCAAATGCATCGTAGTATTTTAACAACACCACCGTCTGACAGACGGCATGACGGAACACCACCACCTCATTCAGCATTCAATCAACCTCCGCAAGCCGACAGAACCCCCTGAGTAAACACGCAATCAGAGTGCATCTTATTAATTTCTCATGCCCACCCAATTGGAACATCGAGCTGCTCATCGTCTGTCAGCCACCGCAAGGATATCACGTGAAGCTGTGTGAAAAAACATTTGTCCTTTTATCACTTTCATTCGATTTGACATGCGACGCGTCCGCGGGGATTATAATACGACATCGTCGTTGTCGTCGTCGTTATCCTCATTGCATTGTCTCTGCCGTAACTCGAATTCATTTCCACTGCCGTCGAGATGCGATCAAATGGAAATATGTTTCCCGCAAGAAAGCGCCTCAATTGAGCTGCATAATCGTCGTGGATTTTTGCCGAGGCAGAACGTTTTGTGAGCGTCGATGAAATATTTCGAGCAGAGCCATTTAAGGAAATCATCTGGCACTCCATCCCAATCAGCTGCGTCTGCAATTAAAGCCGTCAATTTAACACGTCCAACCCTCTGGCAGGATTCAAATCACAACTGTCTCTGTAGCTCCCCCCCTCTTGATGTCATCCGTTATAAGTCTAACAGCTCGTATCCCAGGAGAGGGCTCCATTTGGGGTAATTTGTCATCTGAGCATCACGCCCGGGTGTTTGAATTGTCAAAGGGACTGCGAGCGAGCAAAAGAAAATGCACTCATCGTCTGCTCCTTGAAGGTGAATTACATCAACTGTCACATCATTGTCTCGTCGACGACGACGACGATGAGTCGACCGAAAGCGCACACGAATTATACAAAGGACCATAACTGTGACGGAAACTTCACAGCAACGGGTTATGCATTATCCCCAAGGACATGCGGATGATTACAAGGGTATAACGACAAACTTTTCTTGCCGGCCATAAGTTGTGTGGGTGACACTCGCACTTAACCTTTCGTAGTGTCTTGGTATTGCAATTTTATTGTTTACACTGCGCTGGCATTTGCGTGTCTTGAGGGTGGGTTGATGAAAGATGTAAATTTACTTTTGTGCCAAAATTAATTTTTTAAGTAAACTTGTGTCCTTTGGAGGTGCTTGGGGGGTTCCTGTTGGAAGATAGGGGAACCATAAGATTCTGCCGTCACGACTTCTTATCAGTGCCAGTAGCTGAGAGAAGCATGGGCTCGGAGATTCTGTTCTTGCATGAAAAAAAAATATTGTGTCGCATATGGCGTCTTCCCCTTCGTAGCACAGGTGAAAAGAATTTGTGCTGAACTAAATTGTGTGGTCAGTAGTGATTACCCTTAAGAAAAACGTTCTATAAGTCTGTCTAAAGAAAACAAGTTACTGCTGCAGTTGGTCAATTGGTGAACAACCAAAAACAAACCTGACATACGTAAAAGAAACAATATGGCCGCCATAAACTTCCAACATCGACCTGTCATTATTGAAAACCGTTTGTCAAAGCTGCCCAAAACTAATGGCAAATGTAAGCTCGCTGGAAATTATGAAAGGTATTAGGTTGTCAAATATCTCCCTTCCGCCTTTTTGTCTTTTGAATTTTCCGGCTGTGTACAAAGCGCTACAGAGCTTACTTTCTTCCACAAAAAAGCTGTAATAACCTAAATGAACTTAAGTATTCCTGCTTTGTGTGTATTCAACTTAAGTCTTATCCTGTGTGTCCAGCCACTGTTGATAAATTAAAACATCAAACAGTAGCAACGACTTGGTCTTCTGTTCTATTCAGCGAGTGCAACACAAACTTTCGAGAGCAACGATCCTTCTTTTTAGAAATAACATCAGAAACTGTTGATTTTAGAGTTACCCCAAATAGTTAGAGAAAAACAAACAAAACCGAAACTCACAATTATACCATGAGCGAGCTATACATTCGTTAATGACGTTCAAAAACGACTCCATTCTCATTAACAGTGGCAGACAAAGTTCTCATCCCACCCACCTAAAAAAAAAGTTCACGAACTCCCTTCAAATTACAAAAAGACTCAAATCTTTGGACATAAGCACACGCGACACACCACACCACACATCACCGCAAACAACGCATCAACGTTTCATCCATGCAATTGAGGTTGCAAGGACACTTTAAAAAAATCCCAAAACACGTTCAATTGAATGACAAAACAAAAACTCAAACACAAAGCGCATGATAAAAACTTTCATGACACGTATTTTCAAGTCATGCTTAGCCCTAGCATAACTAACACATAAGACACAAGGAAACGTTCCATCAACAAAAGACAAGTCCTCGCAGCTCACAACTCGCAACTCACAGGCCGCAGTGAATTGTTAGGAGCAAACTTCTTGAATCATTCCCATCAAAAAATCATCATTCAGCTCATCCTCGTCCTTCGGCTCATCGTGAAAAGTTTGCTTTATTTTTTCTTTTCTTTTCGTTCTCTAATGAATGCCGATGTGGTGGCATGGCGTAAACATTCAGGAGATAAACTCGGGGAAAAGAACTCCTTCTTCGGATATCTTCTCTCCCATAAGGGAGATCTCCTTGGGCTAAGCACTCTTGTGTCGGCTGTTCGATACGTGGGTGGGCTCCACTTGTGAAGGAGAGAAGCAAAAAGGATCTGTCACCATAACATCAACTCGAGGTTCGTTTTAAGCAGCGGGAGAAGAAAAAAAGGGGAAGCGAAGAGATTTAATGGAAGAAGCCTTTGAATTCTGCTCGTCCTTAATCCGATTACGATAGTAAGAGAAGCCAATTACAAGATAATGGTAACTTGCTTAGGCGACATGGCAAAAGGATTATGTTAGAACCAAATCTCGCGCGGACATTGTATGAAAGCGACATTAGAGTAGCAGTCCATGCATAATATGTCAATGCTTACCTTAATTTCGTGACACCCTGAGCTCTCTCGCTTGACACGAGCGTGTTTTGTCATTATGAACATAATCTTCTTGACCGCGTGTTCCACTGAAGGTGATCGCATTGCAAACGCCGCTTACACGTTTCAGAAATGTAAACACTATCTCCACGTTATGCAAACTTTTATTATAATACCGACTTCGTTTCCTCAAGAATAGTAGCTTTGTGGACACCTACTGGACAAGCGTGCGCTTCTTCTCGGTTGTCTTCGGTAAACGGTCCTTAGTCCGTTCTCTTCATCTGCTGTCGTCTGATTCCCCTCAAATTCCGACGATCCACGCTTAAACCTCATTGAGAAATTCTCAAAGACACTCGAGGCGTTCTCCTTGGCTTTCTGCGTAAACTGTTCGCACATGTCCTTGATCATAAACAAAGTTTCTGTAACATAATTGACATAGTAGAACACACAGGCGCTAATCATAAGCGTTACAAGTTCAATCGCCATATCACCGTAAGGATGCTCGTATTTTGGAATGCTGGTAACGATTGCGTACTTCATGAGACGGTGGATAAGTTTTTGCATGTTGCACCGGATCATGATTATGCCGAATTCCATTAACAAAAGGCACGCGAACATCTCCACGAACCACAGGCAGAATTTTGGGAGAATCTTGTAGCGATTCGGGATGAAATCGATGTCCCAGAGAATTCCGAGAATCGACAAAAGGATTAGCCAGCTGGAGGTTGTGCTCTGTGGAGTACAACCACGATTGTTGGGCTCCAGGAAAATCGTCACTCGAAAGATAATGTGGACGAAGGCTGCGGTAACGACTGCAATCAGCTGGGCCATGGTTTAAAATTGTATCGATTTTATTGACTTTCTACAAGAATAAAGCAGCGTAAGAAAGAGGTTTAAGAAGAGTTTTATTCATGGAACTTACTGTGAGATTTATTGCCTATCTTCAGTCACGGTTCAATAGTAATAATTATCTAGTCGAGTAAGGGTTTATTATAATTTGAGATTTTTTGACAAATCATTTCGAGAAAAAAATAAAAATACTTTGAGTGATAACGATGAGATAGCTTAGTCACTTTTTTTTTAGTAAAGTAGAAAGTAGAAAGTAGATGTTAGCCACAGAATCTGTTGGAAGGCAGTTGTTTGGTTTCTTTGACATAAACTGAGAATGAAAACTCAGCTTTTCTTGCTAACCACTTTTTTTGGACCTGCTTCTGACTTTGATGAAAAAGAAAAACAATGCAAAATATTTAATTTTCTGCTCGTCCTTAATCCGATTACGATAGTAAGAGAAGCCAATTACAAGATAATGGTAACTTGCTTAGGCGACATGGCAAAAGGATTATGTTAGAACCAAATCTCGCGCGTACATTGTATGGAAGCGACATTAGAGTAGCAGTCCATGCATAATATGTCAATGCTTACCTTAATTTCGTGACACCCTGAGCTCTCTCGCTTGACACGAGCGTGTTTTGTCATTATGAACATAATCTTCTTGACCGCGTGTTCCACTGAAGGTGATCGCATTGCAAATGCCACTTACACGTTTCAGAAATTAAAACACTATTTCCACGTTATGTAAACTTTTATTATAATACCGACTTCGTTTCCTCAAGAATAGTAGCTTTGTGGACACCTACTGGACAAGTGTGCACTTCTTCTCGGTTGTCTTCGGTAAACGGTCCTTAGTCCGTTCTCTTCATCTGCTGTCGTCTGATTCCCCTCAAATTCCGACGATTCACACTTAAACCTATGCGTCATTGAGAAATTCTCAAAGACACTCGAGGCGTTCTCCTTGGCTTTCTGCGTAAACTGTTCGCACATATCCTTGATCATAAACAAAGTGTCTGTAACATAATTGACATAGTAGAACACACAGGCGCTAATCATGAGCGTTACAAGTTCAATCGCCATATCACCGTAAGGATGCTCGTATTTTGGAATGCTGGTAACGATTGCGTACTTCATGAGACGGTGGATAAGTTTTTGCATGTTGCACCAGATCATGATTATGCCGAATTCCATTAACAAAAGGCACGCGAACATCTCCACGAACCACAGGCAGAATTTTGGGAGAATCTTGTAGCGATTCGGGATGAAATCGATGTCCCAGAGAATTCCGAGAATCGATGCTCTGTGGAGTACAACCACGATTGTTGGGCTCCAGGAAAATCGTCACTCGAAAGATAATGTGGACGAAGGCTGCGGTAACGACTGCAATCAGCTGGGCCATGGTTTAAAATTGTATCGATTTTATTGACTTTCTACAAGAATAAAGCAGCGTAAGAAAGAGGTTTAAGAAGAGTTTTATTCATGGAACTTACTGTGAGATTTATTGCCTATCTTCAGTCACGGTTCAATAGTAATAATTATCTAGTCGAGTAAGGGTTTATTATAATTTGAGATTTTTTGACAAATCATTTCGAGAAAAAAATAAAAATACTTTGAGTGATAACGATGAGATAGCTTAGTCACTTTTTTTTTAGTAAAGTAGAAAGTAGAAAGTAGATGTTAGCCACAGAATCTGTTGGAAGGCAGTTGTTTGGTTTCTTTGACATAAACTGAGAATGAAAACTCAGCTTTTCTTGCTAACCACTTTTTTTGGACCTGCTTCTGACTTTGATGAAAAAGAAAAATAATGCAAAATATTTAATTTTCTGCTCGTCCTTAATCCGATTACGATAGTAAGAGAAGCCAATTACAAGATAATGGTAACTTGCTTAGGCGACATGGCAAAAGGATTATGTTAGAACCAAATCTCGCGCGTACATTGTATGAAAGCGACATTAGAGTAGCAGTCCATGCATAATATGTCAATGCTTACCTTAATTTCGTGACACCCTGAGCTCTCTCGCTTGACACGAGCGTGTTTTGTCATTATGAACATAATCTTCTTGACCGCGTGTTCCACTGAAGGTGATCGCATTGCAAATGCCACTTACACGTTTCAGAAATTAAAACACTATTTCCACGTTATGTAAACTTTTATTATAATACCGACTTCGTTTCCTCAAGAATAGTAGCTTTGTGGACACCTACTGGACAAGTGTGCACTTCTTCTCGGTTGTCTTCGGTAAACGGTCCTTAGTCCGTTCTCTTCATCTGCTGTCGTCTGATTCCCCTCAAATTCCGACGATTCACGCTTAAACCTATGCGTCATTGAGAAATTCTCAAAGACACTCGAGGCGTTCTCCTTGGCTTTCTGCGTAAACTGTTCGCACATATCCTTGATCATAAACAAAGTGTCTGTAACATAATTGACATAGTAGAACACACAGGCGCTAATCATGAGCGTTACAAGTTCAATCGCCATATCACCGTAAGGATGCTCGTATTTTGGAATGCTGGTAACGATTGCGTACTTCATGAGACGGTGGATAAGTTTTTGCATGTTGCACCAGATCATGATTATGCCGAATTCCATTAACAAAAGGCACGCGAACATCTCCACGAACCACAGGCAGAATTTTGGGAGAATCTTGTAGCGATTCGGGATGAAATCGATGTCCCAGAGAATTCCGAGAATCGATGCTCTGTGGAGTACAACCACGATTGTTGGGCTCCAGGAAAATCGTCACTCGAAAGATAATGTGGACGAAGGCTGCGGTAACGACTGCAATCAGCTGGGCCATGGTTTAAAATTGTATCGATTTTATTGACTTTCTACAAGAATAAAGCAGCGTAAGAAAGAGGTTAAAGAAGAGTTGTATTCATGGAACTTACTGTGAAATTTATTGCCTAGCTTCAGTCACGGTTCAATAGTAATGATTATCTAGTCGAGTAAGGGTTTATTATAATTTGAGATTTTTTGACAAATCATTTCGAGAAAAAAATAAAAATACTTTGAGTGATAACGATGAGATAGCTTAGTCACTTTTTTTTAGTAAAGTAGAAAGTAGAAAGTAGATGTTAGCCACAGAATCTGTTGGAAGGCAGTTGTTTGGTTTCTTTGACATAAACTGAGAATGAAAACTCAGCTTTTCTTGCTAACCACTTTTTTTGGACCTGCTTCTGACTTTGATGAAAAAGAAAAATAATGCAAAATATTTAATTTTCTGCTCGTCCTTAATCCGATTACGATAGTAAGAGAAGCCAATTACAAGATAATGGTAACTTGCTTAGGCGACATGGCAAAAGGATTATGTTAGAACCAAATCTCGCGCGTACATTGTATGAAAGCGACGTTAGAGTAGCAGTCCATGTATAATATGTCAATGCTTACCTTAATTTCGTGACACCCTGAGCTCTTTCGCTTGACACGAGCGTGTTTTGTAATTATCAACATCGTCTTCTTGACCGCGTGTTCCACTGAAGGTGATCGCATTGCAAATGCCACTTACACGTTTCAGAAATGTAAGCACTATTTCCACGTTATGCAAACTTTTATTATAATACAGACTTCGTTTCCTCAAGAATAGTAGCTTTGTGGACACCTACTGGACAAGTGTGCGCTTCTTCTCGGTTGTCTTCGGTAAACGGTCCTTAGTCCGTTCTCTTCATCTGCTGTCGTCTGATTCCCCTCAAATTCCGATGATTCACGCTTAAACCTATGCGTCATTGAGAAATTCTCAAAGACACTCGAGGCGTTCTCCTTGGCTTTCTGCGTAAACTGTTCGCACATATCCTTGATCATAAACAAAGTGTCTGTAACATAATTGACATAGTAGAACACACAGGCGCTAATCATAAGCGTTACAAGTTCAATCGCCATATCACCGTAAGGATGCTCGTATTTTGGAATGCTGGTAACGATTGCGTACTTCATGAGACGGTGGATAAGTTTTTGCATGTTGCACCAGATCATGATTATGCCGAATTCCATTAACAAAAGGCACGCGAACATCTCCACGAACCACAGGCAGAATTTTGGGAGAATCTTGTAGCGATTCGGGATGAAATCGATGTCCCAGAGAATTCCGAGAATCGATGCTCTGTGGAGTACAACCACGATTGTTGGGCTCCAGGAAAATCGTCACTCGAAAGATAATGTGGACGAAGGCTGCGGTAACGACTGCAATCAGCTGGGCCATGGTTTAAAATTGTATCGATTTTATTGACTTTCTACAAGAATAAAGCAGCGTAAGAAAGAGGTTTAAGAAGAGTTTTATTCATGGAACTTACTGTGAGATTTATTGCCTATCTTCAGTCACGGTTCAATAGTAATAATTATCTAGTCGAGTAAGGGTTTATTATAATTTGAGATTTTTTGACAAATCATTTCGAGAAAAAAATAAAAATACTTTGAGTGATAACGATGAGATAGCTTAGTCACTTTTTTTTAGTAAAGTAGAAAGTAGAAAGTAGATGTTAGCGACAGAATCTGTTGGAAGGCAGTTGTTTGGTTTCTTTGACATAAACTGAGAATGAAAACTCAGCTTTTCTTGCTAACCACTTTTTTTGGACCTGCTTCTGACTTTGATGAAAAAGAAAAATAATGCAAAATATTTAATTTTCTGCTCGTCCTTAATCCGATTACGATAGTAAGAGAAGCCAATTACAAGATAATGGTAACTTGCTTAGGCGACATGGCAAAAGGATTATGTTAGAACCAAATCTCGCGCGTACATTGTATGAAAGCGACGTTAGAGTAGCAGTCCATGTATAATATGTCAATGCTTACCTTAATTTCGTGACACCCTGAGCTCTTTCGCTTGACACGAGCGTGTTTTGTAATTATCAACATCGTCTTCTTGACCGCGTGTTCCACTGAAGGTGATCGCATTGCAAATGCCACTTACACGTTTCAGAAATGTAAGCACTATTTCCACGTTATGCAAACTTTTATTATAATACAGACTTCGTTTCCTCAAGAATAGTAGCTTTGTGGACACCTACTGGACAAGTGTGCGCTTCTTCTCGGTTGTCTTCGGTAAACGGTCCTTAGTCCGTTCTCTTCATCTGCTGTCGTCTGATTCCCCTCAAATTCCGATGATTCACGCTTAAACCTATGCGTCATTGAGAAATTCTCAAAGACACTCGAGGCGTTCTCCTTGGCTTTCTGCGTAAACTGTTCGCACATATCCTTGATCATAAACAAAGTGTCTGTAACATAATTGACATAGTAGAACACACAGGCGCTAATCATGAGCGTTACAAGTTCAATCGCCATATCACCGTAAGGATGCTCGTATTTTGGAATGCTGGTAACGATTGCGTACTTCATGAGACGGTGGATAAGTTTTTGCATGTTGCACCGGATCATGATTATGCCGAATTCCATTAACAAAAGGCACGCGAACATCTCCACGAACCACAGGCAGAATTTTGGGAGAATCTTGTAGCGATTCGGGATGAAATCGATGTCCCAGAGAATTCCGAGAATCGACAAAAGGATTAGCCAGCTGGAGGTTGTGCTCTGTGGAGTACAACCACGATTGTTGGGCTCCAGGAAAATCGTCACTCGAAAGATAATGTGGACGAAGGCTGCGGTAACGACTGCAATCAGCTGGGCCATGGTTTAAAATTGTATCGATTTTATTGACTTTCTACAAGAATAAAGCAGCGTAAGAAAGAGGTTTAAGAAGAGTTTTATTCATGGAACTTACTGTGAGATTTATTGCCTATCTTCAGTCACGGTTCAATAGTAATAATTATCTAGTCGAGTAAGGGTTTATTATAATTTGAGATTTTTTGACAAATCATTTCGAGAAAAAAATAAAAATACTTTGAGTGATAACGATGAGATAGCTTAGTCACTTTTTTTTTAGTAAAGTAGAAAGTAGAAAGTAGATGTTAGCCACAGAATCTGTTGGAAGGCAGTTGTTTGGTTTCTTTGACATAAACTGAGAATGAAAACTCAGCTTTTCTTGCTAACCACTTTTTTTGGACCTGCTTCTGACTTTGATGAAAAAGAAAAATAATGCAAAATATTTAATTTTCTGCTCGTCCTTAATCCGATTACGATAGTAAGAGAAGCCAATTACAAGATAATGGTAACTTGCTTAGGCGACATGGCAAAAGGATTATGTTAGAACCAAATCTCGCGCGTACATTGTATGAAAGCGACATTAGAGTAGCAGTCCATGCATAATATGTCAATGCTTACCTTAATTTCGTGACACCCTGAGCTCTCTCGCTTGACACGAGCGTGTTTTGTCATTATGAACATAATCTTCTTGACCGCGTGTTCCACTGAAGGTGATCGCATTGCAAATGCCACTTACACGTTTCAGAAATTAAAACACTATTTCCACGTTATGTAAACTTTTATTATAATACCGACTTCGTTTCCTCAAGAATAGTAGCTTTGTGGACACCTACTGGACAAGTGTGCACTTCTTCTCGGTTGTCTTCGGTAAACGGTCCTTAGTCCGTTCTCTTCATCTGCTGTCGTCTGATTCCCCTCAAATTCCGACGATTCACACTTAAACCTATGCGTCATTGAGAAATTCTCAAAGACACTCGAGGCGTTCTCCTTGGCTTTCTGCGTAAACTGTTCGCACATATCCTTGATCATAAACAAAGTGTCTGTAACATAATTGACATAGTAGAACACACAGGCGCTAATCATGAGCGTTACAAGTTCAATCGCCATATCACCGTAAGGATGCTCGTATTTTGGAATGCTGGTAACGATTGCGTACTTCATGAGACGGTGGATAAGTTTTTGCATGTTGCACCAGATCATGATTATGCCGAATTCCATTAACAAAAGGCACGCGAACATCTCCACGAACCACAGGCAGAATTTTGGGAGAATCTTGTAGCGATTCGGGATGAAATCGATGTCCCAGAGAATTCCGAGAATCGATGCTCTGTGGAGTACAACCACGATTGTTGGGCTCCAGGAAAATCGTCACTCGAAAGATAATGTGGACGAAGGCTGCGGTAACGACTGCAATCAGCTGGGCCATGGTTTAAAATTGTATCGATTTTATTGACTTTCTACAAGAATAAAGCAGCGTAAGAAAGAGGTTTAAGAAGAGTTTTATTCATGGAACTTACTGTGAGATTTATTGCCTATCTTCAGTCACGGTTCAATAGTAATAATTATCTAGTCGAGTAAGGGTTTATTATAATTTGAGATTTTTTGACAAATCATTTCGAGAAAAAAATAAAAATACTTTGAGTGATAACGATGAGATAGCTTAGTCACTTTTTTTTTAGTAAAGTAGAAAGTAGAAAGTAGATGTTAGCCACAGAATCTGTTGGAAGGCAGTTGTTTGGTTTCTTTGACATAAACTGAGAATGAAAACTCAGCTTTTCTTGCTAACCACTTTTTTTGGACCTGCTTCTGACTTTGATGAAAAAGAAAAACAATGCAAAATATTTAATTTTCTGCTCGTCCTTAATCCGATTACGATAGTAAGAGAAGCCAATTACAAGATAATGGTAACTTGCTTAGGCGACATGGCAAAAGGATTATGTTAGAACCAAATCTCGCGCGTACATTGTATGAAAGCGACATTAGAGTAGCAGTCCATGCATAATATGTCAATGCTTACCTTAATTTCGTGACACCCTGAGCTCTCTCGCTTGACACGAGCGTGTTTTGTCATTATGAACATAATCTTCTTGACCGCGTGTTCCACTGAAGGTGATCGCATTGCAAATGCCACTTACACGTTTCAGAAATTAAAACACTATTTCCACGTTATGTAAACTTTTATTATAATACCGACTTCGTTTCCTCAAGAATAGTAGCTTTGTGGACACCTACTGGACAAGTGTGCACTTCTTCTCGGTTGTCTTCGGTAAACGGTCCTTAGTCCGTTCTCTTCATCTGCTGTCGTCTGATTCCCCTCAAATTCCGACGATTCACGCTTAAACCTATGCGTCATTGAGAAATTCTCAAAGACACTCGAGGCGTTCTCCTTGGCTTTCTGCGTAAACTGTTCGCACATATCCTTGATCATAAACAAAGTGTCTGTAACATAATTGACATAGTAGAACACACAGGCGCTAATCATGAGCGTTACAAGTTCAATCGCCATATCACCGTAAGGATGCTCGTATTTTGGAATGCTGGTAACGATTGCGTACTTCATGAGACGGTGGATAAGTTTTTGCATGTTGCACCAGATCATGATTATGCCGAATTCCATTAACAAAAGGCACGCGAACATCTCCACGAACCACAGGCAGAATTTTGGGAGAATCTTGTAGCGATTCGGGATGAAATCGATGTCCCAGAGAATTCCGAGAATCGATGCTCTGTGGAGTACAACCACGATTGTTGGGCTCCAGGAAAATCGTCACTCGAAAGATAATGTGGACGAAGGCTGCGGTAACGACTGCAATCAGCTGGGCCATGGTTTAAAATTGTATCGATTTTATTGACTTTCTACAAGAATAAAGCAGCGTAAGAAAGAGGTTTAAGAAGAGTTTTATTCATGGAACTTACTGTGAGATTTATTGCCTATCTTCAGTCACGGTTCAATAGTAATAATTATCTAGTCGAGTAAGGGTTTATTATAATTTGAGATTTTTTGACAAATCATTTCGAGAAAAAAATAAAAATACTTTGAGTGATAACGATGAGATAGCTTAGTCACTTTTTTTTAGTAAAGTAGAAAGTAGAAAGTAGATGTTAGCCACAGAATCTGTTGGAAGGCAGTTGTTTGGTTTCTTTGACATAAACTGAGAATGAAAACTCAGCTTTTCTTGCTAACCACTTTTTTTGGACCTGCTTCTGACTTTGATGAAAAAGAAAAATAATGCAAAATATTTAATTTTCTGCTCGTCCTTAATCCGATTACGATAGTAAGAGAAGCCAATTACAAGATAATGGTAACTTGCTTAGGCGACATGGCAAAAGGATTATGTTAGAACCAAATCTCGCGCGTACATTGTATGAAAGCGACGTTAGAGTAGCAGTCCATGTATAATATGTCAATGCTTACCTTAATTTCGTGACACCCTGAGCTCTTTCGCTTGACACGAGCGTGTTTTGTAATTATCAACATCGTCTTCTTGACCGCGTGTTCCACTGAAGGTGATCGCATTGCAAATGCCACTTACACGTTTCAGAAATTAAAACACTATTTCCACGTTATGTAAACTTTTATTATAATACCGACTTCGTTTCCTCAAGAATAGTAGCTTTGTGGACACCTACTGGACAAGTGTGCACTTCTTCTCGGTTGTCTTCGGTAAACGGTCCTTAGTCCGTTCTCTTCATCTGCTGTCGTCTGATTCCCCTCAAATTCCGACGATTCACGCTTAAACCTATGCGTCATTGAGAAATTCTCAAAGACACTCGAGGCGTTCTCCTTGGCTTTCTGCGTAAACTGTTCGCACATATCCTTGATCATAAACAAAGTGTCTGTAACATAATTGACATAGTAGAACACACAGGCGCTAATCATGAGCGTTACAAGTTCAATCGCCATATCACCGTAAGGATGCTCGTATTTTGGAATGCTGGTAACGATTGCGTACTTCATGAGACGGTGGATAAGTTTTTGCATGTTGCACCAGATCATGATTATGCCGAATTCCATTAACAAAAGGCACGCGAACATCTCCACGAACCACAGGCAGAATTTTGGGAGAATCTTGTAGCGATTCGGGATGAAATCGATGTCCCAGAGAATTCCGAGAATCGATGCTCTGTGGAGTACAACCACGATTGTTGGGCTCCAGGAAAATCGTCACTCGAAAGATAATGTGGACGAAGGCTGCGGTAACGACTGCAATCAGCTGGGCCATGGTTTAAAATTGTATCGATTTTATTGACTTTCTACAAGAATAAAGCAGCGTAAGAAAGAGGTTTAAGAAGAGTTTTATTCATGGAACTTACTGTGAGATTTATTGCCTATCTTCAGTCACGGTTCAATAGTAATAATTATCTAGTCGAGTAAGGGTTTATTATAATTTGAGATTTTTTGACAAATCATTTCGAGAAAAAAATAAAAATACTTTGAGTGATAACGATGAGATAGCTTAGTCACTTTTTTTTAGTAAAGTAGAAAGTAGAAAGTAGATGTTAGCCACAGAATCTGTTGGAAGGCAGTTGTTTGGTTTCTTTGACATAAACTGAGAATGAAAACTCAGCTTTTCTTGCTAACCACTTTTTTTGGACCTGCTTCTGACTTTGATGAAAAAGAAAAATAATGCAAAATATTTAATTTTCTGCTCGTCCTTAATCCGATTACGATAGTAAGAGAAGCCAATTACAAGATAATGGTAACTTGCTTAGGCGACATGGCAAAAGGATTATGTTAGAACCAAATCTCGCGCGTACATTGTATGAAAGCGACGTTAGAGTAGCAGTCCATGTATAATATGTCAATGCTTACCTTAATTTCGTGACACCCTGAGCTCTTTCGCTTGACACGAGCGTGTTTTGTAATTATCAACATCGTCTTCTTGACCGCGTGTTCCACTGAAGGTGATCGCATTGCAAATGCCACTTACACGTTTCAGAAATGTAAGCACTATTTCCACGTTATGCAAACTTTTATTATAATACAGACTTCGTTTCCTCAAGAATAGTAGCTTTGTGGACACCTACTGGACAAGTGTGCGCTTCTTCTCGGTTGTCTTCGGTAAACGGTCCTTAGTCCGTTCTCTTCATCTGCTGTCGTCTGATTCCCCTCAAATTCCGACGATTCACGCTTAAACCTATGCGTCATTGAGAAATTCTCAAAGACACTCGAGGCGTTCTCCTTGGCTTTCTGCGTAAACTGTTCGCACATATCCTTGATCATAAACAAAGTGTCTGTAACATAATTGACATAGTAGAACACACAGGCGCTAATCATGAGCGTTACAAGTTCAATCGCCATATCACCGTAAGGATGCTCGTATTTTGGAATGCTGGTAACGATTGCGTACTTCATGAGACGGTGGATAAGTTTTTGCATGTTGCACCAGATCATGATTATGCCGAATTCCATTAACAAAAGGCACGCGAACATCTCCACGAACCACAGGCAGAATTTTGGGAGAATCTTGTAGCGATTCGGGATGAAATCGATGTCCCAGAGAATTCCGAGAATCGATGCTCTGTGGAGTACAACCACGATTGTTGGGCTCCAGGAAAATCGTCACTCGAAAGATAATGTGGACGAAGGCTGCGGTAACGACTGCAATCAGCTGGGCCATGGTTTAAAATTGTATCGATTTTATTGACTTTCTACAAGAATAAAGCAGCGTAAGAAAGAGGTTTAAGAAGAGTTTTATTCATGGAACTTACTGTGAGATTTATTGCCTATCTTCAGTCACGGTTCAATAGTAATAATTATCTAGTCGAGTAAGGGTTTATTATAATTTGAGATTTTTTGACAAATCATTTCGAGAAAAAAATAAAAATACTTTGAGTGATAACGATGAGATAGCTTTGTCACTTTTTTTTAGTAAAGTAGAAAGTAGAAAGTAGATGTTAGCCACAGAATCTGTTGGAAGGCAGTTGTTTGGTTTCTTTGACATAAACTGAGAATGAAAACTCAGCTTTTCTTGCTAACCACTTTTTTTGGACCTGCTTCTGACTTTGATGAAAAAGAAAAATAATGCAAAATATTTAATTTTCTGCTCGTCCTTAATCCGATTACGATAGTAAGAGAAGCCAATTACAAGATAATGGTAACTTGCTTAGGCGACATGGCAAAAGGATTATGTTAGAACCAAATCTCGCGCGTACATTGTATGAAAGCGACGTTAGAGTAGCAGTCCATGTATAATATGTCAATGCTTACCTTAATTTCGTGACACCCTGAGCTCTTTCGCTTGACACGAGCGTGTTTTGTAATTATCAACATCGTCTTCTTGACCGCGTGTTCCACTGAAGGTGATCGCATTGCAAATGCCACTTACACGTTTCAGAAATGTAAACACTATTTCCACGTTATGCAAACTTTTATTATAATACAGACTTCGTTTCCTCAAGAATAGTAGCTTTGTGGACACCTACTGGACAAGTGTGCGCTTCTTCTCGGTTGTCTTCGGTAAACGGTCCTTAGTCCGTTCTCTTCATCTGCTGTCGTCTGATTCCCCTCAAATTCCGATGATTCACGCTTAAACCTATGCGTCATTGAGAAATTCTCAAAGACACTCAAGGCGTTCTCCTTGGCTTTCTGCGTAAACTGTTCGCACATATCCTTGATCATAAACAAAGTGTCTGTAACATAATTGACATAGTAGAACACACAGGCGCTAATCATGAGCGTTACAAGTTCAATCGCCATATCACCGTAAGGATGCTCGTATTTTGGAATGCTGGTAACGATTGCGTACTTCATGAGACGGTGGATAAGTTTTTGCATGTTGCACCAGATCATGATTATGCCGAATTCCATTAACAAAAGGCACGCGAACATCTCCACGAACCACAGGCAGAATTTTGGGAGAATCTTGTAGCGATTCGGGATGAAATCGATGTCCCAGAGAATTCCGAGAATCGATGCTCTGTGGAGTACAACCACGATTGTTGGGCTCCAGGAAAATCGTCACTCGAAAGATAATGTGGACGAAGGCTGCGGTAACGACTGCAATCAGCTGGGCCATGGTTTAAAATTGTATCGATTTTATTGACTTTCTACAAGAATAAAGCAGCGTAAGAAAGAGGTTAAAGAAGAGTTGTATTCATGGAACTTACTGTGAGATTTATTGCCTAGCTTCAGTCACGGTTCAATAGTAATGATTATCTAGTCGAGTAAGGGTTTATTATAATTTGAGATTTTTTGACAAATCATTTCGAGAAAAAAATAAAAATACTTTGAGTGATAACGATGAGATAGCTTAGTCACTTTTTTTTTAGTAAAGTAGAAAGTAGAAAGTAGATGTTAGCCACAGAATCTGTTGGAAGGCAGTTGTTTGGTTTCTTTGACATAAACTGAGAATGAAAACTCAGCTTTTCTTGCTAACCACTTTTTTTGGACCTGCTTCTGACTTTGATGAAAAAGAAAAATAATGCAAAATATTTAATTTTCTGCTCGTCCTTAATCCGATTACGATAGTAAGAGAAGCCAATTACAAGATAATGGTAACTTGCTTAGGCGACATGGCAAAAGGATTATGTTAGAACCAAATCTCGCGCGTACATTGTATGAAAGCGACGTTAGAGTAGCAGTCCATGTGTAATATATCAATGCTTACCTTAATTTCGTGACACCCTGAGCTCTTTCGCTTGACACGAGCGTGTTTTGTAATTATCAACATCGTCTTCTTGACCGCGTGTTCCACTGAAGGTGATCGCATTGCAAATGCCACTTACACGTTTCAGAAATGTAAACACTATTTCCACGTTATGCAAACTTTTATTATAATACAGACTTCGTTTCCTCAAGAATAGTAGCTTTGTGGACACCTACTGGACAAGTGTGCGCTTCTTCTCGGTTGTCTTCGGTAAACGGTCCTTAGTCCGTTCTCTTCATCTGCTGTCGTCTGATTCCCCTCAAATTCCGATGATTCACGCTTAAACCTATGCGTCATTGAGAAATTCTCAAAGACACTCGAGGCGTTCTCCTTGGCTTTCTGCGTAAACTGTTCGCACATATCCTTGATCATAAACAAAGTGTCTGTAACATAATTGACATAGTAGAACACACAGGCGCTAATCATGAGCGTTACAAGTTCAATCGCCATATCACCGTAAGGATGCTCGTATTTTGGAATGCTGGTAACGATTGCGTACTTCATGAGACGGTGGATAAGTTTTTGCATGTTGCACCAGATCATGATTATGCCGAATTCCATTAACAAAAGGCACGCGAACATCTCCACGAACCACAGGCAGAATTTTGGGAGAATCTTGTAGCGATTCGGGATGAAATCGATGTCCCAGAGAATTCCGAGAATCGATGCTCTGTGGAGTACAACCACGATTGTTGGGCTCCAGGAAAATCGTCACTCGAAAGATAATGTGGACGAAGGCTGCGGTAACGACTGCAATCAGCTGGGCCATGGTTTAAAATTGTATCGATTTTATTGACTTTCTACAAGAATAAAGCAGCGTAAGAAAGAGGTTAAAGAAGAGTTGTATTCATGGAACTTACTGTGAGATTTATTGCCTAGCTTCAGTCACGGTTCAATAGTAATAATTATCTAGTCGAGTAAGGGTTTATTATAATTTGAGATTTTTTGACAAATCATTTCGAGAAAAAAATAAAAATACTTTGAGTGATAACGATGAGATAGCTTAGTCACTTTTTTTTTAGTAAAGTAGAAAGTAGAAAGTAGATGTTAGCCACAGAATCTGTTGGAAGGCAGTTGTTTGGTTTCTTTGACATAAACTGAGAATGAAAACTCAGCTTTTCTTGCTAACCACTTTTTTTGGACCTGCTTCTGACTTTGATGAAAAAGAAAAACAATGCAAAATATTCAATTTTTTTATATTCAACGCTTTGATCGAGCAAAATTAGCAATTTTACCTTTTCCTAAAGAGGGCTTAATATTTTCAATCATATAACGAAGTACCAATCACTCAAATCTCAGTATTCCATTTTGAATTCATTAGAATTTACGATGCTAAGACTTTATTTAGAATTTAGACTTGTCGTCGAGCCGAGTTTAAGAGCTGTGGCCTAAGTCTTTGGAGAGTAGTTACTGCCCTCAGCCCAGCTTTCCAAAGACTCTTCCTAAATATAAATTGTATTCACAAATTAAAACTAGTAAGTCATGTTATTGTTCCCATTTCTATATGGAAATATGTATTCAATCCTTACTTCTTACATACAGTGAAAATAGGATATAACGACCTTCAAGGGACTGCCGAATTTGGTCGTTATTATTAGCCGGGACCGGGAATTTGGTCGTTATAACTGATAAGTCGTCATAACTGATGTCGTTGTAACCGATTTTCACTGTATGTAGAGTAAGGCGGGACAAATGATAAGAAGTGATGCACAACTAATCACAGAATGTACGGTAAGATTTTGATAACCAACACTGAAAAATTGGTAAAAATACTGCGAATAAAATTACCAAAAATCTTAAGCCTATGACTTGAAAGACCAATGCAAAGAAAACGAAATTGAGTGGGACAAACAGTGAAAAAATTAACTACAAGACTAATAAAACACAAAGAGAAATTTAACTGCATCATAATTTAGTAATAACAGTCATTGCAACCTTTATCCGTCAATCGGCCGTTATATTTTCAACCAGAAGGAGTCGTTCGTCTAAATAATCTTCTAAAATAT
Organism: Syritta pipiens; assembly: GCA_905187475.1. Lineage (NCBI taxonomy): Eukaryota > Metazoa > Arthropoda > Insecta > Diptera > Syrphidae > Syritta > Syritta pipiens. Next base: position 16,022,578 of record LR994572.1, on the reverse strand, counting down.
GAGACACACAGTTTTGAAATTAAGGAACTAGTTTTTGCGTGTAATTAGTAGTTGTGCTAACACTTTTTTTTTAAACGATCACTAGGTCTGTTGCAGTAAAAGAAATTAAAGTACAGCCTCAGTCTAAATGACGCAAAGGACGGATGAAGGTTAAAACAAATTATAGTTTAAAAATCTAAAAAGAACGCTTTAATTACACACTGAAAATCGAAAAATAAACTTATCAATTCTTTTAAGTCGAATGATCAAAAACGTGGAGCACATTCTTATTATTTGTATTATTCCTTCTGTCTTTTTGTCTTTTGAATTTTCCTGCTATGTACAAAGCGCTACAGGGCTCGTATCTGGCAATACATAATTTGAAGGTCTTGACATAACCCACAAAACGACGTTATGCATGATTAGTCATAATTTAGATATGCTAGTTCAATGTCAACCGCGGTGGACAAAAGAGATCTGAAGAATAGACGCGTTAGCGTAAGCCTTCCTGTCGGGACTAAGGTTAGTACTATTTTATTGCAACCTGCTGCAAAGTTTAAACTAAAAATTCGGAAAAAGGAATGTCCGAAGAAGAAGAAGTGCTGCTTGTAAGACGAACTTAAAGAGATTTCCAGACACTGAATTTTTTCACTCCCGCTTGCCTTACACTTTTGAATTTATTCAAGTAATAAGTTTGATTTCAATAGAACCAGAAATACACGGATGCTCTTTATCCGGACAATAAAGTTCAAGGTTTCTAAGTACTTTGCTGTATGTACGAATTATTTGATGGTACAGCTGATACAAGTTTTATAATCGCAATAAATATAAATCTAATCCCTAACACACCACCTTGTATTATCAGTCGAAAATACTTCAGTAAGCTGATGCTATCTAATCTTCGAAATCGACTGCTAATGGCTAGTTAGCCACTCTGCCTCAGGCCTTTATCACAACGTCGTCAGTGAATCATTTCACCCCAGCTCTTTCATTTCACTTTGTCCTAAATTCTTTCTTCACAGATATCATTTTAATTTTGCATAATTTCAAACACTTTAGTTTAGCAACACACAAATTGAAGTGAAACAAGCAATCTGCGCGAAAGGTACAGCACAGTCTAAAAGATTAAATTAACAAACTTAAAGATACTTCCTTCCGTGCAACCGAATCGTAAACATCGTTTAGCTGTTTGAAGTCCACTTCTAATGGCTAGACTTTAGATAAGAATCGAAGATACTCAGGCTCAAATAATTCACTTCAACAGGTGATGCGGTCGAATTCCGTCTTATCAGCAATTAAAAAAAACCAGCATACATGAGTGAAACACAAAAAAGTTTGATAAGAATTCGGTTAGGGAGACGAGAATGTCCATGTTTACGATTTAGATCACCCGCGTGTGTTTTTGCGTCAAAATTCGTTGGTGGCAACGCCACTCACGAAGCTGTTAAGATATTTGCGCCCCAGATAGTCGTATCTATTTGTAGATACGGAATTTTAAAAGAATATAATCCGCAACCCTAAGACGGCTACATGCGGAAAGAGCACAAGTTCTTGAGTGTAAAAATATTTATTCAGTGTTCAAAAAAATAATCTTATCAACTAAATTAAAATACGGCGCTTAAACCTTCTCCACCTTCAGCCAAATGCCGCCGTCCACGCAAAGGGTGATGGACGAAGGCAGCATTTTGATGGGAATATTCGTCTTCGGACAGACAGAGAACTTGAAGGACCTCAGCAAGACGACAAGCCCGGCATTCGCTTGGAGTTTACCGAACCTCATTCCGATGCAGTTGCGAGGGCCGATGCCGAAGGGAATGTACGCGGCAGCATGACGGTTAGCCACTTGCTCCTTCTCGAACCGCGAAGGGTCGAACTTCTCCGGCTCCGGCCAGAGATCGGGGTCGTTTTGATAGCCATATGCCGGAATGTTGACGAACACGCCCTTCTCGATTGTGAAGGGTGTTCCGGGCACGGGGTAGTCGTTGCGAGCGACGCGCACCAGACTTGGGACCACGGGATACTTGCGCAGAGTTTCTAGAAAGAGATTCAGCAGTCAAGTCGGCATTCGACAAATTGACGTTTTCAAAACTCACCTTGAATGACTTGATCCACGTAGGTCATGTCCTTAATCGTGTCGTAGGAGAACTCGCCGTTGTGCCTTTCGAGGACCTCGTTGATGTTCTCTCTCGCCTTCTCCTGGATCTCCGGATGCAGCGCCAGTTCGTGCAGAGCAAAGCCCATGGTGGACGAGGAAGTCTCGAAACCGGCCGCGAAAAAGAGGAATGACTCCGCAGAGACCTCCTCCATGGTCAGAGGGGGCAGATCGCTTGAGCCGCCATTCTTCAAGGCTATCAGCAGGTCCAAAAAGTCGTTCCGGTGGAAGTTGTTCTTTTCACGGAACTCCACGGCGTCCTTGACCGTCTTCAAGAAGAACCTCGCGGTATCATCGCAGTTCGCCTTCACCCCCAGAAACCGACCAATCTTTGGGTAGATCGCCAGGAGCAGCCTCGGCAGCGGCGACTGCCGAGGCTTGTCGAAAATATTGATCGCGTACCGCCTGAAGTTGGCGTCCTTGTCCGCCAGCGAGTTGCACTCGAAGCCGAACACACACGATCCGATGACATCGGTGGTAAAGCGCCCCAGGATGTCTTTCACCTCCACCTCCCTAGCTCCCCCTGTCTCCTCGACACGCTTCAACATGACCTTCTCGAGGTTCTTGACCACGTCCAACATCAGCGGTGCCATGTTACGCATTTTGCCTGTGGTGAACGTCGGCGTCAGTTTTGTGCGCTTGTTGCGCCAGTTCTGGCCATCCATGTTGAAGAGATGCGCCGACAGGGGATCATTGCGCTCGTTGTAATACGCAGGACGATCGGGGAAGTTCTGGAAGTCCTTGATCATGATATTCTTTGCCAGGTCCAAGTCGGTGATGATCGCCACCGGCTGCGTCATCAAGAAGCCACCCATGAACGGACGTTTGGTGTTCTTGTACTTGAAATAGAGCTGCTGCATCAGCTCGCCAATGTGGAATTTCTTACCGACACCATCGAGGTTACCTTTAAGAAACTTCGGCTCAATGTACGGAACTCCACGATCCTTCCAGTATGAGTAGCGCTTCTGTATCAGCGCTACCAAGATCACGGACAATACCGCGATCACTGAAACCAGCACTAGCGACAGCATTATGCAAGCTGTTCAAATGAAATTTGTGTACTCACGCATGGAGTCGTTCGGTGGTAGTTTTTATAGACGACGTTCACCGGTCCGGCGGCTCTTATCGGCCTGTTTTTGGTTCTACTAAGCGGATCGAAGATAGACCCGGGACAAGTGATAAGACGCTGAAAAGTGAGAGTGCTGAATCATGATGAGATTATTTTTGTTTACAACGCTGCGGGGTGGCGGAAAATGTGATGTTTTTATATTTTAGGGTTCCATTGAATTTGTAACTCTACCGAATTTGTTTATTTTAAAGTATTGACAAGCAGGCTTAACCAAAATTTGGGTCAAACTACTGTGATAAAGGCCAAGATTCTCAAAAAGTTTAAAGTGTTAGTCAATATGAACAGTAGAAATTGTAGCGACTATAAATGATGAAAACAAAAACACCGGTAAAACTCAAAATTAAAAACTATCAGTTGCTAGTGGGGCACCCTCGTTGCGTAAGTGTGACTCGCATATGTTTGACTTAGTTTTTCTTCAATTGTTATTGATTTATGCACATTCATCTTTGTCATGGTTCAAAAGCAACAAATCTGCAATTCATTCATTTAATCTGTGGGCAGATGTCTTATTAGAAATTGGTTCCAGCAGTGACATCGCAAATAAAGCTTTTTGCTGCGGACTATAAACTGTGTCTGTTCAAATGAATTTATTACTCTGTAAATCAGTGCCGTAAAAATGCATAAAGACAAATTTTGAAGTCGTTTTAAAGTCAAACCGTAATGAGAGTGATGGCTTAATACGCCCTTGATCAAAAAAGGTGGAAATAAGAATAATTAGACACACTTAATTACTGTAAAGACCCACCTCTAATGCATGAGCGAGCATGAGCTACTGTCAAACGCGGATCTGTGAGTGAGCGAATACAACCATCCCGTCTGTCGTCTACGAAGAATTAAGAACATTTCGTTAAACATATTCGAATTTAGAAGATGACAGAAATGTTTCGTTAAGCATCAGTCATGCGAATTTGGCAGGTTGCATACAAACACAAGAAAAAATCAATACGAGACAATTTGCTTTTGTTTTGCTTTATTTTATTTGCGAACTGTAGCTAATTGTCTGCCATTTTCGGCTGAATGAAACAAAACTAGGAATGAAACATTTTCTGATAGCTATGCGCGCATGTGCTCATTATAGAAAGTTATATATTTTTTTGCAAACATGACTAAACATTTCGTTGAAATTTGTCACTAGCTCATGCTTTCTCATGCGCATTATAGTTGGACATTAAGTTTGTCTTTTATCACAGTGACTAGCTTATTAATTTGACAAATAATCCACGATGATGATAAGTCATAACGGTGTTATCTTAAGTTACTTGGACAGTTACTATACCATCGAAAGGCTATAAAGTGTGTATTTAACAACGATTAGATTTTTTAATTATGATAAGTGTCAATAAGTGTCATATTCTAAGTCAAGACTTATTGGTTTTTAGTAAATATTTTCATCCGTCGTGACTGTGAATTTCACCTTCCTTTTTATTTTGGAGTTCGTAAAGTTTAACTCGCTTGGTTTACAGATTATTTAATCACTCCAAGCCTTAGTAGTAGTGCAAGCTTCTATCTGCAACTTCTATTGTAGACTATAAACGTGACACGTTTTTTCTAGGCCATACACTTATGCTTAAAGATGAAAAATGCAAATGCAAGAACAGAAAATATACGAAAAATCTGAATGGCTCAGTAATAATTAGAGCTCTTTATTTCATGTGAATTCGTGTACACGTAGTACACCAGAAATTAAATTATCGATGCAGGAATACGTGTAATTATATTTTCAAGTATTTTTATATATACACGTGTATTAATATTTGCACTTGTATTTAGTAGAATATGTGTAGACAGTACGAAATATTACAAATTTCTCGATAAACTCGATAAATCCTACGTAAATATTTCTTTAATATTCGTTTAATTCACTACCAATTCGGAGTCATGTTCTGAAGCTAACATTATGGCCCCTATTGCGATTGTCGAATGACAATTGGTATTCGACTATCATCGATTATCGATTGAGTTCGGTATTGTGATTGTTGATTGCAATCGATGGCCGTCGACCTGACAGACAATTTTCGCCGATTGCAAATTGGTGATCGATGGCTACCGACAATAAACTAAAGACTAATTTCTTGTGCGCAGTGCGAGTATTTTTTTCAGTATTTCATGAAAATGTATAATATTTAATATAATAATTTTATGAAAAACAATAAAAATAGGGAGAAAGTAGTAATTAATAATGTTAATTTATGAAAACCCACCTGTGCAACACGATGGGTACCCGCATCGAAGCATGTTCGGCATTATGGTTTTGTGAAGGGATTTGCTGCGAAATAGCTGTCAAACGTAATAAAATTCACAATATACATGCCATCAGTCACAATAACATAATTCTGCATCGATTGAGTTACACAATACCAAATACGATTCTTATCGATGCATTTGAAGATCATCGATTCGATTACCATTCGATAATCGCAATAGGTGCCTATGCTTCTCTTACGCTTACGAGTTCTTCAAAAGATATAAAGCCCTGTTCTGAAATTTCAAGCTTTGTAGCTATTGCAGAAGTCGTGAATAGGCTGTTGCCTGCGCTTCCGTAATATAGTCAAATACACGTGTATCCATCTTTAAATGCACTACACGTGTACCCGTGTCTAAGATGCTGTGTAATACGGCAACACGTGTCATATCTATACGTGTAATTATACACTTTTAAAATCTCAAGCTCTAGAAAGTATAGTTTTCACCTCTTTTAATTGCTTAACAGACTCGAAAAAAACACTCTCAACAAAGGAAAGTCGAATAATTAACATCCAAACAATGTTATCTTGAATTTAACACCCCTACACTATTCAAAGATAAAAGAAATCGAATCATATGTGGTATAGGAAAATACCCGTCCGTCTGTCGCACGACGTCTAGGACTTTGTTTTGTTTTTTGTTCAGTTATTTAAGCGAAACAATTTCAACTTCTTATCAACTGAAAGATAAAGTTTTTTTTTTCCTCACGAGACTGTTATCTCAAGGTTGTAGAAATCTGTTGAGTTTATCTTTAAGCAGCTGGACATAAGGGAAATTATTTATTTGCAGTTCTCATCAGTAGATGATTACATTTAGAACTATGATCTATTTTTTTATGATTCATTTTTGTGGTATTTGTAACCACAGGGACGATACGACTAACTCTATTTTAAAGGTTTATTTAGGATTTATTGTCCTCACCGGTTATAAGAATTCATTTATTCGTAAGCTCTTTAGACCTTAAACCAGTCCAAGTTGTCAAAAGAGTTTGCCATTTTTGAAAAAAAGAAAAAAAATTTATAAAATGGTGATAGTCATCGACTGCATGAAATGGTAGACATTCTTCGGGTTAAGGACTGAAAATTTGTGTATGAAAAAGCAGAGAAGATTGATTACTCGATTACTAACGCGTTAATTCACAATTGAAAAACTGGAAATTAACTATCAATCCATTGATCTCCTAAATTTCACAACAGTTAAGCCAGATATTTCGTCGGCACATAAGGCAAGAATTAAATCCTTTTCATCAGTTCTTTGAAAAAGACAAAGATACACGATTTTTAGAGACTACAAAAAAGAGAACCAACATCAAAGAATTTGAAAACAGTTCCAGAAAGACTAGTTCATGGCGACATTTTTATTTTTTTCAATGCGCATGAGACATATTTCATCGGCACCCTGTTCACACTCCGACACTCCGTTCATGAAAGGAACTCAAAAACACAACTCTCGAACTATTGTACAATAACCCCAAGTACACAATTCTGGTGCCGATTACCAAATAAATTTATTGGACATTACCCCAAGCAATTGATATCTCGAGGAGATAACTCACTCTTTAGCCGTCCAAAGCCTGTGCAACACCTGCGGCTAAAAGTCTTTCTCTCTTCGAAAGATATTCTTCAAAATTCCTCCATAAAAATCATTCACTTCGCCACCAACTACAGTTCGACACATTTTGACAAGACCCTAATTGCAACCGTCGTAAATAACAAAAAGCTCTCCAAGCACTTACAGTAACGTCAAAAATGCATTCCTTTCATGCTACACCCTCCACCCGTGTAGTGGGTCACACTACAATGCTTCTTGCCGTACATCGGATGTCTGCACAATAAAATTTTTCGGTCCCATATGCAGAAAAGTTGAGGTTCTTCACACAAAGTCTGTAATCCAGGGTGCCATACTCAGTCCTAGTCTCAAGTAACACCACCCGATGACGCCACCCTACGGCGCAGCATCCCCGGCCATTAATCTACGTTACCCTTACACATATTTCTGGCGCTGCAAATAATAAATTTTCTCCGAGTGAAAGTTTTTGTGAGAGAGGGAGCGAGTAGAAAATTTATGAAACTGCCATGCTTCTGCCTCCTCCAGGAGAAACATATCATCCTGGCGAGGACAAACAACTAAAATACGCACAAGTTTCCTTCCCAAGGAGCAACACCCCGTACACCACGAACATGTGGCCTGGTTAAACTACCTGTGTGTCTTGTGTTCAACGTTGTTACCAGTTAGTGCCGCCAGAAGGGGTGAATACGATTGGGCCACTGGATCCAGAGCATCCAGAACGGAGACGTGCACTCTGGCAGAGTCCCGAACGAAGTGCTCACAAAGTACGGGGAGCAGGATAATACATTTTCAAAGTTAATTTGCTTAGCTGCAGATTTTAGGGACCCCCGGAAGCCTTAATTAAGTAATAACACACTTTTTACTGTCTACGATTTGCCAGGGTGTGAGGTGGGTGGTGTAATCGAAAGACTCTCGAAAGGTGGAAAGTCTGGAGTGGGTACGGGTGTGAGAATATATTCCCTCTTAGGGAACATTTTTCAAACTGCCACCAGGGTTAGACGAAAGTTTTGCGCTATACGACAGCGGCAGGACTGAGATAACTCGTTGAGACACGAGGCGGTGTACAGGAGCACGTGTGGCATTTTATGACTGGCGTAATTGAAAACCGTTAAAACAAGTGGTTCCGTGTTGTGAATATGTTCGGGCTGTCATATTCGAGTGGATGGAGGTAACGTTCTTAGAGGTGTGTGAAGGTGGGGTGACTTTGGCAAATATTTGAAGGCTGGAGTGAGAATTGTCGGTTTGCTGGAGGCAGCGATAAACTTTGTAAACTGAAGATACCGTCACCGCACGAGCAGAGCACATTCGAGCTCTCTAAGCGGTTTAGAAGTTCGAAAGGCTTGAGAGCTGCGTCGCTAATGTTTGCTAATTTTTCGGTAAAAAGTGTCCATGAGAGAATATCACAAAGTCTGATATATTCAATATTTTGTTCACATTTCAATTAAGATTTTTTTTTTTTAGGCTTACACGTGTTAAGAAAAAACTGTCCTGGACCCTTTTAAGCCAACGTACTCTGGACTCTGGTGATACAATGACTTAGAGTCCGACCACAAATGAGAAAGAAATTGAAAACCGAACGAAGAGGAACTTGAAGTAGAACTATTAGAAAAAAGTAAGAAACTGCGAGTATTTTACGGACACTGAAAAGTATGTCACGTTTATTTTGACCACTTTACTTTCCACTATTAGGGTTTGAAAGGAAAGATCTAGTTTTTAGGTAGGTCTCTAAATTAGAGCTACATGAGGCACGTGTTCTCGTATCACACTGCACCTTCGACAAGAGTACACGTGTAGTTCATTTAAACACGGGTACACATGTATTTTACTAAATTATATAAGTACAGTGCAACAGCCTATTTACGTCTTCTGCAATGGCTACAAAGCTCGAAATTTCGAAACAGGACTGAATATCATTCGAAGGACTCATAAACGTACTTGAACTCGTGCACATCCTTACAAACATTGTGAGCGGTGAAGACACATCGGCATTCATGCTTCAGAAAATGGTCATGAGTTAAAAGAATATTTAAACAGGATTTACAACAACGGGTTCATATAAGTTTGCAATATTTTGTGCTGTCTACATATATTTTACTAAAAACGTGTAAATATTTATAAATATACGTTTACATATGAATACACGTGTAAATATAAACGCAAGTGTTTCTACACAAATAATTTAATTTCAAGACGTATATACGATTAAACGAGAAACAGGGGGATGGAAAATTTCTAGGATAAGCTGATTAAGGGGAAGCTAACACGCGATTTGAAAAATTGAGTGAGGCGCGCGTTGACAATCTTATTCGTAAAGTCGATAGAGCGCAAGCCAACGCCTGTCAAAGTCCGACCGACCGAAGCCGCCATTGTGATTTGGGCTTAAATATTTAAATGTATGTATTTCTTGGAAAATATTTAAGTTTTTCCAAATAATAAGCAAATTGTTTATATTCGCAAATGTTCATATGTGTAGTGTCGCCTCTTTACTTTATCACACATCTGAGCACTTTTGGATCAGCTTATATGACTTTAACTTGACTTAAACGCAAACGATTCACCGATAATAAAGGGCTGAAGTGTTCAGCTGATGACGAGTCTCGCTGTAAGCCACAGACTACGTAATATAGACACCCATCTGAGCACCTGCCCCTTGCCCATCGATGTATTTGACAGTAATTCACGAATGTAGCTGAAATACAGGAAACATTTTGACAGTAATTCAGGAAGCACCGAACACTAGCTCATTATTTTCACGCACATTTGTTTGATTTGTTGTTCAAAGCTCCTACACGTATTCACAGACACAAAATGTTATAAAAAACGCTGTCAAATAAAATCAAGGGGCAAGAGAAGTAGAAGTTGGGTATCTGCATTTGCTCATTTGTGCTGTAAACACTTTTGTCAAGACATGCGTATCACACATTTCATTAAATTTCTGTTCTGTTTACTTGACTACTTCTAGGATTTGCCTCTGTGAAGCTCTACAGAGAGCTTGGTCTTTGAAAAGGAAGCATTTCGTTCAACATTTTATTTCTGTTTTCTGTGTTGCACTGTACGTCATCGTTAAAAGATTTAAAGTCTTTTAACCATATGAATTATAATAAAGTTTTACGTTCTTTCCGGTCTCTTCTACCATAGTTCGTCTTGTGAGCCACAATAATGTGAGTTGATATTATTATTATTTTTATTTTCTTTACAATGTAAATTTTTAACAGAATAAGCAGATAAAAGTATTAGCTGCTAGGACTATCAGGTTAACTGCTTATCAATTAACACAACATTTTCAAATCGTCAGCTTTTATTCTTGTTACTTTAACTCAACTCCCATGCCCCCCTAAATCCTATCATGCAGATAGCGCATTGATCCTTTCAACAAATTTCTCCGATTCCACATCCCAACATCTTCCTTTAATCCCCAACTCCCTCCGTTAAAAAAAAAAAAAAACTCGTAATTTTTTTTTCTGAGGTGATAGTTCATCCATCGAAAGGTTATCCTCTATTGTTGGCTCTCGGTACTTCTTTTTTACAACCAAAGAGAACAAATCTCTCATAAACATCAAAAGTGCAGTTCTCAAAGCAACAAAATACGTCCTCCATTCCATTTGTGCACCATGACAACGAAAAGCCATCTATCAACATCCGCCAGAAGAATATGAAGGTTGGCAAAGCTCAAAACTCATTTTGCATCAATCCCACGTTGCATCCCAAATCAAAACGCGTAGCAAGAAATTTCTTCAACCCACTCACCCTCAATCACTTTCACAGTCTTATTCATGGCGCGCACCCACGTTACCCAGCAACATCGCAAAGGAAGCATACAATTGGAATGTTTTTTCATGCATCAATCAAAAATACACTTCCAATGGCATACGACCCACTCCAGAGGCAGACTTGATGTTGTCAGAACGCCACACTCTTTCACTCAATGCCAGACGTTCGATGACGTTCAGTAGACTCATCCAGAATCTGTCATCCTTTTTCACACATACCCACACCGTCCACACATGTATGCGAAATATTTCAATAAAAATGAATTAATTCAACTCCTGCAGAGCACACCTGCAGCTAAAAGTTACTCGCACCAGTATATGCAACGACTCCCACGTGGAATTTTTAATATTTCTCGTTCATCTCGAAAGGTGAAGACATGGAAGGGCTCTCCCTTTCTTTTTGTCTCGAAATTCATCATCTGCAACAGCGTCTCGACTCAACAACAACACGTGCGTTGTGCACGTCACAGAAACGCAGTAGACAGCAGCGACCTGCAGTAAATAATGCGACGCGAGCGTGTGCATGTCTTTTCATCTTGAAGAACGTCATCATAACCAGAACTCGAAGCAGGACGAGGGGCTGATGCTCCCGTGGATTCGCTTGAAGTTCCTTCCCCAAGAGTGCGGCACTGAAGCAATGGAGAGCTGATTTCGAAGTCCTTGCGTGGCACAGGCAAGTGAAGTGCAGCAACTACTTTGGAAAAATGAAACTGGAACTTGGACTTCGCGCGTGTTGTTGTTTGCTCATGTCCTCGGCGGTGGCTCTTCGTGTTTGGGATGCTGGGATGCAGCGATGCAATGGCTAAGTGAAATGTATTCAATTTGTTCTGCGATAGTGTGGTGGGGATGTCCATTAGGGGAGGAAAGAGGAGTGGTTTCGATTTTCTGGGTCTCTTAAAATGAACTAAAAGGGAATACACTATTTCACTACATGTTTTTATTTTAAGGAGCTTAGAACCGTCCGTAAAAGGCTGGCAGTAAGTTGTACAATCAATGATTGATGGATCGAAGCCATTTCCATGCCGGGTCGATAAATTATCTCGAACCTCAGGAACCACTCAGCTCAAAAACGCATCACAGATTTGTAGACATCTCATGCAGCAGTGGCAGAATAGCAATCGCATTTGGCTTCGACTAAACTTCAGTTGCTTTCCGGCACCAATCATCTTGACATCAGCTCCCGAAAAATTATTTCCCACCCCAAAAACCGCCTAAGAAATTGAAAACCTCAACCGCACTCGTCGTCGTCGTCATCGTATTTCACTGCCGTCGTCGTTGTCGTCGCCCGTGCATATTTTCATTAAAAACGAACTAAGAAGGGTTTTGAATTCCAAAACTCTAAAACTAATTTGATCCAAATTTGTCTGCATCAAGGCGCTGTGGCCGGGGAGGGACAGTTCGGGAGCATGTTGCATGCATAAAGTTCAGTCGACGAGGACCTCAGGAAAGTAGTTTCTCCTTGGTGGTGGTGTTAGTGGGAAGGGATGGGCGTGCGTCTTTTTTGCTGCCTTGTTAGGGCACTCTATGTCGGGTGGTTGAGGAGGTGCATGTCGTCTTCGGAACCATCTTCGACATCATCTTCTCCGCAGTCAAATTAGATTTAAAGTTTTGTGGCGACAGAGTGTTCGCCAGAGTTTCCTTTAACCGGCAAAATGTCATGTAATTAGATTTCTGCGGTAAGCAAAAGGTTTATCATTTATAAGGAGCTTTGTGCACACTCATACACACACACAGGGAGAGCGACAGACACACGCCGCAGCACATGTGGCGCTTGGTTGCATCCGATGCCCTGAATGGGTTCGCTTTGAATGGGATTATGGCTGAAGATGCAAAACGGGAATGGTTTTCATTGAGATTTGCTCGAATTAGTTTGAGGATGCGAGTAATAGAAGTTAGATGTGTGGACACATTGCCTTGGCGAGGACGACGGCAAGGATAAAGATTATTCTTGGGGACAAAGTTTCGAAATTGCCTATAATTGAGGCAGGCATGTAAATTGGCGATATGTGTCGCCGCACGCTTCGCTGGCAGTCACTTGGGTTTAATTGAATCAACGACGTTTCCGTTGAATGGTTACTGTGAAATGTGTTAAGATGCTTATGCAGATGATGATGAAAAGTTTGTGGGGCATTGAAGGATATCCGACTGAGAAGTGCTGGTGCGGAGGATCCTGCCTAAGCTCGGTGTAATCTGATTTGATGGTGGGTTGGGCGGCGAAGAAAAGGCAATTAAAACTTAAAAAGAAGCTGAGTGCATCAACATACGAATTAAATTTGAAGACGAAAAACGGGCTGAATGAGTATGTTACTTCAAACGCAATAAATTCAAGAAGAAAAGGCTAATTCTGTTGAGGGTTTAATAAAATGTAATTTTAGCTCCATCTGCTGTTATCTTACAAATGTGGCTGCGCATCATCATAAAAGGATTATTCCAAGGAATTACTAATTAAACTGAACATTTTTGAACGAAGTACTATAATATTGAATATAGCGTTCAGATCACGAAACCAAAAAACGTTTTCATGAGAGACCACGAGGGTTGTCATTCGTTCGCTGGAGGTCAGCCTGTGAAAACGCCTAGGCACACTCTTAATTCCAAGTTTCGAGTTAGTAGTTATGCATCTATGCGTTTGACAAATGACAAAGAGTCATTATAAACCGTCGCGCCTGACTTTTCTCGTCTGAACTCACATCTTACTCAATCCCTCCGTCAGGCGTGCCAATAAAATATTTTCCCCACTAACGTGATTTTTATCCCAACAACCAAGCTGCAAATGACTTGATGCCGACAAAAACTTTCATGATTTACACCGCCGCTACACACCCCCGCCACTCGTCCAGGTGAAACTTCACATGTCGTTGCATACAGTTACCTGGACTCCCATCCGTGTTCATTAAAGCGGTGATTCCGTGTAACAACTTCATTGTGAACGACAATGACAGTGGGAAAACGAGATAAAAACACACACGCCCACCCAGGAACAAGGAGTTGGGGCGAAAAAAAAAAAAAAAAAAAACTCAAATCCACTCCAAAAGGACTCTTCTCACACAGACTTATACCGTATCCGTAATGAGAGCTCACACAGGGAAATGCATTTTGTATCCTTGTAGGAGATTACACTTTAATGGGTAACACAAATCCATAGTGGTGCAGTGTTCCTCTTTCTATCACGATACTCTTTCCTTTTTTTTCTGCTGCTTTCTTCGCTCCTTCGTCCGTGCTACGGTGCTCCCCTACCGCGCTTTTGGTGTAATTAGACTAACGTTTGCAGAATTTGCTGGAACTGGGAAAAGTTTCATGTGAGCCAAGCGAAGCGGAAGAAGGAGTACCAACGAACCAGTGAGTTAAAAAAAAAAAGAAAGAGAAAGAAAAAAAATATCCCATCCCCCATCAGACCGGCAAATAGCGAATAGCGAATAAGGATATTTGTTAGTTATTGCTGTTTTCAAATGAAAGGACTCTCGCGGAGCGTAATTGTTTGTGTAATGGAAACGGAAGTAGCACAAAAGCGCTGGGATATGTTTCACAAAATGGCGCGCCGAGGGATCTAATTCGGAAAGTGGAAAATGTTTCTGGAAATGATAACATTTTTGGGGAAATGTTATTTTTTGCCGTTCAAGTAGAATTGATAGTGCTGAGATGTGATAATTTGAATAAAGCTTTGATTTCAGGAGCTGAACAGAATATGCTACAGTGAGGAGTTTGGACTCAGATTTAATTCGGGAATTCTAAAAAAGAGTCAATGAAAAAAAAGAGGCTATGTGAGAGGTATTGACAAAGTTTTTTTTTTGTATTTGAAAAGTTTAATTGTATGACATCGTCGTAGCTTCGCAAGGGAATAAGCTACAATATTTCAAAACAACACAGTAGCTTGATGGCTAATGTGTCGGAACGTTAAGCGGACAGCCCGGAAACAACTCCTCAAATAATTATTAAAGCCCCATCTCTCTAGGAAAATATATAGAGAAAAACTAGTGGAAAACAACTCAAGAAAACTTTGTTGAGATAAGCTCGAGGAGAAAACCTTTAGAACTTAAAAACCTGGACAACACCAACTTAACAAATAGTGCGGATCGAAAATTTTGGATAGCAAAACCTTGAATAAAATCTCGGTCAGAAAATCTGGAAAACATGAACTTGGCCGACAAAAAATCTGTCGGCAAAAGTCTTGACAAAAGTCTAGAGCCGCAAATCTTGGCAAAAACCCTTGATTGGAAACGACGAACAAAAAATTCGTAAAAAAAAATTAGAAGAAAAACTTGACCAGAGGATCTTGTGGACTAGCATTTAATAAAAAAAAAGCTTAACGAGAAATTCTCAACAAGAAAAATTTGGACACCAAAATCTGGACAGCAAAAACTGAGAAAGACTTGCAGAGAAAAACCTAAGGAGAAAACCTTGTCGAAAAAATTCGTGACGAAAAACTTGTGGAGAAAAACTGGTGAAGAAAAAATTTTCGAGAAAAACTCGAAGAAAAATTGGTCAAGAAAAACGAGGAGAAAAATTTAAGATCCGGAAAATCGCGATAATAAGAACAACAACAAAAATTTGGACTAGAAAATCTGGACTTGTCGAGAAAAACTCGTGACGAAAAACTTGTAAGGAAAAACCATTTCATTGTATCTTATCTTAGGTTGAAGGCTTTGCTTCTTAATGCTAAATTGTAAAAGCTTCAACTTCATCCAAGTTGCTTGATAGCTTATGCGGTTTAGTCGTCGTTATTCTATGCTTCTTAATGCCTCCCAGTTGCCTCACAATTTGATGAAATACATTTTTTCTTTCAAGAAAATTGTTTTTATGGAAAGCCTGACTGTGAGCTAAGACTAAAGGATACCAGGAAAGTACCCCACTCCAATGGTACAAAGACTTACAGCAAAACTCATCATAATGAAATCACAAAGCTAACGATTTACAAAACTAAGCTTGATGTATGTGGATATGTTTTTCTCATCAAGAAATCAGATTCCTGCTACTACCGGTCAAACAAACTCCATCTGAATGGCAAAAGGAATATCCTCCATAGCACATGCAAAGTTAATTAAAAATTCCTCGAATCGTAAAGTATCTAGAATTCTGGGAAATACCTATGTCTTTAAGACAACATCTGAGAGTTGATATTAGTCCGTCTCTGTGACGACCTGACAATTTAAATACCATGATCAAGGAACACACAAAATATGCACGTCACAGTTGTTAAATCACTTTAAGCACAGCTGTGTGCCTCTTGAATAAATTGAAATGCAAAATGTATCTGCAAGTTAAACAGACACTGCACATGGAATTTACTTTAAGCCCATGTAACATAATCCCCAAATCATGCCAAAGCCTGAGTATTACTCAAACCCAGAAACCAAAGAGCAAGAAATTCCCATCCGACGATCAGAAAACGTTTCAATATCTTATACAGATAGACACAGCGAATCATCCGGACTCCTTATCGAACCATTTAATCTGCAACGAACACAAATGAATTCCAAGGGCGGCAGATACACAACCCAACAACAACATCAATTCACACCAAAAAAAAAAAAAAACAAAAACAAAAGGGGTGGGGAGACACATTCCCAGTCCTAGCACAGACAAGGCTACTTAATTCCGACATCTTATTCAATATCGTTGGCAGTCCTTTTGGTCTCTGCCACGCAGACAGCAAATTGAAATCAACCATTATCCGCACACCATCCAGTGGAAGAGAAACATCGCCCAGCAGATAGAAAAGTCACCCCCCGCCCGACCACAGCCAACGAAGGATACCAAAAGGAATTCCTTCGATTTTCATCCTCGAAATCAAAACAACACACCACCAAACACAAAAGCAGACCATCCGGCCGGGTTGGGAGACGGGAGACGCACTAGAGCAGTTATTTCAATTTCCTCCTCAAGATGAAGATTTTATTTCCTTTAGACCAGAGATAACCCCCGCACTGGAGGTGCACACACCCCGCCATGAGCAGGAATTTCACGTCCACATCCAGAGGGCGTGCCAGAAATTACCCAAAAAATAACCAAAACGATCAACTGAACAACCGAAATAAAAAACTCTTCAAAATCTGAGCTCGCAATTCTACTGCTTTGGACTGTTTATTGGCCGTTGTTTGCTATTTAAAGGAGGAAATTGAAAAAAGAATAACACCACCGGAGTTGGGGGTCGAATAGAGCTTATTGCTGAGGAGGAAAATAGAAAGTAACCTACCAAACAAACAGAGTCAGCTACCAACACCCGCCGCTCGCCACCCGCTACCCGCGCATCCGTTTCAAACGATGTGAATCCAAATTGCCAGAATCATGAGAGCGTAAAAATAACAATTTAATTTGAATATTTATGAATAAGCCACTCTGTTGGCTCTTCGACAAAAACACAAACAGAGGCACACACGCATGGTACGGAGGCAAACAGGACAATCAGAGGGCATTTGGGTGGAATGGGTCCTCGATGTCCAGGGAAAGCTACACGATTGAAGATGGCAGACTCGGCAGGTCCACGAGGCACATTATCCACAGGACAAAGAAAAGAACCGCAGCCAGGATGAAATTTTGGGTGTGGTGTACTGCTTTCTTTAATGTAATGCGTTCAAAGTGCAGTGGGTATGGGTGATGAGAGCGTAATTGGATTGACCTCACGCTGGATCTCAGTGGCAAAACTCCGCTCCTTTCGATCAGTATATATATATATATATGACCAGAGAGTCTCAGCGGAAGCAAAGACGGGGAGTCATGAAAATGAGTGACCCCATTTCTTTGCAAGCTTAGCTTGGCTGCCAACAGTGTAAAACAGAAAAGGGGGGGTCCTTTTTAGGTTTTGCTACAGCGAAGAAAGAATAGGAAGGTTTACTCGATTCTCTTTGAGGAGTGAACTTAAAAGTAGACCCATAAAGGAAGCCAAGCTTACAATAAGAGTGGCTATTTGTAGCAAAACCAACTCACCTAACCTTCCGTTCGTTTATTTCCGCATCAGCATTTCTTTTCAACATTTCAAAACAAAATGCTTATGTCATCATGGGTTTCTTGAAAATTTTTTGTTCATCGATGAGAAAATGCACTAGTTTGGTAATTTGAACATCCTTAAGACTAACCTGCACGAAAAAGTTAGCAAGTTGGGCTTGAAAGCATAATGACACAAACCAAACTCCGTTTTTGGTGAACGAATGGTTCTTTTACAATGTACGAAGCCTATTCAAAACTCCACTTAAATTTAAAAATTCATCAATTGAAATCAAACCAATTTAAAAGTCATTAGACGTTGTTGGGAACATTCGCACCGAAATATCAGAAAGCACACAACAAAATCGGAAGTTGTTATAAAAACGCTCTGAAAAAGGTCCAAAATCACTAAGTGTTATAAAATTTGGTGAATTCGATTTAATTTCACTTTTTTTTTGTTAAGAAATCGCCAAAGCTTTCCACAAAATTTCATATACTGCTTACATGATACAAATATAGAAGGTAATACAGTCAAAGCCCTCTAAGTCGAAAATCCCTATAACTCGATTTTTTACAGTTATGGTCCTATCAGCTTATTTTTTTTTTTTGCTTTGAAAAGCTATGAATTTTCAAATACAACTGCACTTACGGTTTTTTCATGAAGGCGAGTTCAGCTTGTTTTATTCATGGTTACTCAGCCGTCTTCTTGGTGTTTACTTACTTTTGTGACTCACTGTATGTACACATTTTCTGAACAATTCATGTGTTCATATGTAATCAGAAATGACAAAAACTATTGTCAGAGGACTAAGCAAACGCTTCGAACTATTGACATATTTTTATAGCGTATAACAAGGTTAAATGGCAAACTCATCTGTCTCAAAACAGTCGTCTACTGCAATGTGTCTCATGCATCTCCCCCAGGTGTAGTGCTTCACAAACTGTGCCAACGACCCACCTTAGCAGCTGTGTATACGGCCTTCGTAAATCTGTTAACTCTTAAATCCTACTCCCAGCTTGATAACCTTCACTATCTAGATTATCAGACCCTTACAAGATTTAACAGATTCTTTACCCTTTTCCAAAAGAATCCGCACAGCCACTCTTTCGTCAGCAAACGGCCTGACACTCGCTCAAAGTCACCGTCCACCGGTCAAAGGACACGATCAATCCCCTTCTGGAATTATAATTTTTAAGTGATTCGCTCCTAATCCCTAAAATGAAAATGTCATTATGATATTGTCATTATTCAAATCCCAATTTCAAAGGAATATCCTTTGATACGATAAATCTAAAAATCTAAGAGATTCCCATACGCACACAACACAGCACTCACAAACTCCAGCAGGACAACCTTTTTTTCCGTGTGTGCTCCTGCTGGCAGCACAAAAGGGTTAGGATTTTCATCACATTCCTTGATCCTTATCATCGTGTAATGGGATGGTGGGCTAGCACTGAGAACAGGAGCACAGCAAGCCATCGGGGAGGCACAAAAGCAACAGCAAGAAAAAAAAAATTCTCCCAACATCCTCGAAAAGGACATAAGAGGAGTAAAAAGAATGAAAAAACATGAACTCGAGCAATTTTCCCGTTGACTTGTATGATGGAAGGCACTTCATAAAATTTGAAATATTTATGTAACCCCAAGAAGTGTAGTCGTCGTCGTGTTCCGATGGGTCGGGACCGGGCCGGAGCCGCGAATCTGGTGCGGGAGGCGTGTGTGTGGCAGGATGTTTTGGGGGTACATTAGGGATAGACGACGTTCGTTGTATTTATGTCACATGCGGCAGTTGGTTGGTTTTCTTTTTGTTTTGAGATGATAAGTTTAGATTCTTCGGGTCCCTTGAGGTGGCTGTCTGCATTAAAGTTAACGTATTCCTTTGATCAGGACACACCCGTGAGAGAGACCGGTATGTGTGTATCGAGTACTTCTTGCTGAGGGCACTGATAAGAAATTTGCATTTTTATGAGGAGGTTTCTTTGAAAACCGATGATATGTGTTTCCTTTTTTTTTCTATAGATCAACAGGACATTGAAGGGAGTCGGTTGGCGAGAATGGAGTTCCTGCGGGGCTTTTCAACTGGGTCGAGTGTAGAGGACGTTAAAAGCGTATGTTTCTAATATCCATGAGAATGAGATGTAGAAGGACACTTCCTACTCTGCGGACTAAAGGAAGGAGTCTGAATTTTTAGAGAAAATTGTGACAGAAGGATGTATCTTTAAAGATACCCTCGGCTTGCTTACCTTTTAAGACTTCAAGTTATTTTAAGAACTTCTTTACGTAGTAATTGTTGGCCAAAAATTTAGTTAAATAACACGCAGTTATGGCGACTTATTAGCGGCATGGAAAAAACGTCTTTACAAAGTATAATTTGGGCACTAAAGAGTCTTAAAGTAACATGTTGTAAAAAACGGATTTTTTAATTGAAATAATGGAATTTGCACACCCCGAAAAAGCCAGCAAACTAAATGCAAAGCCGAGAAGAGATGGAATCACAACAAAGCAGAGTTGCAGTCATCGCCGCCCCTTCTCGCAACAAATTTCTTTATTACAAAAAAAAGCAAACAGTCTCTCACTCACACCTAAAACGAATTCATATTTCACTTCAGTGAATTAAACAAAATCTGCAACCGATAGGTGCCAGCAGCCATTTCCAGACACATTACCGCGCAGTGCAGCGCAGTTGATTTATCGTCACTAAGTATCCTCAAAATCCACCTTCTTCCAACTGACCGCAAGGATATTTTACACGACGAGCTCAGCTCTACTCCTCAGCTGGGCGGCGCGCATCGTCATCATGCAGGTACCCCCTTTGCACACACCCAATTTCATGGAAATTCCACTAGAGCTGGTCCATGAATTCGCGGGATATTTCCGAAGCAAATTGCAGTTTCACGCTTTGACTTCTCAGCAATTCTCTACGCCATTTATCCAGAGTTAGGAGGGGTATTCTGGGGAAAGTTATGAAGACCACCGAGTCGTCGTTCTATACCCGGACAAAGTCTGCCCGCCCACCAGCAAAGTTCGGCCAGGATGTGAAGGGATGGATGTGGGAGATTCACATTCTAAATGCAAAAGAGGTGGAGGATTCATGGCTTCTGTACTGCGTTATGGCAGGAAGAGTTATTATTTATGAAGTTTTCTCGCTTTAGGTGCGCGCTTTGGTGCGATGGACATTATGATGGTGTCAGAGTTGGTGGTGCTTAACGATTTCAGGATCTGATAAGCGCGGGATGAATCTGGTCGGATGGTGGTGGGAAAAAGGCTGCAGTGTGTTGGTCTGTTGTAAGTTAAGTGCTCGGAAAGTAATAGCGTCGCAGTGGCATTGCAGAAGTTCAGTGATATTCAATGGGGAATGAGTGGGGAGATACTCGCACATGCATCCGGTAATGATGAAAAATGAATCCTTCGATGAACGTATTGAAGGTGCTTTTAGGGATCGAGAAATGAGTGTTCGTGGTATTCGGAGGAAGAGTTATAAATTAATGAGTTTTTAACGGGGATGGAAAGACGACCTTTTACCGTCAATTCCTGAGTCTCATGAGATGGAGTGGAAATATTTAACAATTAACTAAATTAAAAAATGTATTGTTGTTGAAACCTGAACGCTTTAAAAAAAATAAAAGCTAAGACTCAACTTCATGCCATCGAATCTTAGAGTGACACAATGAAGCCAAGAAGGTTATAGACGATTCTTCAAAGCCAGTTGAACAGAGTTGAATTCAAATTCAGCTACAATATCCAAAACTTCATACCCTACCTTCCAAATTCTTCATTAGTTATTAAAGTTTAGAGCTCTATAGAATTCGTTTAAAAAAGACATGTTCAACTTTTGTTTTTTGCTCTCTGAAGCGTTTTAGACTTTTCTTAAGAAAATAAATTTTTCTGATAATGATTCTATTACGTCTAGAGAAATAGGAGAAACTAGAATAGTTATTAGCCTACTATGGCCAGAATTTTTTCATACCGCCGGTGCTACGTGGCCCAACAGCCCAACCGAAACCTACGGGCTGAATTGGCAGTCTAGTTCGAATACAGTCCGGTGAAATAACACCACAAACAATTTTCACGAAACCACCTCCAGAGAACGACTGACAATCATCCTGGAGTACTTCTGGCATGGGAAGCTTTCGCAATTCGCCGTTAAAAAATGGCTATCGTCCCCTTCACATGTGCCAAATTAAACAGCGCATAACACAGTGGAGGAGAAAAGAGCTATGCTCTGGCCCTCAACAGGCTGCTACGCCACCTAGTAAGCTAAATCTAAAACAGGTTATCTGTAAATCCGGACAGTGGTTATATTAGCTTAACTTAAAATCTTCAATTATCAAGGAATAATTAAAGCCTTATCATGGATTTTCCTACCACTGTACAAATTTAATCTTGGGTATTCATGTCTTGATAAATATTTGCATTCCAAAATGTTCCCTATTTAAGTTCAACACTTTTACAAAAGAACATAATTTTGATTACAATAAAATTTGTTTATTAAATTCTTTCTTTCCTTGTTCCAAAAAAAAAAAAAAAAAATGGTGAGCAGTTCGTGCCAATTCTTCAACCAGTGTTGACATTTACATGATAACATTGTGTAATTCATTACAAGCGGAATAACAGTTATTTGTAATTGTAATTGAAAAGACCTTAATTACTAATTACTTGTAATAATTATTGGAAGAATTGTGGCCGTAAGTACCGATGATGGGGTGTTCTTTTCAGAATGCCTCTTGAATGCACTCTGCATGTCAGTCCTATTGAAACTGGTGGAGAAGTTTAAGTTTCTCGGTGTCTTTTTCATGAGTGATGGGAGGAGCAATACTGAATTACTGGATCAATCATGAAACAGCTTGGAAGATCTGAATCGGGGGCCGAACTTGGTGTAAGGGCCAAGTTAGCGGTCTTTAACTCGGTATTATTCCAAGTCTCACCTATGATCATGAAGTTTGGGTAATGGCTCTTGGTTATTTTTTCTCCGAACATAGAGCTCAAGTTTTTAAACATTTATTTATTTACACGTATACACGTGGAGCATGTTATTGTATTACACGGCACCTTAGATAGGGGTACACATGTAGTTCATTTAAACACGGGTACATATGTATTGAGCTATATTGCGTAAGCAAAGAGCAACAGCCTATTCACGTCTTCTGCAATGACTACAACTCTTGAAAATTCAGAACATGAATGGATATCTTTCGAAGAACTCATAAACGTAATTGAACCCATGCACATCCTTACAAACATTGTGAGCGGTGAAGACTCATTGGCATGCATGCATAAGGTCTTAGAGAAGCATAATGTTAGCTTTCGAAATAACTCTGATATGGTCATAAATTGAAAGAATATTTAACAGAACTTACTACAACGGTTTTATTTAAATTTGTAATATTTCGTACTGTGTGCACATATTTTACTAAATACACGTGTAAATATAAATACAAGTGTATATTTAAACACACGTGTGAAAGCTTATTTTGACGACCACTGTATGATTTTTTCTTCCATAGAACTAACACGATGTAACATGTCCATAATACTATAATTAGACTTCAAGTTCCACCAATACAATAAAACATATAAAATAACATGCATGAACCACCTTAATTGGAAAAAAAAATGCATACGACTGACTATTGACTGCAATTTTACAAAATAGTTTTAAGCACTGCTTGATAAAAATTTAACGTTAAAAAAGAAGCTTACGGAGTGATTGTTATGTAAGGGACGAGACAAACAGTTTCCACACGATTGATTTTCATCACAACATGTCAGTTGGGTGCTTATGAACTAAAATTGGGCAAAGTGTGATGAGGTTACGTAAAAGTCTGCATGACAATGCTTCGTTCGAAAACCGTCACAAGAGCCATGACGAAATATTTGGAGACTTGATATTTTCTATTATGGTACTGCTTTTCTCTTTTCTTTCATAACCGCTTATGTTCCGTCTCAAAAAATCATTTCCTCATGACCATAATGCACAAGCTTTGTGCTTTCAAGTTGCTCATACCATTTAATAATGAACTCAAATGTCTCCAGAGGATATGTTCATTTAAAAAAAAATCTTAAGTATCTCTGACACTTATTTGGAACACATTCAAATCTTTAACTAACAGAGACAAATGGCACGTCCCAAAATGGCCGTCACTCAATTCACAAACCCTCCTAATCCACGGACAGAGACTTCGCAAAATATCTGACAGGATTGAGTCTAACTGCCTTAGAGGGCAATTCGCATGCAAATCTTGACTGAGAGCTCTGCACCGTCACCTTAAGGTCATCAAACTCGAAGATAACTCTCAGAATGTCCGTTCATATCCTTTACCCCAATGGCACTACGTAGTTTGAGTCCTCTCCGCAAAACAACAAACAGAATGCAAAGCATTTTGATTTAGTCGTATTATTTTGGTTTCAGACAAATAGACAAACAATGTTCAAACAGGCAGGCACAAGGACACATACATGGTCATCTCTTGCAACCATCTCGATGCACTTTGAAGGACACTCCAGAGAGGAGAAAGTCAAAAACCTGCAAGAATTTTCTTCTATGAAGCAAAACAAAACACAACTCGAAGTCGAAGTGGAGTTCCGCACGCAACAGAAGAGACCGTCTGAAGTGTGAAATAAACTCGTAATCCGTCAGGTCGAAGGCAGTACTCTACTCAACTACACATAGCCACTGCACGTTACACGAGGAGCAACAAACGTTAAGGCGTTGGTAATTGTAAGTGGTTTGCTTGTGGGTTAAACTTGTATCTTTATCCTGATAAAAGTCAGTATCCGATTGGGGCTGTGTAGGCTACTGGAGTGTGCTCGGTGGCTGAGGAGCAAATAATACGTTTGTAAGTAAAGAAATTCCTGGAGGTCCTTTGTGAGAGAGTCTCACAATGAAAATGTTATCATTCTGTCATGCAGTTGATGATGAAGACCTCACTCTCTCTGTCTCCACTTTTCTGCATTCGATTATATGCTGTGAGAGAATTGTTATTCGATTCAATTGTGTCCTTTTAGATCGATGTGTATTTCCGGAAGCATTGCCCCTGGCTTTGTGCATCTAATTTGAATGATAAGTTGAGTAGTTCGGTTTATTTCCATTAAACAAACAGCACAGGAACATTCTCCTCTTGCATCGGACCAATTCGAATAATCTCTCAGAGATTGGAACGAAGGAGGCTTTTGTTGCTTTTATTGCCACAAAATAATGTGGGTGTCCAAGCTGCTTGTAGGGTCGTTCGAATTTTTCTTCAAACGGAAGATGTGTCCTTTAGGTCCTGATGACTGAAATCAATTTTTAAAGGGAACTTATAAGGCAACTTTTGTAGAATAAGTCCTTTTAACCTATGAAGAACAAACTTTTGAATTGAGATGAAAACGAAAATAATTGGCAACCAAGACACAAAAGAAATCTTTAAGCTCATGCACCAAATCTCTAGAGAACATAATGTAAGCAATCTCATCTTTTAATTAACAACCAACCACAAGACGTCTCGCACACCTCGCATCTTAATTAAAAATTTCTGTAATCTTCAGATGCTCAGGTTGACAGCACAATCGTTCCCAGTAATTGGTTAATTATCATCCGTGAAAGTGCAAACATTTGCTAATTTTTAATCCGCAAGAGAGAGAGAGAGAGAGAGGAGAAAAGCAAAGCCGGCCACCACACCCAGAGCCCAGGTATCGGCGCGAACCAACCAACACCCAGACATCGAGAGGGGACACCCATTCAACTGTCCCGATTAAGGACAATGTCTTTAATCATTTAATTTAAATGAAAATCTCATTCTGTGGGCAAATTCAGCAGATTTTCGTTTCGATAACTAAGCTCAAAAGGACATCATTGCAGAGTGTCATAGTCGCCCGCTGGTGCGACACCTACAACAACAATTTTTGCAAACTTAACATAATTTCTAAAAAGCAGGCGGGTGAGCTGCGCATTTCGACCACCATAACATTTTCTCCAATGAAATTCACCATTTGTGGCATTATTGCCGGAACTATGGAGCCACCGCCGACGACGACGCACGGGCATCGAATTGGTGTGGGAGTGGGAATACGGGCTAATGGGGCAAGGACGATCTTTGCCACCGCAGGAGGAGATTATCTCATTACAGGCGCACCGCACCGCAATGCTATTGAAATTGAGATTCCCAAATAGACACTTACAGGGATTTCAGTTCGCATTGTGTTGTGTTTTTTGTTTCGTGTGATTGCGAAGGTGTGCTCTCTGAATTGCGGTCGAAGTTAGAAATTCTTAAGGTGCCGCCATGCAGTAATACTGAGTGGTTAGAGTCCGGAAGGGTATAGGGTAAGACGGTTGTTGTTTGTTGGTCGGCGAATGAAAGATGTGTGTAAAGGTAGAGGACTAGAGAGACTTTGTACCGGTGCCCTGCGCGGAAACAAAAGAATAAAATAAATAAGAAAAAAATTACAAAACGCCCACTTCTAAAGTGGAAAACCGAGAAAACTAATTCGCTTTATTCACTTCCGCATCTCCTTCGCGGAGTCCAATCTAAGACTAAAAAAAAACATCACAATATATTATATATAGTTATATTTATTGTGTGCTTAACAATACAAATTACAAAGTGAACTGCGCTTAATCTAACTTACTTACTAACTTATATACTAATCTCTCTCCGAACTCATCTTTATCAAGATGGGATGGAGAGAGAGGAAAAGCTTAATTCTATGGTACGCTTGGGGCTTGGGTCTTGGAAAAGAGGTACAGGGTGGCACCTATATTTGCTACAATATTAATTTTTACAGAAAATCCATGGCCTGCCGATTTGTATGTGTGCACAGTTCGAGAAGCAAGTAAAAAAATACATCGTACAGACTTTACGTCAGTTTGCTGACCTTATTTTTGTTCTAATCGTGTCTAGATATATGAGAATTTAGTTTTTCCCAATGTTGCTGCTTTTTATCAAGCCAACTCATTTCATTTCATACTTAAACTTAAAAATTTTAAAAATATTTACATCATCTTTCCCTCGCTGATTTTTATTTCAATTTTAAAATCAGTGAACACACGACAGTGATGAAAACAAAAACTCTTATCAACCACTACAAAATATAAAGCTTTAAATTTCTGTCCCAAACCCCGATAAAACTTCAAAAAAAAAAATAATAAAAATACATAATATTAATGCATCAATCGGGAGTTCTAACTGGACACTGCTTATTTGGCAATCATGCCAAGAGACTGGGAATCCCCTCCAATGATTTCTGCAGAAGCTGCAGAGATGAGGAGGAAGAAGAGACAGTACTGCATCTTCTAGGAACATGCCCAGCACTCGCACGCACGAGGAAGCGCACTCTAGGTGCATACTTCTTTAAGGAGTTAAGCGAACTCGCTAGCATGGATGTAAGGCGCATCAGCGGCTTCATAAACAGATCCCACTGGGTATAGCCCGGGGGATACAAGACTACCAACGTTGGCTTCAAACAGGTAGTATGACATGCCTGCTAATACTTTGGTTTGGTGTATTTGCAGGAAATCTATAGGCAGCGAGTCCGGCGAAATTGAAAACAATCCGGATGTGTGACAGCACAATGGGCCAATAAGTGGCCTAAGTGAGCCTGTGCTACAGCGCAGGCAGTCACGTTTACCTAAGACCTAAGACCTAATGCATCAATCCCTCAAATCTGTTCAGATATCAGAACAGCCTACTTTTTGATTCTCATGGATGAAAATACCTAAATTTAGTTGTAGGGTAATGCCATTGTTGGAAACTGTCTGACAACGGCAAGACTATTGAAAAGAGCAATGAAACCAATAGTAATAATATTCTAATGGACCAAACTCTATCTCACTCAAGGGAAACAACAAGTTGAAGATTTGCTGGGCTTTCTATTTCCATTAAGTTCATACTAATGCAAATGAATGAATCAATATAAAGTGGATGAATAGAACAATGTGCTGAAATATTCATACTCATTATAGTATTTTAATGTAACATTAAAAGCTTTTGATTGCAATGGCTATGTGGCTGAGCGATCATATCCAAGTTCGCATCCAACCCAGGAAAAACCCAAACAATCTTTAAAACGTCATGTGCGACTTTTATCAGCTAGTTTGAGTGCAAAATCATATTCGAAATCTAAAACACACAGAAATCCATTTCCCGTTTGTCAACAATTAGAAGCAAATTATTGGTTGCGAGAAATCTTGACTCTGGCTCTGCCAGTCGCGGTAAAAGAGTTTTTGAAAAGCTTAGGTATCATTTTCAAAAGGCAAAAAGGCGGAAGGGAGATATTTGACAACCTAATATAAGAAAAACGCTTCCCTTTAATAGGGTACAACTCGGCTCTCTCCAACTCCCTTTTTATTTCTCATTAAGGCTTTTTGACTTAATTGCCTCTGTGGGTAATTAGATGTAATCTCATGACTTTCACGACAGTGTTCTACGAAACATTTTGATTTTAATCGCATTTTCGTGGGAATTAAATGTAAATAGGTCTTAGTGATCAGTGATGTGAGTTCTTGTAGAAATTTCCAAAGAAGTTCTGAATATTTTCCATATCATTGAAGTGAAATGGAGAATGTGCTATGAGATATAGAGTGTCTTAAGATTTGTGTGTAGTTTAAAATTCGTGTGCAAGGAATGCAGTTAAGGCGTATTTAAATAAACTGAATAGAGTATAAACAGGTTTAAGCATGTTAGCTGTTTCAGGCAAAAAATGCTCTTGTAAAGTCTAATATAGTGTTCGCAAATTTGCCAGATTCCAAAAATAATCAACAACATTTTGAAGAATAATCTATTTAATTTTAAGAGCAAACCCGCCAATGTACTTAGAAAAAAGACTTGAAAAATACTTGTACTTGACGATTTTTAGGTACCCAGTACATTGTACTTGCACTTAAAAAAAATAACTACAAGTACAGGATACTAGGTACTACAGGTACTGGTACCTGCAAATATACAGGTCTGTACAGGTTGCACCGATAAAGAAGTAAAAAAGAGAAAGGATACTTGATACGTGAAATTGTACGCTTTTTGGAAAACGTGAAGAAAGAGGATTGCTAGCCAAGATCAAGGATGAGGATTAAGACGACGCAGCGAATATCGGTTGTGCTATCTTTAAATTTCTATGGTACATTTTTATTTATCTTTAAATTACTATGATGCATTTTTCTTAGATCATACTTCCAAAAAAATCTTAGCGTACAATTTACGGCGCTAGAGAATCTCCAATGCTTGTTTTTAAAATGAGTCTACATAAAGTTGAATAGCTTATTTTTACTCTTTAAAATCAACGAAGAATCTCATTTCTGCAGAATCCCATGTGCAAAATTTAATGATCAAGTCATTAATAGAATCCAGGTTAAAACCCAGAAGCCACAATAACGAAGTTTTTTAATGCCAATTAAACCATGTTTTGGAATATTTAAAGGAACGATTTTGAATGAAACGATTGGAGTTCTTCATTAAAATGTGATACGATAAAACATTAAATGAATACAGCAAATTATTAAAAGTATGTTGCAAACATGAGTCCAGTCTAATGAGACTTATTTTTCTTTCTTGCAATGCTGATAAAGTTGGGACAAATATTTATCCAGTGTAAAGAAAACATTGCCGCCATTCTGAAAACTCTGCACTCGTCCAAAAAGTGATTGCTTTCTCTACAATTCCTTTCCCTCAAGCTTCAAGATCAATTCAACATCGCAGTTTCTCTGTCTCAAAATAAACCGCATAGCAAATAAAACCTCTTCCCGTGGATAAAAAGGAAACCCTTCCTCATAAAAACTCACCCTACCCCACTCAAAAAAAATAAAAAAAAAGAAAGAAAGAACACACCGCCAAGTACCTTTCGAGGACCCTCACTTTAATACACTTTCCCTGGCAACCGTTTTAATGGCCAACATTACCTTTCAGTTGAAATCCAATTTAATGGCTGTAACTTTCAATTGACTAGCCTTACGTATCGCGCTCTTGCCGCGTGGTTTATTGTCGCTCGTTGAAAATGATTCGCTGCGTTAATCTCGCACCACCACGTCTACACAGAGCCGCTACTGCCTCTTTCCCGTTAGTGTCTTGGAAAAAAAAAAAAGGAAAAATATACAAAAAAAAAAAAAGAAAAGAATCGCTCTCCACCAACCATCAAAGGGAAACGCGTTAATTTGATTCAATTTACGAATCACTTAAACTTCGCATTTAACAATCAAAAATTTTCTGCTGATTCTTGGGGCGTTCGCCCGTCATTTCGCAGTACATTTGCTTTTAAGCATTCAACGTTCAGTTGGAATAAATGAGAATTAAAATCTTTATTCTAAATAAAAAGTTAAAAAGTTAAAGAAAAAAAGAAAATCAACGACAGAAATGAGTAAGAAACGTGCAAGCTTTGAGCATTTTTATTGCGGTTACCATGGCAGAGTAATTAAATTAATCCGAAGTAAGTTTTTACGACAGTAAAAGATACAAAGTTGCTGATCCTGTATTGCGGCAACGGATATAGGCGCATTTGAATGCTAAGGCGATTAGGAAATTATTTAATTTCTTCGTTTTTCGCGTTTTTTTTTATCTCTCTAAGGTATTCAAGTTGCGAGATTTGTTTGACTTAATCCATTGGGACGGGAGTGTGTACCAGGAGTTACTTAAATACGAAACAAGACTGCGACTGAGTTTAAATGTGCGGGGAAAGAGATGAGAGATTGGGTCGTTCTTAATTTTAAAAATTGAATAACGAACTCTGTATTTTTTAGACTAGAAAAAAAGTTCTGAGATGCTACGATTTTAGTGCAAAGAATGAAGCTTTGACAAAGTACTGCATTGCTGCCAAATTTAAAACTGTAAAGTTGCGATGATCATTTGCAGAAAAACACGTGATTATTCAGGTGAAAATAAACTGTTCAATTGTCCGTGATCAGCGAAAGTTTTTCTTGGGGATTCTCAACAAATCGTTCGTGTATAGTATTAAAAGAAGTGGGCCAAGCTCTGATCCTTGTGCTCTGCTTATTTTGAAATTTTACCATAAATTTGTTGTTGCTTGTGGAAAGGGTGTAGCTTATGCTTGGTACAAAATCGTCTTCAGTTTGCTTTGGTCTAATGTATCATATGCCTTCCCGAAGTCTGGAAATAGGACTAGTAAATGATACTTTTTATTTAAGTGTTAAAACAGACCAAATAATAAGGGGCTTGGTTCAATGCGCATAGAATTTTAGTCTTCCTGTTGAAGACCTCGATTTTTTTTTTTCCGTCTCTAATAGCTTGAAGTTATTTGCATTTACCTTCAAGACCGGCACCCTGATACCATCTATCCCTCATTTCTGCTGAAAAAAGGCCAGTACATTTTATTGTTTTTTTTTTTTTTGCATTTAGCGAAAGGTATTATCTCTCTGCAACTGCTTATATTTAAGTCCGAGAGCCTCTTAGAAGGTTACTAGTACAAATCTCTTCTCATTGGTTAGTAAACACACAAGCGACACAATTATACACTCAAAGTTACATCATATCTATTTTGCCAGATAATCCTATCATGACCTCCACATGAAAGTGCTGTTTGAGAACGTCTTCTCAGCCTCATCGCAACCAATCGACAAAGCTCCTTTAAGGAAATTCATCATCTCATTGATAGCCCACAAACCCATTCACCTAATAAAAGTGACCTAATTAACAGTTATAGGGCGCTGTATGCTAATTGGAAACTCCAATTACCTTTCACAGAGCGAGAGCAGATCGATTGAAATGGCCTGTCAGTCTCCCAATGAACAATCCCACCCCTAACCCATTCACAACCGCCACAATTACCGCATCCCTCCTTCGATAAATTGGATATTGCCAATCAAATCAATGCGCGGTTAATTTATGTTTTTAATTGTTCCCAACGCATCCGAAGGGCGGGAATGCCTGTGCCTCTCTCTAATCCGCGTCTTAGTAGTTTCGAAGAGAAACAGCCCTTCTGTTCCTGCGGGATTGTATTTTAAAGGATTGTGGGTGGATGTTGTTCTGTCTGCGCCAGAATTCAAGTTTCTGAAAATAATTCCAACTGATTCCGATGCTGCGGGATGTACACGCTACTACAGAACCTCAAGCTAAAAGCTCTTGTCGGAATGAGTCTGTCCATGTGTGTGTGTGTGTGTGGTTGAAAGGAAGGGACCGCTCCCGTCGGGATGTTGAAAATCTTTACAAAGTAGACCCCATGCACACACGATAGGGCAATGTAATTATTCATAAAACTGGGATACATAGGACTCTTGTAAATGCATAGGATTAAGCCAAGTGTCTGCAGAAACAGAGAGAGTGAGAGAGAGCGAGAGGCCAGACTGAGTGAGACATTGGTCTTTCCCAAACATGGATGGATTGTGGGAGGTAGCTGGGGGCTGTACATGTGGAACATAATTAAGATAATTAATTTCGAATAGTGAATACCTCATGCGAATAAATTAGAATCCCAGTCAAAGGGCCATGATAGAGAGCAATCTATTGAAGCACATTCAACTTTTATTTGATTATCTCTCGGGTACTCGGAAATCTGTGAGCGTATGTAACTCCGTGTTTTTTTTTTTTTTTTTTGGTGTTGGGTGAATCTGCACTGTTACATAGCAATAGGTTTCACACAAAAACCGCACTGAAGCTGTACCGAGAGCGATAGTAACTTCCGCTTAATTAGTTTTAATAAACATGCTGCTTTGGTTTTGTTTTATTTTTTTCCCCATCACATGTTTCATGATTTTTTTCTTTTACAAACCAATTAGTCAATTGGAATACTTTCACCATGTGGTTTCCAGTCGAAGCGGTTTGTCAATGAAAATTTGAATTTTAATTAACACGCGCCAATGGTGAATGGCGAGAATCAAACGCGCTTCCGTGTGGTATCAATGGTCAGAAGCGGCGGGAAAAAAAGTGTAAATTTAATTCAATTGTGGCTTATGAATGAAATTATTTACACGGAAGTGAACTTTTTGGCTAAATAACGTGTTTCTAATTTGTTTTGGTGTAAATAGAGCGAAGTAAGTGGGTGCTTGATCGTTGGTTTGAAATTGATGATTTAATTGGTAATTGTCGTGGTGTATTATTGAGGTGTAATTTTTGTCACTAAAGGGCGTTGGGCAATTGTTTTATAACCAGGAGTTCTTTTTTACTGAACTTTAAATGAAAATTATAATATTTGGGTGTTGGATGTTATTTATTTTTTGATTTGAAAAGTACTGTCATAGGGGTCATCATTTTTTATGTCAGCCATTTCAAGAACTGAAGCTTGTTTTTACTGGAATCATGCCAAATCATTTGTATACCTAAAACTATGATTAGGACTGTAGTCCCAATTTCGACAGTGTCGTATTTCATTTTGGCATTTAAAGTCAGGTGTCCATGAATACCAATTGCTATTAAACCTTACCGACAAATCCAAAAAAAAATGATCCATCGCAAGATACGTTATGAGTTTTTTTTTTATTTACAGTCGACTCCACTTAACTGAAGTACGCTTTACTGAAAAAAAGCTGTTAACTGAAAAACAAAATATGTCACGAAGCATTATTTTACAATCTTTATACAACTTTATCAGCTTAATTGAAATCCTGAAAAACTTGGTTAACTAAAACACTGTACAACAAAAATTATTAGTTTATACTTAAACTACTCCGCATAACTAAAATACAGTCGAATCCCTCTCGAATTTTCACGGGACATCAAAATTAGTTCGAGTTAGAAGGAGTCGACTGTATATGAAATACGTTCATTATTGAAGTATTGATTCAAGATTTTTAAATAAGGACTTACAATCTTATCACACCAATAACAGAAAATTAAAACTGTTCTCGTTTGTTTTATCTCCACTTCGTCAGGCTTTGGAATTCACTTATGTATGTTTGAAACAATCAAAGTGAGCTAGGAGTTTTAAAAATAGATTCTTGACTTTTTTTGTAAAATTATACATACTTCCCCTTTTATTATCCCTTTCTCTTTTCTCCTTTTTGTGTTTTTTTCTTCTCTTCCTTCCTTTTTTTTAACTTTTTTTTCATTGAACTAACAATTAGCTTAACAATAAACAATTATATTGTAAATATTAAATACCAGAAATAATTGTACTATAGAAGACTACGAAATAAATTGAAATTGATTTGAATTGAAATAAATTTTTAAATATTGACATATTCAAAATGATGTTGTTAGACTTTTTTGAATTTTCAGGCTGGTCAAGTGAAATGTAAGCGAACTTCAACTATCCGAAGTTCGCTTAAGTACACAAGAGTGAAAAAAAAATTGTGGCAAATCGGTGTTTCTGTTAAGCGGAGTTGACTGTATTTATTTTATATAATAATTTCTTATGTGTTGTTTGTAATGTGTTACGGTATTTAGATTGACACTTTTAATACGTCAAATAAAAAATGTGAAACACAAGAAGCACACACGCATCACAAGATCTTAAGAAAGTTTCTTTTCAATTGTCTAAGACGATTTCACTGGAAACTCTGAGTTCATCTTGACAGCTATCAAAGACTCTCCACCTTAGAAATGAAAAAAAAGAATGTATAACCCACTCCATCCTCAGAAGACTTTCTTCGTTCAGTGTGTTACTTGTGTTACCGAGAGCGACCCAATTGCCTACTTATCTCTAATTTCTTAAGTGCTCAACCACTTACCCAGCTCTCACCTCTGTTCCCATTCCAAAAATTTAATCTCATTTCAGCATAATTTCTTTCGAAACATAACAGAGTTGAAAGGAAAAGGAGACAGCAAATCATACTAAAAAAAAAAACACAGGGATACAGTAAAAGTCTCGCTCTTAAGCAGCAACATAAATTCTCCCTCTTCATCAGTCGTCCTGTAGCGAAAGGAAAAGAAAACAAAACAAAAAAAATTTTATTTCATCGACTAACGTATTTACCGAGGGACCTCTCATAGAAAATACAGAAAAAAAAAACCTTTCAATTGAGCTAAAAATATTGGAAAACATAAATCCTCAATCGAAACAGAGCAAGGACAACACGGCGGAAGGGAAGATTAACAGGAAAAGAAATGAAACCGAAACAGGATACGTCTTGCATTGGAGAGGACATTCTACGCCAATTCTTTTGGCACTGCCATGTGGATTCACAGAAATTCTACTGATTTTTTCTTTCTCAATTTTTTTAACATCCCTGTACCAAATGAAATAAGGGAAATATCTCAACTCGGTCATAAATAAATTGTGCATTTCCTGTTCCTTCGTTTTTTTGCTCTTTCCTCTTTCGCTTGTGGAAAAAGATTCAATTGCATTTGAAAATTGAGTTCTCGAGAAACAATAATAATCTTCCTCGCCGCACTCTATTAAGGACAGTTGAATTTTTGTTTCCCTTTTGCTCCGACAGGGCTTGGTGGGTTGCAAGAGCTTTCTAGCCCTCTATGTTGTCCGATGAATGGGAGAACATCGTACATTCGAGTCCTACGAAAGTGAGTGGGCCATAACTTCCAACGGATTTGTTAAGTCATGCGAGGGCAATTTCTCTGACATTAGTTTGGGGAGCCTATGTTCGCACAACTTGCCTTTCAATTCTCATGGTGAGTTCTCAACTCTTGCAGATATTTCCAATATCCTTTTTCGGTGAAGTTTTTGGCATTCTATCCTTGTTTGCTGGAGCGCCGGTCGATTTAGATGAAATAAGTTTGAGGGGTTGTTCGCACATGGAACAGCTGCTGCTCAAAGTGGGGCGATACGGCCCAGTGGTTTGCTGAACGTCATGTTCTTGGGCGGCTCTTTCTGTTGTTCGTCCTGCGTGTCAGCCTGCACGGTCTAATGAAATATGAGGCCACATCATCTCGCACACGTGAGTCGGATACTATTGACAGCTGGCTGGTGGAATAGGAGGAAGTCCAAGGCATCTGTGTGTATTTCCGGTGATCTATGAATGCGAGTTTCATACATGTACATGCTTCTGGGTGACATACGCGCGTGTTGACAATTTGCATGAGACTTCATTAAAGATTCGGATTTTTGCGTTCACAAGGAAGTGTGTCTTCCTCTTCGTTTGTCATTCGGTCCGCAGTCTGGCTCCATCAATTATGATGTCCTCCTCGAGTTAGTCGAACTCTGATGATCAATTAATACACCTCTACGGGAAGTCGCTCAAAGAACAGCCGTTTTCAGTTAACATCTCCGCTAGCATGGAATTCTAATTCACTCCCTCTCAACTGCCCACGGAATGAATCAATATCATTGTCCATGTCCGTGTTCAACCAAAACTCGAATCCCCATTGTTCTGCATCGTGGCACAAGAGCACAATGGCGGTGGATTCACAAGGATTTGTAAAGTGCAATAACAATTAAAATCGAACAGTTAATGGTAAACTGTATCATTCCGCAACTTGTCAAGCGAGGATATGTGGAGGAACACAATTTAATTGCCAATTATGTGGGGTAATTGTCCGTGTGCTGGTTGGTCCTGTGGGTGTGCATTGTTTCCATTTTGGTTTATTATTCTATAATAAACCTTTGTAATCGTAACAGAAAAAAAAAAATTTAACACCCCCTCAAACTTTCACAGTTTGCGTTTGGCGGGTTGTAGAGTGCATATATGTAATAATAATTTGTCTGTCCGTCCGCCGTACGCCGTACGCCGGCCGATTTTTTTCAGCACTAAAAGTTCCACCATTCCTAAGTTGTTGGAGCTATAAGGACAAAACTCGGCTCAAAAATAGTTCCAGTCTAGCCGCTTATTTTGATGCATTGCTACATAAAGTAGACCGCCCCAAGGGGGAGAAAGGAGGATTTTAATTTTTTTTAGGTTTCCGAAACGATTTTTAAAAACTGAGCAGTAGGATTCTTTGAAACTTGGCCTAACAATAGGGCTAGATCCCCTACAGATCCTAACATTGAACCATAATGCTCGGAGGCCCCAAAGGGGAGTTATGGGGGTTTGAACTTTTTTAGTCTCCTCAACGGTTCTTGAAAACCGAGTATCACATTTTGTTCAAATTTGGCATAAGAATAGTGTTAGGTATGTTATTGATTCCCCTAAAACCACATAACGGTCAGAGATCAGGGAGGGGAGAAAGGGGGGTTCGATCTTTTTTTTTTCGCTTTTTTCACATTCCGACTCATATTCTCCGAAATTGTTGACACTTAGCTCGAATGAAAATAAATAGCTCGAAGGTCTTGCTTATTCCAAATCCAACGCCACCTTCCGCATCAATTTGCGAATAACCGTTCATGAGATATTGGCTTATTACTGTCATCATATTCGATATTCAAGTAAAAAAATATATATGGGAACCAGATTACGTAATGATCGATTACCCAATGATGACGTTTTCATCCTCATTTTCTCTGTTGTTTCCATTCGTAAGCTGTGACGTCAGTGGGGGTGTGGTACCAAAAAGAGAACAACGCAGAGAGGGAGATTGAAAGAGAGTTCTTTGTCTCTCTTGCTCGCATAAGTAAAATGAAGAAATAAGTGTGAGGAGTCTATGTGTGTGTTTCATATGAAAATGTATGAGCAATGGTTTGAGTGAAGGAATATGAACCAAAACAGACCTTGGAACTCGATAAGAACAATTTTGAAGGGTGTAGTTAAGAAATGATATTCACACAGTTTTGTTGTTGTCTTTTGCTACAGAAGCAAAGTTGCTTATGGCTGCGCATTTTTGTGCTTAAACAAATTTTTGATAATTCCAATTGTAATGTCTGTTGTAGGGTAAAAAAGAGAACACAAGGAAAGGATAGGAGAACATAGGATAGGTCATGAGCGGAGGGATATCAAATTACAAAGTCGATACGAAAAAATTTGGTTTATTATTTTATGACCGTTGTCTAACAAAAGGCGAAACGAAGTGAAGAAGTAATATTTACATCAGTTTTATCGTTGTCTTTTGTAGAAGAAGTAATGAAATTTAGATGCAAGGTCTATTTCGCCAACCTAAAAATAAATTGTTATATTTTTTTTTTTTTGAAGAATACTGAAAGATCAAAGAGAAAGATAGTTAGTTTGGTTTTTAGCTAGTTAGTAACTTCTGCAGCAAAAGGCAATAACAAAACTGCTGCGAGTATCATTTCTTTTTTAGGGTTTCGTTCCAAAGAAATAAAGAAACCCTTATAGAATCACTTCGGTGTACTGTTTGCCGGTCGCCTTTACACATTTGCTAATAGCTTCTGAATCCTCTGTAGTTAAGGGATGAAACTTGGAATGAATGTGACCTTCGGCAACTCAAAAATAGTCGAAGATTAAAGAAAAAGTTAGTTCTGAAACTAACGTTTGACAAAAAAATTATTAACTTTTACGGTCAACATGGGTGTCACTGGAAAGGGAGCGGGGCGTAGATTACAAAAATGTCTGTCTGTCTGTCATTAACCCCTATTTTAGGTACCTGGTGAACCTCCTGGAATTAAAAAATGAAATTTCCACAGATGATGTGTTTCACTTGCCCAAAAAAAGTTCCGAAAAAAAATTTTAAGAAAGTTACTTATTAGCGAAAAAGTTAGTACTAATACTAAAATCAAAAACCGGATTTATTTTCTTGGATATTTGATATGGGTATCGTTCGAAAGAGAATGCCAGCCATGAAAAGTTGTTAGTAAATGATTATAAGCCAACAAACTTCAAAAAACGACTTATATGCCGTGCCTCATACCTTATTCTGTAAAGTAATGGGCCAACAAATCTGTGCGTCTTATCTGATAAAACTAAAAAACTAAAAACTAATTGTTTTTTAATTTTATTACCGGAATTCATAAAGTTCGGTACCCTTTGATAGGTTTTGTAAAAGAAAATTTAGTTCTTGTTTTGAACTTTTTGTTTTGAGGTTCAGTTTTCGAGATATTAAGCCAAAAAAAAGATTGACCATTCTGGCTCAAATAGTGGCATACGAATTGTAAAGATCCGAAAATGCCATTTTGTAGATCTCGAAAAAAGAATAAAAAAAATAAAAAAAAAGCATTTTTATTTTTATAGAATTTTTCGAGATATCAACCATTTAGTGTTTTGCTAAAAAAGATATCAATTAACTGTCATGTATTCGCAAACAAATTTCTCAATAAAAAGTGATTGCTGGACGTGATTTGATGCGGTTCCCCATCGAAATGGTCGACATACACGACGCTTTTTAATTCAATTTTCTTCGATTGTCTGCGCTGCCTTCCGTCACTCAAAATTGTTCGCATTGAGTTCCAAGATCCCTTTTGTTTCTTCCTTCGCTCAAACCAAACTGCTCTCTTACATTTTCACATGAAACACACACATAAACTTCTCACACTTCTTTCTTTAATTTACTTATGCGAGCAAGAGAGACAAAGAACTCTCTTTCTCTCTCCCTCTAGGAGTCCTTCCGCGTTGTTCTCATTTCTGTACCACACAGCTGACATCTCAGCAGACGAAGGGAAAAAGTTGAGAATTGAGAAAATGGGGATGACAACGTCATCATTCGTGGCCAGGCCTCCTGTATTTTTGTTAAATTGAATATCGAATATGATCACATTAAACGCAAATATCTCGTGAACGGTTGATCGCAAATTGATGCGGAAGGTGGCGTTGGATGTGGAAAAAGCAAGACTTTCGAGTTACATATAACAATTTCAAAAAATAGAAGGCGAAATGTGAATAAAGGGGAAAAAAAGTTCGAACCCCCCTTTCTCCCCTCCCTGGTCCCTGACCGTTATGCCGTTTTAGGGGGATCAATAACATGCCAAGCACTATTCTGATACCAAATTTGAGCAAAATCGGTTGCACGGTTTTCAAGAACGGTTGAGGAAACTAAAAAAATTCAAACCCCCATAACTCCCCCTTGGGTCCCCTGAGCGTCATGGTTCAGCTTTAGGATCTGTGGGGGATCTGGCCCTATTGTTAGGCCAAGTTACAATAAATTCTGTTGCACGGTTTTCAAAAATCGCTCCGGAAACCTTAAAAAAACTAAAATAGTAAAAAGCGAATATCTCGTGAACGGTTGATTGCAAATTGATGCGGAAGGTGGCGTTGAATTTGGAATAAGCAAGACCTTCGAGCTATTTATTTTGATTCGAGCTGAGCTCCAACAATTTTGAAAAATGTAAGACGGAATGTGAAAATGCGGAAAAAAATTTCGAACCCCCCTTTCTCCCCTCCCTGATCCCTGACCACTATGCCGTTTTGAGAGAATCAATAACATGCCTAACGCTATCCCTATGCCAAATTTGAGCAAAATCTGTTGCACGGTTTTAAAGAACGGTTGAGGAGACTAAAAAGCTTCAAGCCCCCATAACTTCCCCTTGGGTGCTCTGAGCGTTGTGGTTCAACTTTAGGATCTGTAGGGGATCTTGCCCTATTGTTAAGCCAAGTTTCAAAAAATGTCACTGCTTAGTTTTTAAAAATCGTTCCGGAAACTTCAAAGAAATGTAAGCCCCCCGTTCTCCCCTTTGGAGCGGCCTACATTGTACATCAATACATCAAAATAAGCGGCTCGACTAGAACTTTTTTTGAGCCGAATTTCGTCCTTGTAGCTCCAACGACTTACAACTGGTGGAGCTTTCAGTGCGTAGAAAAAAAAAGAAACTAAATACGATCTGTAGACATATTCTCAATAAAAAGTGATTGCTGAACGTGATTTGATGCGGTCCTCCATCGCGATGGTCGACTTACATCGACGCTTTTTAATAAAATTTAACTTAAAAACAAATCTGCTTCCTTTCAAATAATACGTATATCGACCATCACAGTTAAAAGTTTTTTCGGGCGTTAGTATCAGTATTATGAGAGAGGTACCATATAGACGCCCCCACAAGCTTTATAATTTTTACTTACAAAATCCAGCTTTTAACCATTTTTTAGATTTATTTGTTGCTTCTTAGAAATCATTCATTGAAAAGTTGAATAATAAACCCAAGTGTAAAATTTGCAGTGTTTTTTTTTTTTTTTTGGCTGAAACTGAAACCCTCAGTTGGACGATGTAGCTTTTGTTTTACAAACTAATAACAGTTATTTTGAATGTTAATTTTTATTCGACAAAGCACTTTTGCTTGAGGCAAGGGTGGATGAACGGAGAGGGAATGCTGTCCTCTTACCGCAGGTGTGTTCGGGTGTTCGGGGAAAGTACACGAGGTACTGAGCTGCACAAAAATGCAAGTTTTTTTTTTACAAAACATGTTTACTTTGGAAAAAAAAAACTATGAACAGAAATTTGAAATTTGTTTGGTGAATGTAAAGCAAGGGTAACAATAATTTGGCTCTGATTTTTTTTTATGATAGATAATTATTACACAAAACATGTTTCATGATTGTTAGCAATGCTTAGACATTTTTCCGGGAGCCATGAAGTTTCATTGAAAGTGCTTTCCAGAGATGGAAGCTAGTAATGAAGTTACACAGTCGACGAATTGAACTTCGGCGGTTATCGAAACAACCTAAGAAAGTACAATATGAATTGATTCAGTTTACAAATGTTCATGAAACAGTCGTTCCATTTTCGAATAAAGTCAATAGCCGACTGTTTAAAGTTTTCCCTTAAGTTCTTATCTTAATTCCTTGGAAGGTTTGTCAAAATGCTACGTATTTGTAAATTTATGTTTAAGCAAAGAATACGGTTTTACAAATTTTGTGCAGTTTGTAAGAATATTTCACAGGAGATAGTTTACGTGTACTTTTTTTTGTTCTAAATGGTTTTATTTTTAGCAAATGAACTGAAAAATGTGTTTTGCGGAAAAGGTATAGTAGCAGTGATAGTAATGAAAGTGATGATGAAAATATGGTTTCAAAAAAAAAAAAAAAAAAATATTTCGCCCACAAATACTTTATACCATTTCCTAATCTTCCTGTTTGAATGATAAACTTCGTTTAAGTCGTTGAAAGGCGGAAGAAATTATTGACAGCTTCAGTCTTCTTCGAATTGTCAACTTTTAGCTATGACATATGGACGTTCCCCGTTTTAAGTTCTGCCACACAACGTCTCGAAGATATTTCCAATCTTTAACGCATAATATACCTTGCGATGTCATCTAACTCAAGATATTTTCCACTCAATGATTTTTTTTTCATAAGATAATTCATTCGAAAAATATCCAAGCAAAGTATTTTTATGCGATTTAATCTTGCAAAAGACATTTTATTGTTCTTACTAATTTTTACCGCGGAAAAATAAAACAAAACAGACCAGAAGGAAAACGATGACAAACTCTCTAACTCTAACAAACTTTTATTGAACATTCTCATGTTTTAACATAAAATTAACAGTGCCAACAAAAGTAAAAAAAAACCGGTCAAGTGTGAGTTTAACTCACGCACCGAGGGTTTCGTTCTTTCGTCAACAGATTAGAAGTAAGGACATAATTTAAGTTAAAGCAACTAACTACGGCTACCTGCCGTTTTCGAATAAAGCTAAACAAAAGAAAAGTCGTTCTCATTTGCTGATCGTGCCAACCGTGTAAAAATTGATTTAGTGAACTTAAAGGAAATGGTCTCAAGCTACTCCATTGAAGCAATTAATCAGCAGTTCATGAAAGTTAGCTTACCAAGCAGTTCAGCAATTCGAATCATAACGTATTCGGCAATAAAAAATAGCCACTTAATCGTCTAGAACACTAATGTGGTACAGTCACAAACATCCAAGAAATTAACAAATCAAGTACTCGTGTTTGAAATTCAAAAAAAAATTCAAATTTTGCACTAGGATTTATTTTGTTTTTTTTTCCTTAGAATTTTTTATGTTCACTTTTATTCAGAGACAAAACATAAAATCTTTCCAACAGCATATTTATATAAATCGCAACCAATAGAAAAGAGCAAATCAGGAAATGGTCTGAACACACATACACCTACAAATAACTGATTCTCTTATTTTCTTCAAAAAAATTACAACAACAAAGCTATTACGATCAATCATTTCTTTGCTTGGCTTTGTTCTTTTAAGAGAACTGAGAGAGAAGAAAACTGTCATACAAAATATTCGAGAAACCCTCTTCGGAGAAGAAAAAAAATAAAAAGCAAAAAAAGCCAAATCGGACAAAGTCGAGGATTGAACCCGGGACCCTCAGACCTGAGCGCGAGCGCTATAACCACTCCACCAACGCCGCTTCGAAATTCTATTGTCTTTCTTGGTATAGGAAACGCGTAGAAAACTTTGTGTGTGTGAGATAATCACTAATTGCCCTTTTTCAGCAAAATGCTCACATAACTTAAATCGTTAATATTTCTAAATATTGTGTGAAAATAAAATTTTTTTTGTATAACATTTTTTGATTCTATTGATGCGATCTACAAAATGGAGTTTTCGGATCTTAAAAATTCGTATGTCATTGTTTTTTGGTTTTTGGCCAATAACTCGAAAACTGTTTGAGCCAAGATGCTCGAACTAAATTTAAACTAAAGATTACGTCGAGACCTACATTCTAGATTTTATTCAGATTTTTAGACCCGCGGGTGTGGAAATGCGAGGGGGGGGGACGCTTTTTTTCGCACTTAAAGCTTAATATCTCGAAAACCGAGCCTCGGAACAAAAACCTCAAAATGAAAACTGTATTTTATTTTACGAGACCTATCCAACGATACCTAACTCCATCAATTCCGTTAAGAAAAAAAATTAAAAAAATTAGTTATTAATTAATTTTAGTACAAATAAAAAATCATAAGAGATTTCTGGATATATTTGCAATATTGCGATGAGTTGCCCCATAACTCCAATTTTTTTCAGATTTTTTGGCCCATTATTTTAGAAAATAAGGTATGGGACATGGTACACCAGTCAGTTTTTTGAAGTTTGCGGGCTTATAACTTCTTACCAATAAGACTAAGATGCTAATTGTAGTACAACTTTTTAATCTTGCTATAATTCTCTTTCTAACGATACCCATATCAAGTATCTAAGAAAAAAAAACTATTTTTTGATTTTAGTATTAGTACTAACTTTTTCGTTAATAAGTGACTTTCTTCAAACTTTTTTTCGGAACTTTCTTTGGGCAAGTGAAGCACATCTTCTGTGTAAACTTCATTTCTTAATTCCAGGTGGTTCACCAGGTACCTAAGATAAGGCTTAGTGACAGACAGACAGACATTTTTATAATCTCCGCCCCGCCCCCTTTCCAATGACACACATATTGACCACAAAAGTTAATAAAATTTTTTTCAAAGGTTAGTTTCAGTACTAACTTTTTCTTCAATATACGACTAATTCCGGAAAAAATTCCTGATTTATTTTTG
This sequence comes from Syritta pipiens, assembly GCA_905187475.1. Classification (NCBI taxonomy): domain Eukaryota; kingdom Metazoa; phylum Arthropoda; class Insecta; order Diptera; family Syrphidae; genus Syritta; species Syritta pipiens. The sequence goes on along the minus strand of LR994572.1, from coordinate 15,978,739 downwards.
GGTTGCCAAGATACATACCCATTCCAAATGTCATCCCTTAACTACAGAGGATTCAGAAGTTATTAGCAAATATGTAAAGGCGACAGACAGACAGACAAAATAGAGACGGACACATAAGTGAATCTATAAGGGTTTCGTTATTCCTTTGGAACGAAACCCTAAAAATATGATAATAAACTTTAAATTCAATATTTCGTTTGTTAAGGTTTTGTTTCAAAAGAATAGCGAGTTCCTTTTCACTTCGGTGTCATCTATAAATTCTATGTCACTTGTAATTAAACGATGTATTAATTGTAAATCATCAAAAAGAATAATATCAAAAGCAGAACTGTAAAAATGAAAAGCAAAAATGTTAAGTGAAGTTATAACATAAAAATTGACTCCGCACTTTGTAGTGTACTAAACTAGTCTATGTATTTTATTTATCGTATACGAGTAATTTCTATTTTACAACTTTTGTGAATTTTCAATGTAACTTAGATTGAAGCTACTTTCTTTTTTTTGTGAATTTTCAATGTAACTTGGATTGAAGCTATATCTTGACAACCTAAAAACAGATGTTTTTTGGAATTAGTTGCAGATTAAAGAAAACTGACGCTCGAAAAAAAATTGCTATTAACTTTGATGGTCAAAATGGGGGACTATCCGTCTGTCCTTAGGCTTCAATTTTAGTAACTGAAACCAAACCACTTAGATATAAAATTAGAAATAAAATTTAGTTTAATTACTTCATGTGTCACCGACTGTATTAAGGCGACTTAAATCACGTTTAGTAAAGATTACGTTGAAGAACTAATCTCTTTATCAGTCCACAACTTGTTGGCCTTGTAATTTACAGTTTTCTTACACGCTTCAGTCTAATTCATGTAAATGTAGAGTGCGAATAATACATAAGCATGCGGCTCGCATGCAGCGTTAAACAAATTTGGAAGAAAAAATTGTAATTTACAAGTGAAATCTTGTGCAACAGCTTTTTGGAACACATCTCATCAAAAAGTTTTTTTTGACAAGTTTTTCGTATTCGTTTAACAAATTTGAAGATTACATGTTTGTAATCTGTGAAACAAAAATGATGCTACGAAATTGCAGTTATCTAGCACAAATACAAATTTGTAGACGTAACTAGTAGTTTGGTGGTAGCGGATCTTCTTTTTATGTAATGTTAATACCGATGTTGATCTTATGAATGCTCTTCAATATCCATCGTGGTGATTTTGCGGCGGTTAAATGTATTTTCTTTTAAAATGTTTGACTTATTAAACTTGTAATTCAAATAAATTCTGAATGTAGCATGTAAAGAAATATTCTGAACGTTAGTTGATCTGGTCGAAAAGGCGCCCAGATCGTTGAATGGAGTTGGAACAAACCCTGTCGGCGCAGACAGATTTGTTCTCGAGCGGCCATTTTAAAAGTGTCATTCAATAAGTGCAGTTGTAAACCAATGTAATATTACAATGAAATTACAAATATTATATAATAAATATTGAATCATCGCATTTTGAAGGCGACTTCAACGGTCCGTGTCTTTAATACAGAAGCCACCAAAGTGATGGACTCGAAAGCAGAAAGCGACACGCACTAAGGTTTCTTGTCGCTATGTAGCAAGCAAGAATAAAAAAAATATTGTCCGTGAATGCAATCCAAGTTCTAAGGCCCACAAAAGCCTCTCATAACAACAGTAAAAGTAAAACAACACTCTCATTCACAGCCGCTGAATTATAAACGTCTGATTGATTTTAGATTGCACTACATCTGTCGGGAGCTCAAAAGAGCCACCTCCCTTTCACCAGAACGACCAGAAAATCAGCATCTCTCCCGCCTCCGCCCCCTTCGGCACCTTGAACATTTTTCAATTTGTTTTATTTTGTTATTTTCCACCTCCACCTCCCCCAGCCATACCGACTACCAACATCCTGTGCCTCTCCCAATACAAAGCATCTCTCCCACTTTCCAATTGTGAAATTTATTTTGTTCCTTTCTTCCGGAAAAGTGTAAACAAACTTTTTTGGAATATGAAGCGGAAATTAATAAACAAATAAACAAACAATTTAGGGAAACGGAAATTTGTCGAACTTCTTATCCATATCTCGTTCGGTGGGGAGGGTAAAGGCGGGCAAAGAACGCACCAACCGAGAAACCATGACACCGACAGGCAGTCGGTGGAGAGAGAGGTAGATTAGAAGATTTACATTTTTTTTTGTCCTCCCTCAGCCCATGGACGGAAAGCTCATAACTTCAGATAAAGGTGAGTTTGGGGGTGGTCGTCATTATTACAACCCCCCCCCCCCCCCCCCCCCGCGGGGGTAAATATTGCAAAGGCCTATTAATAATTAAAAATTTTTAAATGAATTCTCTTCCTCTTTGCGTGAGATCCGGCTGAGTCATCGTTCTCCAACAGCGCTGTAACTGGCTTCGTATCTTGTGGACGTCACATACATGCGGCGACAGATCGCAGTTCAAAGACTCTCACCCACGCAAGGGTGAGCAACGTGAAAACTATAAAACTACAAGCCCCGCGGAGTCCACGATGTGAAATGCTTTTTTAGCGCTTCTCATCATTTTTACTTGCACACGAGTTAAGTGTTTTTCCATTCACTGACAAGACGGGGGTGGGTAATAAAACAAAAGTAAAGTATTTAAGTCTTAAAAGTTTGGCAGTAAAGTAAGACTTGGCGAAAAGTTTTCCGCTAAGAAGGACCAAATTTTCTTTATAAGGACACAGACGTCGGGATTTCTTTCATGGTGCAAGTGCAAGTTGGTTTACTTCGGCGAACAGAGGGCATAAGGGATGAAGAAGTTCAGTGAAACTTGGGCGTGCTTTTTTTCCCTTGACACGAAGTGCATTCTTTTTCTAGTTTTCTATTTTTATTCTCAGCGACAGTCATGTGCTGGGAGTGCCGAGAGTCTTCTTTCAAAGGCTTCCGGTAATAAAGTTTTCCAATTGTTCAATATTGTTGGTTGCACATTTGCACTAGGACAACGCATTTAGCAGAGAAAAACTTCAAGTGCAAAGGATAATGGTTGAGGTTTTGTGGGACTTATGACGCAGTCAACACTGCAGTTTACGACTCACATCTTAGTGAAATAATGACAGCGCCCCCTAATTCGGTTGAGTGAACTAAGTGGGAACATCTCTTCGACTCGAAACAGGCGCTGAAGCTTTGTTTTTATGAAGCTTGAGGGGTTCATGAGAAAGGGAATGTCAACGTCGTAATTTTATGTTTAATCAAATAGAGTTAAGGGTGGTGCAGTAGAGCAAGACAAATGAGTCCTTTGGGTGGCGTCATCATTGTTAAATAAACACTCATACCAAAAATCAAAATGTGTCTTCTGACGATGAACAGGCAACCTTTTTCTTTCATCTTTGATGATCGATATGTTACGATCGTTACCGTTCTATGTTAAAAGACTATTTTCTTGGCGATTTCAACTGCTGTCACGTGCACCAGTGAGCAAGAATACAAAGTTTGGTTATCATGTAATGTTGAGAAATAGTCTGTATGTTCACCTGGACTTAACGCTATCACACATCTTTTAGAGGGTGAGCCATCTGGGGGTTTCTTTTTGAATCATAGGTTATTTAGACACTGACAGCTGCTTCCCGCTCGAAAACTTGACAGAAGCATTTCGCTTGAACAACGTTGACAAATATTGAAAACTTATTTCCAAGGTGAATGCCACATTACATTGGGTGGCGTAACAGCTCGTTGCGCACAATCGCAAGAGAATTAAATCCTTAGAGGTCGCAATTCTATTGAATTCATCGAAAACAATTTCACCTCCATTTAGTAATAGCGACTGCAATTGAAAAAAACATAAGTCACCATTCTTTAGAGCTCAATGATTAAGGGAGCGGCCACGCAATGGGATTTGCGATTTGCGATTTGCGATTTTTCTGAGCGACAGACCGATGTCGCTAAAAAAACGAATTCTGTTTTAATTTATTTGAAAATCGCAGAGCGACGAATTAAGAAAATGGAAAAAAATGAAACATTTATCGCAGGGGTACAAAACTAACCACTTTTGTGGAAGGACGGTCACCATCATTATAAATATTAGAATGTCACCGAAAATCAGTGAAATGAAGTTGGACTTCTTGTCAGCATCAGCTACAGCTGCAGTACAATAGTCCAACACACTAACCACCAAGCCACGGTGCACAGTGGGCCAGTATGTTTCATTCGATTCAGGATGTTGAACAATTTTAGAATTTTTGAGTTTCGAGTGAACTCTCGATAATTTGAACCTCCATAATTCGAAAAGCTCTGTTAATTGAAGCATTCTCACAGACCCCTGAGAAAACATCGGTAAGTTGAACCTATACAATTTGGCCCCCTCGAATTCGAATTCGAATTAACGAATTTACTTTTGTGCAAAAAACTCCTTAACTCGAAAATGATGGCTATATTATATCTATAACTCAAATTTATCTGTTTTTCTGCAAAAACCCTTAGTTGGAATGCGTGAGTGACGAAAGCGATCCATATTTTTTTTCTGAAAACTCCTTAACTCGTAGCCTCGAAAGTTCGAGATCCTATGAAATTCGAATTATCAAGGGTTTACTGTAATCTCTTTGGTAATTTCGAAAAATTGAGTATTATTAGTAACTTTTTTGCTACTATGTGGATAAATGGTGTAATGTAAATGACATTTTCGGATTTTAGACACCACCACCTTTAAAATAAAACCTTAATCTAAGAAAGTTTTTAAAAAAAATGTACAATTTATTTTTGGTGCAGGTAAATATACCTTCTCGCATTTAAAAGCTTCAAGTTGAAATTTCGAGTTTATTTCGATGGATAAGTTATAAAAAACTGACAACATTCAACGAAAAGTAAACCCACTGAAGTTTCATTCCGTTTCATCAGTATGACATTTTGTTGGTAAGCGGAGTGAAAAGTGTTAAGTGCCACTCTAAGCGTATTATCACAAACTAAAAGCACTCTTTACTATTCCACCAGAAATTTTACTTGCGTGTTCTCTTCAAGGTATTTTTCTCTGTGCTTGCTCAACCAAGCAGATAGAAGCAACATTGACCTCTTTAAATTTTTTTTCGAGTACCAAAGTTGCCATGACACCAAAAGCCACTACCGACATCTCACTAATTGTACCAAAACCACGTAAAAAATTATCCTACAACATCATGGCAAATCCAAAAACTCTATAAACGTAAAAGACAACGTGTTCCGTGTCCAGGTTCCGTCCTGCAGACAACCTTAATGACCACATGAGCGGATTTTTTTTTTTAAATCGCTTCCGTCATTCTTTTCATTCAAATCCATCTCTGCCCTTCGTAAACTTGATTATCCTACGTTTTTTGCAGTTTTCATAACCTTTCTACCCACGCACACACAAAAAACGCAGCGGTAACATGCTCTGATGCAAAAACAGAAAAAGAACAAAACACCAACGAAAACAAAAACGTGAGCAGTGTTTGTCCCTACACGGCAACTTTTGTAAAAATATTTCAACGGAATTGCTGCTGGTTAGCTACTGCATCCCCTTTGACACAAATATTAGTACTTCCTTCAACGAAAAATATGTTCCACTGCACTCTCGTCCTTGTTTTCGCGTGAAACAAAAAAAAATTGCAGAATTTTTTAACACAGATACCGACTACCCTTACACACCCGAACAAATGGGAGAAACACCGAAAAAAAGCGCTTCCTTTTTCACAGTTAACTCCAGCGGAAAGCAAATAGTTTTTACTTTGTTGTCAAAAGGATCAAAGGCACTTTGAAGCTCTTCCAGGGTGGCAACAGCATCCGAAAAAAAAAAATAAAATCAAAAAAAGGTGCTTGAATAAATTGACTCAATTAATTTGCAAATGTCCTTTCCCACGGCTGTCGAGGTGTGGTGTCGAGGTGATTTATAAAAAAAACAAAAAAATACACAGACGAACACCATCGCCAACGTAGTCCTTGTCGTCGTGTCGTTTCTTTCCAAGTTTATTTTATTCGGTTGAAGACAGAAACAACACAAACATACCGAGGGCGTGTGCAAAAGGATTAGATGTCAAGAAATAATTGACAATCAACTTACAGTAGCGGGTTTTAATAAAATGCTTCGGTGGTTATCCCGACGAACTCATTAATCAATGACGCTGTGGTGGGGCGTGTGTTTTTCTTTTTTTTGACTACGGTTTTATTTTTTTTTTATTTTCTTCTCCTGCGGCCTCACAGATCCTTCCTTCCGCTGCGGTTTTATTTGCACACCTGTTCATCACACAATGACAGTGAAGCCATGATAAAAGTTCACCATCATTAATATTGCAGTGGCAAGTTTGCAATGAGTTTTCGTTAGTGCTGTACTTTTTTCTTTTCTTTTTTTTGGTTGTTGAAGGCACTCTGTCGAAGAGCTGACAGTTGTTAAATTGATGCCACTGTGTTTCCCTTTTTTGTGGCTGCAGTTGAGCAATGGCCAAGAACCCCAGAGGTACATGGAAGTATACCACCGGCAGGTGGCTTTAACGCTTTAAATCGGTGAGATTTTTTGTTGCAGATGCACAAAAAAAACACCACTTTAACTTTTTTCAAGATCGTTTAAGTTTGGCGACGAAGCGAAACAAGTTTTTGACGTACTTGGCCTTTTTGCTTTGCCGTCAGAGATTTCTAGTTGGCTGATAAATGAAATTCAGTTTTTCATCTATACTTCAACCGAGTATTTAAAATTTTACTTGACTGATGATACCCGTGAATCCAACTTTTAAAAAATCAACAGGAAAAATCACTAGGCACATCGAAAACTAGGCACAAAAAAAAAGAACAACCCTTCTCCGACTTTGATTCGATCTCAAAACACGAGAATTCTTTTCCCACGATGAATAACAATTTCACGATGATTGATTGCCCTGGTGACGCGCAGCAACCCATTCAACCGACGCCGGCGATGTCGGCGGCTGACCCGAGTGAGTGAGGCACTTGGCAGGAAGTAGGAAACGCGGTTGAGGGGGGAACAAAAGGAATCCTCAGGATATTTTTCCAATCAAACTTTTTCACTCTGCGTGCAAAAATTCCCGTACACCGTGTACACGTGGCCGAACATGAAGCACTTAGGGAGAGGCAAATAGTAACAACACCCACACATACACAGTGGTCAGGATAATTTCAATTAATTTCTGACAGGACCTTGACTGCTGCTGTGAATGTATGTACACTGATTTTGTACCCGGTTTAACTAGGAGCTTGTTTTCTATAATATTTTTTTTTTATTTGAAGAGGAAAACTGCTTTGGTGGCTGAAAAAAGGATTCAATAGGAAAAAAGTAAGTGTGTTGATGATTAATGTATTATATTGGGAGCGAAAAAACTCCGGGATAATGGCATGCGGATTTCTCTTGTGACATATTGCTGATTGCTGCTGAAAAAGGCGATGAAGTCCCCGACAGAGTAGGGTGGACGAAATTTTTATGTGTTGAGAGCACATGTCTTGTCACACCTCCACTCACTCAGGACTTGTCAACGGTAGATTAAGAATCGAGATCTGATTTTTTTCATATGTGGTTTAATCCGCCTTTGAGATAAGGCTGAACGATGTTGTCTTGCCAACGGCATTATGTAGCACCAAGTCGAAGAAAGAGAAAATTGGCTACGAAACTTGATCTCTCCATGGAACACCAAGTACTTATTTGAAACTAATCTTCCTTCGAAGTGGCTAGGAAGCATGTTAGGCGATGTTCTGCTAGTCGAAATGATAACACGGCTAGGGCGAACTGAGAGCTTTGCAAGTTCGACTCGAAATTTATTTCATTTTTACTCTTTTTAGACCGAAGTGCATAGTGTTCTTGATTACGAAACCCTTTAACCTCCTCTTTATTCGCTCGCAGAAATTTGTACTTATGTAGGTATGAGTGAAAGTCCTTGCGGCCTTATTCGGTTAGTGCGTCGGACTGTTAGGCGAGAGTACATGGGTTCGAATCCAGCTCGGGAAAAAAAACACCACAAACATTTTTCACGGCCCCACCACCAGCGAAGAACTGACAATCCTCCTGGAGTACTTCTGTCACAGAAAGCTTTCGCAACATGCCGTTCGGAACCGACAATAAACTGTAGGTCCCCTTTAGATGTGTCAAAAATATAGCGCGCACAACATCGTGGAGTCACAAAAAAGCAGTGCATTGGCCCTGTATGGGCTGTTACGTAGATTATTTATTTATTTATTTTTCTAGGTGACGTAACAGTCTAGTTTAGGGTCGGAGACTTCCTTCTACGCAAAGTAATTCAGTTTAAATATGTGATTTGGAGGAAATATATCATTGAGCATGATTTAGCAGTGAGCGCCGTTGGCTCGATCGGTTAGTGCGTCGGACTGTTGAGCGAGAGTACCCGGGTTCGAATCCAGCTCGGGGAAAAAAAACACCACAAACATTTTTCACGGCCCCACCACCAGCGAAGAACTGACAACCTTCCTGGAGTACTTCTGTCATGAAAAGCTTTCGCAATTCGCCGTTCGGAACCGGCATTAAACAGTAGGTCCCCTCCACATGTGACAAAATTATAACGCGCACAACACAGTGGAGGCGCGAAAAAGCGAAAAAGCTAGGCTCTGGCTCTCAACGGGCTGTTACGCCGCACAATGCAATGATTTAGCAGTGAAATTTTCATTGACGGTGACATTTCTGCTGCCTTGATTTTTAAGGAAACACGGACTTAAAATGACACCTGTGAAATAAACACCACTCATCGAAAGATATCAGAAAAATAAATACCTAAAAGACACTTTTTTCAGACAGTGAAACAAAAAACTATCAGCCTAAAGTAGAAGACAAAAAACACTCCAACACTAGATCATGCTTTACAAGCCCGGAATATACCAAATATGCGCTTGGTCCCCTACCGCCTCCACTGATAGCCACCCCAGCTCTAGTGCCCTCCATCAATACGTAGCCGACATCATCATCCATCCAACGTATCCGAAAGATTGAATTATATGCAAATTAGTCAAGGCTATTGTGCTGCACGAGCATCACAATCATTACTCCAAGGACGATAGAGGATAAAAATGACGATGACGATGATGATTATGATGATGATGATGATGATGATGATACCCCTTCGGAGTAGAAGCAGGACTTTCAGTAGATCCATGAATATGAATGGATGCATGAATACATGAATGTCACATTCGCATGTTTCTGTATTCAATTTCATATGATTATTATCAAAGTGGGACTCTCCATTGGAAGTGCATGGGCCCAGAACCGAAGGAACAAAAAAAGGGAAGAAGAATCTTTCAAAAAGCTTTCTGTAGTACTCCTCAGATTGGACGTAAATACAATGCACACACACACACACCATACCGGCGCGAGCCAAGAGACAGAGTCAAACACAAATGCTGCGGTTGGCTTGCAGATGGCTTACACAGCTACACCCCTTCTCAGGGGGATTATGCTCGCATGAAAGGATCAGTGAATGTTGAGGATATTGCTTCTGGATGATGATGACTTTAGGGCGCGGGAGGCAGCCGGGTGTAAGAGATGGAATCCGCTCTTCTGCTGCCCACATACACACATTAGACCGACGAAGGATAACTTCCGCCCGAGGAATGCGATAGTAAGCCCCACTGATGACGGGATATTAAAAGAAAAACACATCCTCTTGTAATATGAGGTTGTTATTGCATTATTCGGTGTGGGGGACGAATCCTTTTCTAATGCAGAAACCAGATTATTATACCTGAGTCCTGTGTATCGCTTGATGAGGTTGTGTTTTTTTTTTTTCGCTTCCTTCGTCTTGCGTGTACTGCTCTTCAATTCAAAGTAATTCAAACCCACCCCAAGGTTTTTGTATTTATCCTTGAAATTACATTTGTTTACATGTCGGAAGGACGAAAAGGTTATTTGTTGAAGAAAAATAGTTTTGTTGTGCATGCTCGAGTAGATGTGGGGAAATTGCATAGACTGGTGGTTCCGTGTCAGCACAATGCTTTACATTTTATTGCACGCAGTTAATGGGAGATGAGATCGCATTTTGCAACCTCATGGTGCCGGCACCATTGAGACAAAATAGATGTTAAAATTATGGTGAAAGATTTTAAAAAAGTCTATATTATTTTACCAATGAGAATACTTGCGGGCACATCATGTGCGTTGTGTTTAGAAACAAGTCAATGCATTGCAGCCTTTAAACCATTCGTGTTAGACAGACTGACGGTATCACCCTTAACGAGTGTAGACCTTTATTTATAATCCTTGCTCTTAGCTCCTAGCACTAGCAGGACCTGTAAATTTTCAAGTACCAGTACCTGCAAATACCCAGTTCCCTGCACTTGTAGCTGTTTTTTTTTTTTTATTACAAGTACAATGTAATGGGTACTAGCAAATCGTTGATATTCTAGCTAACACATCAACTGTTTGCATATGGTAAATTAAACATAATCAAAAAAAAACAGCAAAATTAAATAGGTACGCCGCAAACAAGTGTTCTCTTCCAACAAAAAGTCGGCGGCAGACTGTGCAAGAGTTTTCGAGAATCTAACGTTGAATATTCTTTTGACTCCCGCATCAATATGGTCACAACTAAAGTTGGTTCTGATTAGAGTTCACAAATGTCGATCATCGGTGAGCTTTGCTTACGAGGTTGAGTTTAAGGAAACGCCTTGGAGTCTACAAGCAGGTTATTTGTAAAATATTTGTAACTTAATGATTTGATTCTTTTAGTCCAGAAATTTCAGTCAGCATTCCCCTCATTCAAACTTCCACGTTTATCCCCATTTGTTGGTCCCCCTTTGACGGAAATATTCGGTTTTCGAATTTTATTTTGTTGTGTTTTTTGTTAAAAGAGAAAAACTCCAATGAATGGACCCCCTAAAGAGAAACGATTTTTGTTGCCTCCTTCAGAAGCATTTAAATTCTACGGTGATCGTCGGAGGTGGCGGCAGCGGTGGTACGGAAAACCGAGTTCCAGAGAAGTTTAATTACGGTCCCTGTGAGTGGGAGTGAGAGGATGGCTGCTGTGCCATTGAAACTTCAATTAAATCCTCAGATACACCTAATTATCACTGCACAGGGTCTTCCCTTTTTTCTGTACGTTACCCTTCATAAAGAAGGGGTGCGGTCGTTAAATTATCGGCTCTCAGCAACAGATGGTACTTGATGAAGTGTCAAAGGTAAAATATCACACGTGACATTGCTTTGCTCCTTTCAGATGGTGAATCGATTGAATATATTTCAAGTAACATCAAGAAACTGAGCGAGGGAGTGGATATTAAAGTAAATTCAGCGAAATGTCAAAATTTACATTCAGTGAAACTGCGTGCGTGTGAGATGCTGTGAAAGTTTGCTGTTGTCGTTCGTGTAAACTTGTGGTGAACCGTGAAAGAATTAAGGATTTCGAGGAATTTCGGAAGGTGAAACTTATAATACCCTGCAGATTGATTTCGAGGAACTCGTAAAGGGTTTTTTTTCCTGGAACGCCTTGCAGCTTCTTAGTGTGCCTGGGCGTGTGTGCGTTGTTTTCGAATGCTTGAGTGACAGATGTCACGTGGCATGAATCTATGCGGATTTTCGGAAAATTGATGCTGTGCAAATAGACACAAAGGATTTTGGTAGACTTCCAAGATCAAGCTTCATATATCAGTCGGGTAACATGAAATGCTATCAGCTCAGTTCAAGAACATGAGCGGAGTTACAATACCAGGAAAGTGAAAAACGTTTCAATAGCTGAGCGTGTCTTGTGGCATTTTATTCAGTTTCTCTTGCCAGAAGAACTTTCTAAGGCTGAAGATTAGTGGGCATTTGTGACCTGTTGTGGAATCTGCGGTGATTTTTGCAGATTTTCATGAACAATCTTTATAAAGATGTCATAGCTCTTAGCATAAATGACAGCATACCTATCTTTATCATTTCTGTAAGACTGCATCAGTTTTTTGCTAAGACCAGATACTGATTAAAAACCTTCCGGGAGTACTTCTGTCATGGAAAGCTTTTGCAATTCGCCGTTTGGAACCGACATTAAACAGTAGGTCCCCTCCACATGTGCCAAAATTATAACGCGCACAACACAGTGGAGGCGCGAAAAAGCGAAGAAGCTAGCCTCTGGCCCTGTATGGGCTGTTACGCCGACTATTTATTCATTTTTTCAGATACTGACTGAATCAGCTGGGTGTGCAAAAACTTGATTTGCTGACCGCATGTAGAACCAAAACCAGATTGCCTTTGCCACTTATTCTTTAACAACTATCACAGTAAAACTCATGACTTTCCACCACTTTTTATGAAATTCTAACAAATTGCAACGACGAGTGGAGTAAATAGTCGAGAACTTTTATTTTCACCCTCTGAATCGCCACGTCTTCAGGTTCTCATAATCGGATCCCATCGATGACCATCAATTTCCATCTGTTGCTTGTGTACTATAATCTTTTTTTATCCAAAATCCTCCTTAGCACTCAACATTCGTTTTCAGCAACACTCTCCACTCACTGCTATCGACAATTACTACGCCAGTTCTCCCCCGTCATTACTTTTCATTTGACTAAGTCATGTAGTTGTCACCCTCCCCTCTCTCTCTGCATTGAATCGAAGAGGCGAAGGGTGCTACACCCACAGCCCCACCCAAGGGATAATCTTTACAATCCAATTTGTAAAATAGTTTAGCTGTACGTGTCCTGCAGAACACTTGAACAATCACGTGCGTATCTAATAAATATTTCAAAGGATTCGTGGTCGCCTTGGGAAGCCGGTTGTTTACGAGTTCCTTATTGGTCATTGTCGTTGCGATTTTCTTGTTATCGTTTCGGTTGTGGTGTTGTAGAATGAATGCGCTGTCCGCATGCTAAGTAGGTGTGGGAACTGGTGTTGTTTTGGGGGTGGGTGCATGAGACTTATCTCGGTGGAGTCTCTGAGAAGGAGATGTGGATTGTCAAAAATTGAGAGAGTCCTTAGACGTTATCGAATTTTGGTATATTTGACTCTTTTTTTGGAAGGCTGCTGAATGAAATTAGAAAAGAGGGAGCGGAATGAATGAAGGGCGGAATACCTACTAGAGGGGAAGCTGTGAATAGTAGATTACAGATGAGAATACTGTTCTGAGGAAGTCGGCCAACGGCCATAAGCGTGAGGGGTACTGACAAATTCTTCCATTTCGGCAAAGCCTAAGATCTTTCTTGGTGCTAAACTAGATTTTGGCAAGCAATCCAAAGACACCAGCGCTGATACAAAACTTTCCCACCGTCGAACTATGGCCAAACTTTAAAAAATCTATCACCAGTTACTATCCGACCAAGAACTTTCTCTTTTTTCCATTCAACTTTGCATTAAATTCAATCAACAGTACAAAGTTCAAGGACATTGTAGCCTCCGCCTAGAATCTTCGTCTTCCTGCGTAAACAGAAAAAAGTATATCTCAACCACATCCTCCATCGCGTCCGGTTAAGCTGTTGGTTGTTTTTATAAACTTTTTTTCCTGAATCCATTTGCATTCCTTCGCAGTTTTCCCGATATAAAAGTTCGTCCTTCCGTCCCTCCATCTTTTTTTTTTCAAATAGTAACCAATGCATACAAACGAATCGAATCTAATGGCATCGATCGGTAAATTGTGGTTTCCATCGACCACGTCCTTGCGATTGGCCCGTGTCCTTCGGAAGTGAATACTTCAGATTGGCCTCTTACCCATCAGCCACTTCCAGTTTTCAACATTTTCCAATTTATTTATCAGCATCTTCGTCGATAGAGGAAAGAGCTGCTTCTATCACTAAAAAAAGAGAACATTTTTATCATTCTTTTCCATTTGCATAGAAGGTGAGGAGGTGCGTCCTTGAGAGAGCATCGTAGCACACCCGAAAACAGTTTGAAATGCTAGAGTTGTGAGTCCTTTCAGATATTTCTCTCATCTCGTTTTTTAATACAATTTCACCTTCGACTTCTTTGTTCTTGGATTTCGTTTCAGTGGGGGGCAGAGACTTAAAAGCTTTACCTTGTCTGCGGGATGGGTGGTTTCAGTGGAAAACATGGAAATTCAAATGAAGGCCATGATTTGTTTGCCTTTCGCGGGCTATCTTTTTGTCGACTCGAGTTCGAAAGAAGTTTTTTTTTTTATTCACTTCCTAAATTCTAAGTGGCCGAAAGATTGAGATAGGTTTTTTTCTTTGAAAGTTAGAAGCTTCGTACATCAGTAATGTTGTCTCCAGAACTTTTTTAATGAGTCTCAATCACACCGGTAGTCATGTACATGTTCTGTCAATGCCATTCGCAAGGACGTGCTAAATGATTTTCACAATCTTTGGATCGATGCCATTAAAATCAAACCTTTTTATTTTCTCTGCATTTGTTCTCCACTTGAAAAAAAATATACAAGGAACTTTCTCTGTCCTCGATGGAAACAGAAAAAAACGACGATGGAATGCAAATGGCTTAGGAAAAATCACAAAACAACAGCAAATGCCTGCAGCTAGACGGCAGACTCGTTGAGGAGATAAACTTTTCGTTCAATTTATGTTGAGTGAGGTGGGTCATAGACAGGGTCAACAGTGTCCTTGAATATTATATTGTTGTTTTAATTTAGTTTAAAATTGAAAGAAGAACAACTTTGATCGCGTGGAAGTGATTGAATAACTTGTAACAAAGACCCACAAACACTAAGAATAACACAAACTGAAAGAAAAAGAAGAATTTTTATCTTTTCACCGACCCAGCTCCAGTACACCATTCCATTCAGTCTGACTCAGTCCACACCGACTTAAGTCATGTCCTGAATATATTTGCCTTTTCATTTTCATTTTTATCATTACTGTCAGTGTATGTATGCGTCAGTGTCAGTGTATGTATGTATGCGTCCATCTTTTATTGAACATCAACACAATTTGGCTGATCGCCCAAGCATAACATCGTTTTCATCTCAAAGGAGCAACGACCAGGATTCACTCCATCAATACACGATAATATCATGATAACAGCATAAGTAATGGTCGAGCCATTCAGGGCGTAATGTTAGGCACAAGACACACATTTTGAGAAAAATGAAAGAAGTCCTGCGATGGATTTTTAGAGTTGGGGGAAACCTCTCCACACAAAAGTTTAATTTCGTGTAACAATCGCCTAATGAAGCAATCACCCGGAATCATCGCAGATAGCTGGCACAAGCCAAGCGAATCCCGTAGTCACATCTTTGCAATTTCTTTTTTTTTTTTGTTCTTCTAGTCCTTTAGTCCTTTTCTATTATTTTCTATTCGCATTATTTTTTTTTCTTCTGTTTTCTTTTCGTTGTTGCGTTGTTGCTGCTGCTGCTCGCTTTGTTCGACAGGACTCTGCAGTAAGATGTGGGTGTTAGCGAGGAATAAATTGCGTCTATAGGGATTACGAGGATGTGTTTTACAATTTCTAACAGTAAGTGCCTGCAATAAATAAATGAGAATTCAGTAGTGGGATTCAATGGTGATGGCGGAGGATTCTTTTAATCGTTTGGCAAGCATAGGGTGGGTGACTACGGGCTCTTTGATGTTACATGCCGCGCAGTTGGATGCCGATGAATGATGAAACATCTGAAGTGGACATCTAACGACTCATAGAAGTGCGATGAAAAATTCCGCTTTTTAAATTATGTTACTAAGCCGCCTCTTTGCTTGCCTTCGACCAATTTGCTCAAACAGAATCGATGACGGCATAGTGGATCCACGTTTCAATAACAAATGGAGTTCAGGGCCATTACAACTCAATCCAGTGAGCTGACTCGCATTGTCTTTTTGCTGAAATATTTGTTGGGGTTTTGATGAATAAAACGTGCGGGACTACGGCTGGACAGACACAAGATCTAGTGATCCTT
This sequence comes from Syritta pipiens, assembly GCA_905187475.1. NCBI lineage: Eukaryota > Metazoa > Arthropoda > Insecta > Diptera > Syrphidae > Syritta > Syritta pipiens. The sequence continues at coordinate 15,962,982 of LR994572.1, read as the reverse complement.
AGAGGACTTTCAAAACTATCTGGCTTCTCCTTGCCGTACGTTTCGAAAAGAACAAAAGAGTAAAACTTAATTTTGCAGCGGGTAAGAGTACTCCAGGAACACTTGTGTCTTCTTTTTCTTGTCCAGATTATCTTGTCAAGTTTTTCTTGTCGAGTTTCTCTTGTCGAGATCTTCTTGTCCAAATTATCTTGTCCAGGTTAGCTGATCAAGTTTTTCCTGTCCAGTTTTCCTTGTCCAGATTTTCTTGTCCAGTCGTTCTTGCCTAGACTTTCCTGTCGAGCTTTTCTCGAAAGGTTTTCCTTATCGAGTTTTTCTTGCCGAGAGTTTTTTTTACAGATTATCCTGTCAAGATTTTCTCGGACGAAGACGATAGAGCCATGGAAGTGTTATGAAGAAGTTATGGACGAGGATGATCGAGTTATGGAAGCATTTTGAAGAAGCTATGCACGAGGATAATAGAGTTATGGAAGCATTAAGAAGAAGCTATGCACGAGGATAATAGAGTTATGGAAGCATTATGAAGATGCTATACACTAGGATAATAGAGTTATGGAAGCATTATGAAGAAGCTGTGCACGAGGATAATAGAGTTATGGAAGTATTATGAAGATGCTATACACTAGGATAATAGTGTTATGGAAGCATTATGAAGAAGCCATGCACAAGGAAAATAGAGTTATGGAAGCATTATGAAGAAGCTATGCACGAGGATAATAGAGTTATGGAAGCATTAAGAAGAAGCTATACACTAGGATAATAGAGTTATGGAAGCATTATGAAGAAGCTATGCACAAGGATAATAGAGTTATGGAAGCATTATGAAGAAGCTATGCACGAGGATAATAGAGTTATGGAAGTATTATGAAGATGCTATACACTAGGATAATAGTGTTATGGAAGCATTATGAAGAAGCTATGCACAAGGATAATAGAGTTATGGAAGCATTATGAAGATGCTATACACGAGGATAATAGAGTTATGGAAGTATTATGAAGGTGCTACACACTAGGATAATAGTGTTATGGAAGCATTATGAAGAAGCTATGCACGAGGATAATAGAGTTATGGAAGCATTAAGAAGAAGCTATGCACGAGGATAATAGAGTTATGGAAGCATTATGAAGATGCTATACACTAGGATAATAGAGTTATGGAAGCATTATGAAGAAGCTATGCACAAGGATAATAGAGTTATGGAAGCATTATGAAGAAGCTATGCACGAGGATAATAGAGTTATGGAAGTATTATGAAGATGCTATACACTAGGATAATAGTGTTATGGAAGCATTATGAAGAAGCTATGCACAAGGATAATAGAGTTATGGAAGCATTATGAAGATGCTATACACGAGGATAATAGAGTTATGGAAGTATTATGAAGGTGCTACACACTAGGATAATAGTGTTATGGAAGCATTATGAAGAAGCTATGCACGAGAATAATAGAGTTATGGAAGCATTATGAAGATGCTATGCACGAGGATAATAGAGTTATGGAAGTATTATGAAGGTGCTACACACTAGGATAATAGTGTTATGGAAGCATTATGAAGAAGCTATGCACAAGGATAATAGAGTTATGGAAGCATTATGAAGAAGCTATGCACAAGGATTATAGAGTTATGGAGGCATTATGAAGAAGCTATGCACGAGGATAATAGAGTTATGGAAGCATTATGAAGAAGCTATGCACGAGGATAATAGAGTTAAGGAAGCATTATAAAGAAGTTGTGAACGAGGATGATCGAGCTATAGAAGCATTATGAAGAAGCTATGCATGAGGATAATAGAGTTATGGAAGCATTATGAAGAAGCTATGCACGAGGATAATAGAGTTATGGAAGCATTATGAAGATGCTATACACTATTATAATAGTGTTATGGAAGCATTATGAAGAAGCTATGCACAAGGATAATAGAGTTATGGAAGTATTATGAAGAAGCTATACACGAGGATAATAGAGTTATGGAAGTATTATGAAGGTGCTCACACTAGGATAATAGTGTTATGGAAGCATTATGAAGAAGCTATGCACAAGGAAAATAGAGTTATGGAAGCATTATGAAGAAGCTATGCACGAGGATAATAGAGTTATGGAAGCATTAAGAAGAAGCTATGCACGAGGATAATAGAGTTATGGAAGCATTAAGAAGAAGCTATACACTAGGATAATAGAGTTATGGAAGCATTATGAAGAAGCTATGCACGAGGATAATAGAGTTATGGAAGCATTATGAAGAAGCTATGCACAAGGATAATAGAGTTATGGAAGCATTATGAAGATGCTATACACGAGGATAATAGAGTTATGGAAGTATTATGAAGGTGCTACACACTAGGATAATAGTGTTATGGAAGCATTATGAAGAAGCTATGCACGAGGATAATAGAGTTATGGAAGCATTAAGAAGAAGCTATGCACGAGGATAATAGAGTTATGGAAGCATTATGAAGATGCTATACACTAGGATAATAGAGTTATGGAAGTATTATGAAGGTGCTACACACTAGGATAATAGTGTTATGGAAGCATTATGAAGAAGCTATGCACAAGGAAAATAGAGTTATGGAAGCATTATGAAGAAGCTATGCACGAGGATAATAGAGTTAAGGAAGCATTATAAAGAAGTTGTGAACGAGGATGATCGAGCTATAGAAGCATTATGAAGAAGCTATGCACGAGGATAATAGAGTTATGGAAGCATTATGAAGAAGCTATGCACGAGGATAATAGAGTTATGGAAGCATTATGAAGATGCTATACACTATTATAATAGTGTTATGGAAGCATTATGAAGAAGCTATGCACAAGGATAATAGAGTTATGGAAGCATTATGAAGATGCTATACACGAGGATAATAGAGTTATGGAAGTATTATGAAGGTGCTACACACTAGGATAATAGTGTTATGGAAGCATTATGAAGAAGCTATGCACAAGGATAATAGAGTTATGGAAGCATTATGAAGAAGCTATGCACAAGGATAATAGAGTTATGGAAGCATTATGTAGAAGCTATGCACGAGGATAATAGAGTTATGGAAGCATTATGAAGAAGCTATGCACGAGGATAATAGAGTTAAGGAAGCATTATAAAGAAGTTGTGAACGAGGATGATCGAGCTATAGAAGCATTATGAAGAAGCTATGCATGAGGATAATAGAGTTATGGAAGCATTATGAAGAAGCTATGCACGAGGATAATAGAGTTGTGGAAGCATTATGAAGATGCTATACACTATTATAATAGTGTTATGGAAGCATTATGAAGAAGCTATGCACAAGGATAATAGAGTTATGGAAGTATTATGAAGAAGCTATACACGAGGATAATAGAGTTATGGAAGTATTATGAAGGTGCTACACACTAGGATAATAGTGTTATGGAAGCATTATGAAGAAGCTATGCACAAGGAAAATAGAGTTATGGAAGCATTATGAAGAAGCTATGCACGAGGATAATAGAGTTATGGAAGCATTAAGAAGAAGCTATGCACGAGGATAATAGAGTTATGGAAGCATTAAGAAGAAGCTATACACTAGGATAATAGAGTTATGGAAGCATTATGAAGAAGCTATGCACAAGGATAATAGAGTTATGGAAGCATTATGAAGATGCTATACACGAGGATAATAGAGTTATGGAAGTATTATGAAGGTGCTACACACTAGGATAATAGTGTTATGGAAGCATTATGAAGAAGCTATGCACGAGGATAATAGAGTTATGGAAGCATTAAGAAGAAGCTATGCACGAGGATAATAGAGTTATGGAAGCATTATGAAGATGCTATACACTAGGATAATAGAGTTATGGAAGCATTATGAAGAAGCTATGCACAAGGATAATAGAGTTATGGAAGCATTATGAAGAAGCTATGCACGAGGATAATAGAGTTATGGAAGTATTATGAAGATGCTATACACTAGGATAATAGTGTTATGGAAGCATTATGAAGAAGCTATGCACAAGGAAAATAGAGTTATGGAAGCATTATGAAGAAGCTATGCACGAGGATAATAGAGTTATGGAAGCATTAAGAAGAAGCTATACACTAGGATAATAGAGTTATGGAAGCATTATGAAGAAGCTATGCACAAGGATAATAGAGTTATGGAAGCATTATGAAGATGCTATACACGAGGATAATAGAGTTATGGAAGTATTATGAAGGTGCTACACACTAGGATAATAGTGTTATGGAAGCATTATGAAGAAGCTATGCACGAGGATAATAGAGTTATGGAAGCATTAAGAAGAAGCTATGCACGAGGATAATAGAGTTATGGAAGCATTATGAAGATGCTATACACTAGGATAATATAGTTATGGAAGCATTATGAAGAAGCTATGCACAAGGATAATAGAGTTATGGAAGCATTATGAAGAAGCTATGCACGAGGATAATAGAGTTATGGAAGTATTATGAAGATGCTATACACTAGGATAATAGTGTTATGGAAGCATTATGAAGAAGCTATGCACAAGGAAAATAGAGTTATGGAAGCATTATGAAGAAGCTATGCACGAGGATAATAGAGTTATGGAAGCATTATGAAGAAGCTATGCACAAGGATAATAGAGTTATGGAAGCATTATGAAGATGCTATACACGAGGATAATAGAGTTATGGAAGTATTATGAAGGTGCTACACACTAGGATAATAGTGTTATGGAAGCATTATGAAGAAGCTATGCACGAGGATAATAGAGTTATGGAAGCATTAAGAAGAAGCTATGCACGAGGATAATAGAGTTATGGAAGCATTATGAAGATGCTATACACTAGGATAATAGAGTTATGGAAGCATTATGAAGAAGCTATGCACAAGGATAATAGAGTTATGGAAGCATTATGAAGAAGCTATGCACGAGGATAATAGAGTTATGGAAGTATTATGAAGATGCTATACACTAGGATAATAGTGTTATGGAAGCATTATGAAGAAGCTATGCACAAGGAAAATAGAGTTATGGAAGCATTATGAAGAAGCTATGCACGAGGATAATAGAGTTATGGAAGCATTATGAAGAACCTATGCACGAGGATAATAGAGTTATGGAAGCATTATGAAGATGCTATACACTATTATAATAGTGTTATGGAAGCATTATGAAGAAGCTATGCACAAGGATAATAGAGTTATGGAAGCATTATGAAGATGCTATACACGAGGATAATAGAGTTATGGAAGTATTATGAAGGTGCTACACACTAGGATAATAGTGTTATGGAAGCATTATGAAGAAGCTATGCACGAGGATAATAGAGTTATGGAAGCATTAAGAAGAAGCTATGCACGAGGATAATAGAGTTATGGAAGCATTATGAAGATGCTATACACTAGGATAATAGAGTTATGGAAGCATTATGAAGAAGCTATGCACAAGGATAATAGAGTTATGGAAGCATTATGAAGAAGCTATGCACGAGGATAATAGAGTTATGGAAGTATTATGAAGATGCTATACACTAGGATAATAGTGTTATGGAAGCATTATGAAGAAGCTATGCACAAGGAAAATAGAGTTATGGAAGCATTATGAAGAAGCTATGCACGAGGATAATAGAGTTATGGAAGCATTAAGAAGAAGCTATACACTAGGATAATAGAGTTATGGAAGCATTATGAAGAAGCTATGCACAAGGATAATAGAGTTATGGAAGCATTATGAAGAAGCTATGCACGAGGATAATAGAGTTATGGAAGTATTATGAAGATGCTATACACTAGGATAATAGTGTTATGGAAGCATAATGAAGAAGCTATGCACAAGGATAATAGAGTTATGGAAGCATTATGAAGATGCTATACACGAGGATAATAGAGTTATGGAAGTATTATGAAGATGCTATACACTAGGAATAGTGTTATGGAAGCATTATGAAGAAGCTATGCACGAGAATAATAGAGTTATGGAAGCATTATGAAGATGCTATGCACGAGGATAATAGAGTTATGGAAGTATTATGAAGGTGCTACACACTAGGATAATAGTGTTATGGAAGCATTATGAAGAAGCTATGCACAAGGATAATAGAGTTATGGAAGCATTATGAAGAAGCTATGCACAAGGATAATAGAGTTATGGAAGCATTATGAAGAAGCTATGCACGAGGATAATAGAGTTATGGAAGCATTATGAAGAAGCTATGCACGAGGATAATAGAGTTAAGGAAGCATTATAAAGAAGTTGTGAACGAGGATGATCGAGCTATAGAAGCATTATGAAGAAGCTATGCACGAGGATAATAGAGTTATGGAAGCATTATGAAGAAGCTATGCGCGAGGATAATAGAGGAAGCATTATGAAGAAGCTATGCACAAGGATAATAGAGTTATGGAAGCATTATGAAGAAGCTATGCACAAGGATAATAGAGTTATGGAAGCATTATGAAGAAGCTATGCACGAGGATAATAGAGTTATGGAAGCATTATGAAGATGCTATGCACGAGGATAATAGAGTTATGGAAGTATTATGAAGGTGCTACACACTAGGATAATAGTGTTATGGAAGCATTATGAAGAAGCTATGCACGAGGATAATAGAGTTATGGAAGCATTATGAAGAAGCTATGCACGAGGATAATAGAGTTAAGGAAGCATTATAAAGAAGTTGTGAACGAGGATGATCGAGCTATAGAAGCATTATGAAGAAGCTATGCACGAGGATAATAGAGTTATGGAAGCATTATGAAGAAGATATGCACGAGGATAATAGAGTATGAAGATGCTATACACTATTATAATAGTGTTATGGAAGCATTATGAAGAAGCTATGCACAAGGATAATAGAGTTATGGAAGCATTATGAAGAAGCTATGCACGAGGATAATAGAGTTATGGAAGCATTATGAAGAAGCTATGCACGAGGATAATAGAGTTATGGAAGCATTATGAAGAAGCTATGCACGAGGATAATAGAGTTAAGGAAGCATTATAAAGAAGTTGTGAACGAGGATGATCGAGCTATAGAAGCATTATGAAGAAGCTATGCACGAGGATAATAGAGTTATGGAAGCATTATGAAGAAGATATGCACGAGGATAATAGAGTATGAAGATGCTATACACTATTATAATAGTGTTATGGAAGCATTATGAAGAAGCTATGCACAAGGATAATAGAGTTATGGAAGCATTATGAAGAAGCTATGCACGAGGATAATAGAGTTATGGAAGCATTATGAAGAAGCTATGCACGAGGATAATAGAGTTATGGAAGCATTATGAAGATGCTATACACTATTATAATAGTGTTATGGAAGCAAGCACAAGGATAATAGAGTTATGGAAGCATTATGAAGAAACTATGCACGAGGATAATAGAGTTAAGGAAGCATTATGAAGAAGCTATGCATGAGGATAATAGAGTTATGGAAGCATTATGAGAAGCTATGCACGAGGATAATAGAGTTATGGAAGCATTATGAAGAAGCTATGTACGAGGCTAATAGAGTTATGGAAGCATTATGAAGAAGCTATGCACAAGGATAATAGAGTTAAGGAAGCATTATGAAGAAGCTATGCATGAGGATAATAGAGTTATGGAAGCATTATGAAGAAGCTATGCACGAGGATAATAGAGTTAAGGAAGCATTATAAAGAAGTTGTGAACGAGGATGATCGAGCTATAGAAGCATTATGAAGAAGCTATGCACGAGGATAATAGAGTTATGGAAGCATTATGAAGAAGCTATGCACGAGGATAATAGAGTTATGGAAGCATTATGAAGATGCTATACACTATTATAATAGTGTTATGGAAGCATTATGAAGAAGCTATGCACAAGGATAATAGAGTTATGGAAGTATTATGAAGAAGCTATGCGCGAGGATAATAGAGTTATGGAAGCATTATGAAGATGCTATACACTATTATAATAGTGTTATGGAAGCATTATGAAGAAGCTATGCACGAGGATAATAGAGTTATGGAAGCATTATGAAGAAGCTTTGCACGAGGATAATAGAGTTATGGAAGCATTATGACGAAGCTATGCACGATGATAATAGAGTTATGGAAGCATTATAAAGAAGCTATGCACAAGGATAATAGAGTTATGGAAGCATTATGAAGAAGCTATGCACGAGGATAATAGAGTTATGGAAGCATTATGAAGAAGCTATGCACGAGGGTAATAGTGTAATGGAAGCATTATGAAGAAGCTATGCACGAGGATAATAGAGTTATGGAAGCATTATGAAGAAGCAATGCACGAGGATAATAGAGTTATGGAAGCATTATGAAGAAGCAATGCACGAGGATAATAGAGTTATGGAAGCATTATGAAGAAGCAATGCACGAGGATAATAGAGTTATGGAAGCATTATGAAGAAGCTTTGCACGAGGATAATAGAGTTATGGAAGCATTATGAAGAAGCTATGCACGAGGATAATAGTGTTATGGAAGCATTATGAAGAAGCTTGCACGAGGATAATAGAGTTATGGAAGCATTATGAAGAAGCTTTGCACGAGGATAATAGAGTTATGGAAGCATTATGAAGAAGCTATGCACGATGATAATAGAGTTATGGAAGCATTATAAAGAAGCTATGCACAAGGATAATAGTGTTATGGAAGCATTATGAAGAAGCTATGCACGAGGATAATAGAGTTATGGAAGCATTATGAAGAAGCTATGCACGAGGATAATAGAGTTATGGAAGCATTATGAAGAAGCTTTGCACGAGGATAATAGAGTTATGGAAGCATTATGACGAAGCTATGCACGATGATAATAGAGTTATGGAAGCATTATAAAGAAGCTATGCACAAGGATAATAGAGTTATGGAAGCATTATGAAGAAGCTTTGCACGAGGATAATAGAGTTATGGAAGCATTATGAAGAAGCTATGCACGAGGATAATAGTGTTATGGAAGCATTATGAAGAAGCTATGCACGAGGATAATAGAGTTATGGAAGCATTATGAAGAAGCTTTGCACGAGGATAATAGAGTTATGGAAGCATTATGACGAAGCTATGCACGATGATAATAGAGTTATGGAAGCATTATAAAGAAGCTATGCACAAGGATAATAGAGTTATGGAAGCATTATGAAGAAGCTTTGCACGAGGATAATAGAGTTATGGAAGCATTATGAAGAAGCTATGCACGAGGATAATAGTGTTATGGAAGCATTATGAAGAAGCTATGCACGAGGATAATAGAGTTATGGAAGCATTATGAAGAAGCTTTGCACGAGGATAATAGAGTTATGGAAGCATTATGAAGAAGCTATGCACGATGATAATAGAGTTATGGAAGCATTATAAAGAAGCTATGCACAAGGATAATAGTGTTATGGAAGCATTATGAAGAAGCTATGCACGAGGATAATAGAGTTATGGAAGCATTATGAAGAAGCTTTGCACGAGGATAATAGAGTTATGGAAGCATTATGACGAAGCTATGCACGATGATAATAGAGTTATGGAAGCATTATGAAGAAGCTATGCACGAGGATAATAGTGTTATGGAAGCATTATGAAGAAGCTATGCACGAGGATAATAGAGTTATGGAAGCATTATGAAGAAGCTTTGCACGAGGATAATAGAGTTATGGAAGCATTATGAAGAAGCTATGCACGAGGATAATAGTGTTATGGAAGCATTATGAAGAAGCTATGCACGAGGATAATAGAGTTATGGAAGCATTATGAAGAAGCTTTGCACGAGGATAATAGAGTTATGGAAGCATTATGAAGAAGCTATGCACGATGATAATAGAGTTATGGAAGCATTATAAAGAAGCTATGCACAAGGATAATAGTGTTATGGAAGCATTATGAAGAAGCTATGCACGAGGATAATAGAGTTATGGAAGCATTATGAAGAAGCTATGCACGAGGATAATAGAGTTATGGAAGCATTATGAAGAAGCTTTGCACGAGGATAATAGAGTTATGGAAGCATTATGACGAAGCTATGCACGATGATAATAGAGTTATGGAAGCATTATAAAGAAGCTATGCACAAGGATAATAGAGTTATGGAAGCATTATGAAGAAGCTATGCACGAGGATAATAGAGTTATGGAAGCATTATGAAGACGCTATGCACGAGGATAATAGTGTTATGGAAGCATTATGAAGAAGCTATGCACGAGGATAATAGAGTTATGGAAGCATTATGAAGAAGCAATGCACGAGGATAATAGAGTTAAGGAAGCATTATAAAGAAGTTGTGAACGAGGATGATCGAGCTATGGAAGCATTATGAAGAAGCTTTGCACGAGGATAATAGAGTTATGGAAGCATTATGAAGAAGCTATGCACAAGGATAATAGAGTTATGGAAGCATTATGAAGAAGCTATGCACAAGGATAATAGTGTTATGGAAGCATTATGAAGAAGCTATGCACGAGGATAATAGAGTTATGGAAGCATTATGAAGAAGCTTTGCACGAGGATAATAGAGTTATGGAAGCATTATGAAGAAGCTATGCACGAGGATAATAGAGTTATGGAAGCATTATGAAGAAGCTATGCACAAGGATAATAGAGTTATGGAAGCATTATGAAGAAGCTATGCACGAGGATAATAGAGTTATGGAAGCATTATGAAGAAGCTTTGCACGAGGATAATAGAGTTATGGAAGCATTATGAAGAAGCTATGCACGATGATAATAGAGTTATGGAAGCATTATAAAGAAGCTATGCACGATGATAATAGTGTTATGGAAGCATTATGAAGAAGCTATGCACGAGGATAATAGAGTTATGGAAGCATTATGAATAAGCTATGCACAAGGATAATAGTGTTATGGAAGCATTATGAAGAAGCTATGCACGAGGATAATAGAGTTATGGAAGCATTATGAAGAAGCTTTGCACGAGGATAATAGAGTTATGGAAGCATTATGACGAAGCTATGCACGATGATAATAGAGTTATGGAAGCATTATAAAGAAGCTATGCACAAGGATAATAGAGTTATGGAAGCATTATGAAGAAGCTATGCACGAGGATAATAGAGTTATGGAAGCATTATGAAGAAGCTATGCACGAGGATAATAGTGTTATGGAAGCATTATGAAGAAGCTATGCACGAGGATAATAGAGTTATGGAAGCATTATGAAGAAGCAATGCACGAGGATAATAGAGTTAAGGAAGCATTATAAAGAAGTTGTGAACGAGGATGATCGAGCTATAGAAGCATTATGAAGAAGCTATGCACGAGGATAATAGAGTTATGGAAGCATTATGAAGAAGCTATGCACAAGGATAATAGTGTTATGGAAGCATTATGAAGAAGCTTTGCACGAGGATAATAGAGTTATGTAAGCATTATGAAGAAGCTATGCATGAGGATAATAGAGTTATGGAAGCATTATGAAGAAGCTATGCACGAGGATAATAGAGTTATGGAAGCATTATGAAGAAGCTTTGCACGAGGATAATAGAGTTATGGAAGCATTATGAAGAAGCTATGCACGATGATAATAGAGTTATGGAAGCATTATAAAGAAGCTATGCACAAGGATAATAGTGTTATGGAAGCATTATGAAGAAGCTATGCACGAGGATAATAGAGTTATGGAAGCATTATGAAGAAGCTATGCACGATGATAATAGAGTTATGGAAGCATTATAAAGAAGCTATGCACAAGGATAATAGTGTTATGGAAGCATTATGAAGAAGCTATGCACAAGGATAATAGTGTTATGGAAGCATTATGAAGAAGCTATGCACGAGGATAATAGAGTTATGGAAGCATTATGAAGAAGCTATGCACGATGATAATAGAGTTATGGAAGCATTATAAAGAAGCTATGCACAAGGATAATAGTGTTATGGAAGCATTATGAAGAAGCTATGCACGAGGATATGCACGAAGTGTTATGGAAGCATTATGAAGAAGCTATGCACGAGGATAATAGAGTTATGGAAGCATTATGAAGAAGCTTTGCACGAGGATAATAGAGTTATGGAAGCATTATGACGAAGCTATGCACAAGGATAATAGTGTTATGGAAGCATTATGAAGAAGCTTTGCACGAGGATAATAGAGTTATGGAAGCATTATGAAGAAGCTATGCACGATGATAATAGAGTTATGGAAGCATTATAAAGAAGCTATGCACAAGGATAATAGTGTTATGGAAGCATTATGAAGAAGCTATGCACGAGGATAATAGAGTTATGGAAGCATTATGAATAAGCTATGCACAAGGATAATAGTGTTATGGAAGCATTATGAAGAAGCTATGCACGAGGATAATAGAGTTATGGAAGCATTATGAAGAAGCTTGATAATAGAGTTATGGAAGCATTATAAAGAAGCTATGCACAAGGATAATAGAGTTATGGAAGCATTATGAAGAAGCTATGCACGAGGATAATAGAGTTATGGAAGCATTATGAAGAAGCTATGCACGAGGATAATAGTGTAATGGAAGCATTATGAAGAAGCTATGCACGAGGATAATAGAGTTATGGAAGCATTATGAAGAAGCAATGCACGAGGATAATAGAGTTATGGAAGCATTATGAATAAGCTATGCACAAGGATAATAGTGTTATGGAAGCATTATGAAGAAGCTATGCACGAGGATAATAGAGTTATGGAAGCATTATGAAGAAGCTTTGCACGAGGATAATAGAGTTATGGAAGCATTATGAAGAAGCTATGCACGATGATAATAGAGTTATGGAAGCATTATAAAGAAGCTATGCACAAGGATAATAGTGTTATGGAAGCATTATGAAGAAGCTATGCACGAGGATAATAGAGTTATGGAAGCATTATGAATAAGCTATGCACAAGGATAATAGTGTTATGGAAGCATTATGAAGAAGCTATGCACGAGGATAATAGAGTTATGGAAGCATTATGAAGAAGCTTTGCACGAGGATAATAGAGTTATGGAAGCATTATGACGAAGCTATGCACGATGATAATAGAGTTATGGAAGCATTATAAAGAAGCTATGCACAAGGATAATAGAGTTATGGAAGCATTATGAAGAAGCTATGCACGAGGATAATAGAGTTATGGAAGCATTATGAAGAAGCTATGCACGAGGATAATAGTGTTATGGAAGCATTATGAAGAAGCTATGCACGAGGATAATTGAGTTATGGAAGCATTATGAAGAAGCAATGCACGAGGATAATAGAGTTATGAAAGCATTATGAAGAAGCTATGCACGAGGATAATAGAGTTATGGAAGCATTATGAAGAAGCTTTGCACGAGGATAATAGAGTTATGGAAGCATTATGAAGAAGCTATGCACAAGGATAATAGAGTTATGGAAGCATTATGAAGAAGCTATGCACAAGGATAATAGTGTTATGGAAGCATTATGAAGAAGCTATGCACGAGGATAATAGAGTTATGGAAGCATTATGAAGAAGCTTTGCACGAGGATAATAGAGTTATGGAAGCATTATGAAGAAGCTATGCACGAGGATAATAGAGTTATGGAAGCATTATGAAGAAGCTATGCACGAGGATAATAGAGTTATGGAAGCATTATGAAGAAGCTATGCACGAGGATAATAGAGTTATGGAAGCATTATGAAGAAGCTATGCACAAGGATAATAGAGTTATGGAAGCATTATGAAGAAGCTTTGCACGAGGATAATAGAGTTATGGAAGCATTATGAAGAAGCTATGCACGAGGATAATAGAGTTATGGAAGCATTATGAAGAAGCTATGCACGAGGATAATAGAGTTATGGAAGCATTATGAAGAAGCTTTGCACGAGGATAATAGAGTTATGGAAGCATTATGAAGAAGCTATGCACGAGGATAATAGAGTTATGGAAGCATTATGAAGAAGCTTTGCACGAGGATAATAGAGTTATGGAAGCATTATGAAGAAGCTATGCACGATGATAATAGAGTTATGGAAGCATTATAAAGAAGCTGTGCACAAGGATAATAGTGTTATGGAAGCATTATGAAGAAGCTATGCACGAGGATAATAGAGTTATGGAAGCATTATGAATAAGCTATGCACAAGGATAATAGTGTTATGGAAGCATTATGAAGAAGCTATGCACGAGGATAATAGAGTTATGGAAGCATTATGAAGAAGCTTTGCACGAGGATAATAGAGTTATGGAAGCATTATGACGAAGCTATGCACGATGATAATAGAGTTATGGAAGCATTATAAAGAAGCTATGCACAAGGATAATAGAGTTATGGAAGCATTATGAAGAAGCTATGCACGAGGATAATAGAGTTATGGAAGCATTATGAAGAAGCTATGCACGAGGATAATAGTGTTATGGAAGCATTATGAAGAAGCTATGCATGAGGATAATAGTGTTATGGAAGCATTATGAAGAAGCAATGCACGAGGATAATAGAGTTAAGGAAGCATTATAAAGAAGTTGTGAACGAGGATGATCGAGCTATAGAAGCATTATGAAGAAGCTATGCACGAGGATAATAGAGTTATGGAAGCATTATGAAGAAGCTATGCAAAAGGATAATAGTGTTATGGAAGCATTATGAAGAAGCTTTGCACGAGGATAATAGAGTTATGTAAGCATTATGAAGAAGCTATGCATGAGGATAATAGAGTTATGGAAGCATTATGAAGAAGCTATGCACGAGGATAATAGAGTTATGGAAGCATTATGAAGAAGCTATGCACGAGGATAATAGAGTTATGGAAGCATTATAAAGAAGTTGTGAACGAGGATGATCGAGCTATGGAAGCATTATGAAGAAGCTTTGCACGAGGATAATAGAGTTATGGAAGCATTATGAAGAAGCTATGCACAAGGATAATAGAGTTATGGAAGCATTATGAAGAAGCTATGCACAAGGATAATAGTGTTATGGAAGCATTATGAAGAAGCTATGCACGAGGATAATAGAGTTATGGAAGCATTATGAAGAAGCTATGCACAAGGATAATAGTGTTATGGAAGCATTATGAAGAAGCTATGCACGAGGATAATAGAGTTATGGAAGCATTATGAAGAAGCTTTGCACGAGGATAATAGAGTTATGGAAGCATTATGAAGAAGCTATGCACGATGATAATAGAGTTATGGAAGCATTATAAAGAAGCTATGTACAAGGATAATAGAGTTATGGAAGCATTATGAAGAAGCTATGCACAAGGATAATAGTGTTATGGAAGCATTATGAAGAAGCTATGCACGAGGATAATGGAGTTATGGAAGCATTGCAAGAGGATAATAGAGTTATGGAAGCATTATAAAGAAGTTGTGAACGAGGATGATCGAGCTATGGAAGCATTATGAAGAAGCTTTGCACGAGGATAATAGAGTTATGGAAGCATTATGAAGAAACTATGCACAAGGATAATAGAGTTATGGAAGCATTATGAAGAAGCTATGCACGAGGATAATAGAGTTATGGAAGCATTATGAAGAAGCAATGCACGAGGATAATAGAGTTAAGGAAGCATTATAAAGAAGTTGTGAACGAGGATGATCGAGCTATAGAAGCATTATGAAGAAGCTATGCACGAGGATAATAGAGTTATGGAAGCATTATGAAGAAGCTATGCACAAGGATAATAGTGTTATGGAAGCATTATGAAGAAGCTTTGCACGAGGATAATAGAGTTATGTAAGCATTATGAAGAAGCTATGCATGAGGATAATAGAGTTATGGAAGCATTATGAAGAAGCTATGCACGAGGATAATAGAGTTATGGAAGCATTATGAAGAAGCTATGCACGAGGATAATAGAGTTATGGAAGCATTATGAAGAAGCTATGCACAAGGATAATAGAGTTATGGAAGCATTATGAAGAAGCTATGCACAAGGATAATAGTGTTATGGAAGCATTATGAAGAAGCTATGCACGAGGATAATAGAGTTATGGAGGCATTATGAAGAAGCAATGCACGAGGATAATAGAGTTAAGGAAGCATTATAAAGAAGTTGTGAACGAGGATGATCGAGCTATAGAAGCATTATGAAGAAGCTATGCACGAGGATAATAGAGTTATGGAAGCATTATGAAGAAGCTATGCACAAGGATAATAGTGTTATGGAAGCATTATGAAGAAGCTTTGCACGAGGATAATAGAGTTATGTAAGCATTATGAAGAAGCTATGCATGAGGATAATAGAGTTATGGAAGCATTATGAAGAAGCTATGCACGAGGATAATAGAGTTATGGAAGCATTATGAAGAAGCTATGCACGAGGATAATAGAGTTATGGAAGCATTATGAAGAAGCTATGCACAAGGATAATAGTGTTATGGAAGCATTATGAAGAAGCTATGCACGAGGATAATAGAGTTATGGAAGCATTATGAAGAAGCAATGCACGAGGATAATAGAGTTAAGGAAGCATTATAAAGAAGTTGTGAACGAGGATGATCGAGCTATAGAAGCATTATGAAGAAGCTATGCACGAGGATAATAGAGTTATGGAAGCATTATGAAGAAGCTATGCACGAGGATAATAGAGTTATGGAAGCATTATGAAGAAGCTATGCACAAGGATAATAGTGTTATGGAAGCATTATGAAGAAGCTTTGCACGAGGATAATAGAGTTATGTAAGCATTATGAAGAAGCTATGCATGAGGATAATAGAGTTATGGAAGCATTATGAAGAAGCTATGCACGAGGATAATAGAGTTATGGAAGCATTATGAAGAAGCTTTGCACGAGGATAATAGAGTTATGGAAGCATTATGAAGAAGCTATGCACGATGATAATAGAGTTATGGAAGCATTATAAAGAAGCTATGCACAAGGATAATAGAGTTATGGAAGCATTATGAAGAAGTTATGCTCGAGGATAATAGAGTTATGGAAGCATTATAAAGAAGTTGTGAACGAGGATGATCGAGCTATGGAAGCATTATGAAGAAGCTTTGCACGAGGGTAATAGAGTTATGGAAGCATTATGAAGAAGCTATGCACGAGGATAATAGAGTTATGGAAGCATTATGAAGAAGCAATGCACGAGGATAATAGAGTTAAGGAAGCATTATAAAGAAGTTGTGAACGAGGATGATCGAGCTATAGAAGCATTATGAAGAAGCTATGCACGAGGATAATAGAGTTATGGAAGCATTATGAAGAAGCTATGCACGAGGATAATAGAGTTATGGAAGCATTATGAAGAAGCTATGCACGAGGATAATAGAGTAATGGAAGCATTATGAAGAAGCTATGCACGAGGATAATAGAGTTATGGAAGCATTATGAAGAAGCTATGCACGAGGATAATAGAGTTATGGAAGCATTATGAAGAAGCAATGCACGAGGATAAATAGAGTTAAGGAAGCATTATAAAGAAGTTGTGAACGAGGATGATCGAGCTATAGAAGCATTATGAAGAAGCTATGCACGAGGATAATAGAGTTATGGAAGCATTATGAAGAAGCTATGCACGAGGATAATAGAGTTAAGGAAGCATTATGAAGAAGCTATGCACGAGGATAATAGAGTTATGGAAGCATTATGAAGAAGCTATGCACGAGGATAATAGAGTTATGTAAGCATTATGAAGAAGCTATGCATGAGGATAATAGAGTTATGGAAGCATTATGAAGAAGCTATGCACGAGGATAATAGAGTTATGGAAGCATTATGAAGAAGCTATGCACAAGGATAATAGTGTTATGGAAGCATTATGAAGAAGCTTTGCACGAGGATAATAGAGTTATGGAAGCATTATGAAGAAGCTATGCACGAGGATAATAGAGTTATGGAAGCATTATGAAGAAGCAATGCACGAGGATAATAGAGTTAAGGAAGCATTATAAAGAAGTTGTGAACGAGGATGATCGAGCTATAGAAGCATTATGAAGAAGCTATGCACGAGGATAATAGAGTTATGGAAGCATTATGAAGAAGCTATGCACGAGGATAATAGAGTTATGGAAGCATTATGAAGAAGCTATTCACGAGGATAATAGAGTTATGGAAGCATTATGAAGAAGCAATGCACGAGGATAATAGAGTTAAGGAAGCATTATAAAGAAGTTGTGAACGAGGATGATCGAGCTATAGAAGCATTATGAAGAAGCTATGCACGAGGATAATAGAGTTATGGAAGCATTATGAAGAAGCTATGCACGAGGATAATAGAGTTATGGAAGCATTATGAAGAAGCTATGCACAAGGATAATAGTGTTATGGAAGCATTATGAAGAAGCTTTGCACGAGGATAATAGAGTTATGGAAGCATTATGAAGAAGCTATGCACGAGGATAAAAGAGTTATGGAAGCATTATGAAGAAGCAATGCACGAGGATAATAGAGTTAAGGAAGCATTATAAAGAAGTTGTGAACGAGGATGATCGAGCTATAGAAGCATTATGAAGAAGCTATGCACGAGGATAATAGAGTTATGGAAGCATTATGAAGAAGCTATGCACGAGGATAATAGAGTTATGGAAGCATTATGAAGAAGCTATGCACGAGGATAATAGAGTTATGTAAGCATTATGAAGAAGCTATGCATGAGGATAATAGAGTTATGGAATCATTATGAAGAAGCAATGCACGAGGATAATAGAGGTATAGAAGCATTATAAAGAAGTTGTGAACGAGGATGATCGAGCTATGGAAGCATTATGAAGAAGCTTTGCACGAGGATAATAGAGTTATGGAAGCATTATGAAGAAGCTATGCACAAGGATAATAGTGTTATGGAAGCATTATGAAGAAGCTTTGCACGAGGATAATAGAGTTATGGAAGCATTATGAAGAAGCTATGCACGAGGATAATAGAGTTATGGAAGCATTATGAAGAAGCAATGCACGAGGATAATAGAGTTAAGGAAGCATTATAAAGAAGTTGTGAACGAGGATGATCGAGCTATAGAAGCATTATGAAGAAGCTATGCACGAGGATAATAGAGTTATGGAAGCATTATGAAGATGCTATGCACGAGGATAATAGAGTTATGGAAGTATTATGAAGGTGCTACACACTAGGATAATAGAGTTATGGAAGCATTATGAAGAAGCTATGCACGAGGATAATAGAGTTAAGGAAGCATTATAAAGAAGTTGTGAACGAGGATGATCGAGCTATAGAAGCATTATGAAGAAGCTATGCACGAGGATAATAGAGTTATGGAAGCATTATGAAGAAGCTATGCACGAGGATAATAGAGTTATGGAAGCATTATGAAGATGCTATACACTATTATAATAGTGTTATGGAAGCATTATGAAGAAGCTATGCACAAGGATAATAGAGTTATGGAAGCATTATGAAGAAGCTATGCACGAGGATAATAGAGTTATGGAAGCATTATGAAGAAGCTATGTACGAGGATAATAGAGTTATGGAAGCATTATGAAGATGCTATATACTATTATAATAGTGTTATGGAAGCAAGCACAAGGATAATAGAGTTATGGAAGCATTATGAAGAAGCTATGTACGAGGATAATAGAGTTATGGAAGCATTATGAAGATGCTATACACTATTATAATAGTGTTATGGAAGCATTATGAAGAAGCTATGCACAAGGATAATAGAGTTAAGGAAGCATTATGAAGAAGCTATGCATGAGGATAATAGAGTTATGGAAGCATTATGAAGAAGCTATGCACGAGGATAATAGAGTTAAGGAAGCATTATAAAGAAGTTGTGAACGAGGATGATCGAGCTATAGAAGCATTATGAAGAAGCTATGCACGAGGATAATAGAGTTATGGAAGCATTATGAAGAAGCTATGCACGAGGATAATAGAGTTATGGAAGCATTATGAAGATGCTATACACTATTATAATAGTGTTATGGAAGCATTATGAAGAAGCTATGCACAAGGATAATAGAGTTATGGAAGTATTATGAAGAAGCTATGCGCGAGGATAATAGAGTTATGGAAGCATTATGAAGATGCTATACACTATTATAATAGTGTTATGGAAGCATTATGAAGAAGCTATGCACGAGGATAATAGAGTTATGGAAGCATTATGAAGAAGCTATGCACGAGGATAATAGAGTTATGGAAGCATTATGAAGAAGCTATGCACGAGGATAATAGAGTTATGGAAGCATTATGAAGAAGCTATGCACGAGGATAATAGAGTTATGGAAGCATTATAAAGAAGTTGTGAACGAGGATGATCGAGCTATGGAAGCATTATGAAGAAGCTATGCACAAGGATAATAGAGTTATGGAAGCATTATGAAGAAGCTATGCACAAGGATAATAGAGTTATGGAAGCATTATGAAGAAGCTATGCACGAGGATAATAGAGTTATGGAAGCATTATAAAGAAGTTGTGAACGAGGATGATCGAGCTATGGAAGCATTATGAAGAAGCTATGCACAAGGATAATAGAGTTATGGAAGCATTATGAAGAAGCTATGCACGAGGATAATAGAGTTATGGAAGCATTATAAAGAAGTTGTGAACGAGGATGATCGAGCTATGGAAGCATTATGAAGAAGCTATGCACGAGGATAATAGAGTTATGGAAGCATTATGAAGAAGCTATGCACAAGGATAATAGTGTTATGGAAGCATTATGAAGAAGCTATGCACGAGGATAATAGAGTTATGGAAGCATTATGAAGAAGCTTTGCACGAGGATAATAGAGTTATGGAAGCATTATGAAGAAGCTATGCACGAGGATAATAGAGTTATGGAAGCATTATGAAGAAGCTATGCAAGAGGATAATAGAGTTATGGAAGCATTATAAAGAAGTTGTGAACGAGGATGATCGAGCTATGGAAGCATTATGAAGAAGCTTTGCACGAGGATAATAGAGTTATGGAAGCATTATGAAGAAGCTATGCACAAGGATAATAGAGTTATGGAAGCATTATGAAGAAGCTATGCACAAGGATAATAGTGTTATGGAAGCATTATGAAGAAGCTATGCACGAGGATAATAGAGTTATGGAAGCATTATGAAGAAGCTATGCACAAGGATAATAGTGTTATGGAAGCATTATGAAGAAGCTATGCACGAGGATAATAGAGTTATGGAAGCATTATGAAGAAGCTTTGCACGAGGATAATAGAGTTATGGAAGCATTATGAAGAAGCTATGCACGATGATAATAGAGTTATGGAAGCATTATAAAGAAGCTATGCACAAGGATAATAGAGTTATGGAAGCATTATGAAGAAGCTATGCACGAGGATAATAGAGTTATGGAAGCATTATAAAGAAGTTGTGAACGAGGATGATCGAGCTATAGAAGCATTATGAAGAAGCTTTGCACGAGGATAATAGAGTTATGGAAGCATTATGAAGAAGCTATGCACAAGGATAATAGTGTTATGGAAGCATTATGAAGAAGCTATGCACGAGGATAATAGAGTTATGGAAGCATTATGAAGAAGCAATGCACGAGGATAATAGAGTTAAGGAAGCATTATAAAGAAGTTGTGAACGAGGATGATCGAGCTATAGAAGCATTATGAAGAAGCTATGCACGAGGATAATAGAGTTATGGAAGCATTATGAAGAAGCTATGCACGAGGATAATAGAGTTATGGAAGCATTATGAAGAAGCTATGCACAAGGATAATAGTGTTATGGAAGCATTATGAAGAAGCTTTGCACGAGGATAATAGAGTTATGTAAGCATTATGAAGAAGCTATGCATGAGGATAATAGAGTTATGGAAGCATTATGAAGAAGCTATGCACGAGGATAATAGAGTTATGGAAGCATTATGAAGAAGCTTTGCACGAGGATAATAGAGTTATGGAAGCATTATGAAGAAGCTATGCACGATGATAATAGAGTTATGGAAGCATTATAAAGAAGCTATGCACAAGGATAATAGAGTTATGGAAGCATTATGAAGAAGCTATGCACGAGGATAATAGAGTTATGGAAGCATTATAAAGAAGCTATGCACGAGGATAATAGAGTTATGGAAGCATTATGAAGAAGTTATGCTCGAGGATAATAGAGTTATGGAAGCATTATAAAGAAGTTGTGAACGAGGATGATCGAGCTATGGAAGCATTATGAAGAAGCTTTGCACGAGGATAATAGAGTTATGGAAGCATTATGAAGAAGCTATGCACAAGGATAATAGAGTTATGGAAGCATTATGAAGAAGCTATGCACAAGGATAATAGAGTTATGGAAGCATTATGAAGAAGCTATGCACAAGGATAATAGAGTTATGGAAGCATTATAAAGAAGCTATGCACAAGGATAATAGAGTTATGGAAGCATTATGAAGAAGCTATGCACGAGGATAATAGAGTTATAGAAGCATTATAAAGAAGTTGTGAACGAGGATGATCGAGCTATGGAAGCATTATGAAGAAGCTTTGCACGAGGATAATAGAGTTATGGAAGCATTATGAAGAAGCTATGCACAAGGATAATAGAGTTATGGAAGCATTATGAAGAAGCTATGCACAAGGATAATAGAGTTATGGAAGCATTATGAAGAAGCTATGCACAAGGATAATAGTGTTATGGAAGCATTATGAAGAAGCTATGCACGAGGATAATAGAGTTAAGGAAGCATTATAAAGAAGTTGTGAACGAGGATGATCGAGCTATAGAAGCATTATGAAGAAGCTATGCACGAGGATAATAGAGTTATGGAAGCATTATGAAGAAGCTATGCACGAGGATAATAGAGTTATGGAAGCATTATGAAGAAGCTATGCACAAGGATAATAGTGTTATGGAAGCATTATGAAGAAGCTTTGCACGAGGATAATAGAGTTATGGAAGCATTATGAAGAAGCTATGCACGAGGATAATAGAGTTATGGAAGCATTATGAAGAAGCAATGCACGAGGATAATAGAGTTAAGGAAGCATTATAAAGAAGTTGTGAACGAGGATGATCGCGCTATAGAAGCATTATGAAGAAGCTATGCACGAGGATAATAGAGTTATGGAAGCATTATGAAGAAGCTATGCACGAGGATAATAGAGTTATGGAAGCATTATGAAGAAGCTATGCACGAGGATAATAGAGTTATGTAAGCATTATGAAGAAGCTATGCATGAGGATAATAGAGTTATGGAAGCATTATGAAGAAGCAATGCACGAGGATAATAGAGTTATAGAAGCATTATAAAGAAGTTGTGAACGAGGATGATCGAGCTATGGAAGCATTATGAAGAAGCTTTGCACGAGGATAATAGAGTTATGGAAGCATTATGAAGAAGCTATGCACAAGGATAATAGTGTTATGGAAGCATTATGAAGAAGCTTTGCACGAGGATAATAGAGTTATGGAAGCATTATGAAGAAGCTATGCACGAGGATAATAGAGTTATGGAAGCATTATGAAGAAGCTATGCACAAGGATAATAGTGTTATGGAAGCATTATGAAGAAGCTTTGCACGAGGATAATAGAGTTATGGAAGCATTATGAAGAAGCTATGCACGAGGATAATAGAGTTATGGAAGCATTATGAAGAAGCAATGCACGAGGATAATAGAGTTAAGGAAGCATTATAAAGAAGTTGTGAACGAGGATGATCGAGCTATAGAAGCATTATGAAGAAGCTATGCACGAGGATAATAGAGTTATGGAAGCATTATGAAGAAGCTATGCACGAGGATAATAGAGTTATGGAAGCATTATGAAGAAGCTATGCACGAGGATAATAGAGTTATGTAAGCATTATGAAGAAGCTATGCATGAGGATAATAGAGTTATGGAAGCATTATGAAGAAGCAATGCACGAGGATAATAGAGTTATAGAAGCATTATAAAGAAGTTGTGAACGAGGATGATCGAGCTATGGAAGCATTATGAAGAAGCTTTGCACGAGGATAATAGAGTTATGGAAGCATTATGAAGAAGCTATGCACAAGGATAATAGAGTTATGGAAGCATTATGAAGAAGCTATGCACAAGGATAATAGAGTTATGGAAGCATTATGAAGAAGCTATGCACAAGGATAATAGTGTTATGGAAGCATTATGAAGAAGCTATGCACGAGGATAATAGAGTTATGGAAGCATTATGAAGAAGCAATGCACGAGGATAATAGAGTTAAGGAAGCATTATAAAGAATTTGTGAACGAGGATGATCGAGCTATAGAAGCATTATGAAGAAGCTATGCACGAGGATAATAGAGTTATGGAAGCATTATGAAGAAGCTATGCACGAGGATAATAGAGTTATGGAAGCATTATGAAGAAGCTATGCACAAGGATAATAGTGTTATGGAAGCATTATGAAGAAGCTTTGCACGAGGATAATAGAGTTATGGAAGCATTATGAAGAAGCTATGCACGATGATAATAGAGTTATGGAAGCATTATGAAGAAGCTTTGCACGAGGATAATAGAGTTATGGAAGCATTATGAAGAAGCTATGCACGATGATAATAGAGTTATGGAAGCATTATAAAGAAGCTATGCACAAGGAGTTATGGAAGCATTATGAAGGAGCTATACACGAGGATAATATTGTTATGGAAGCATTATGAAGAAGCTATGCACGAGGATAATAGAGTTATGGAAGCATTAAGAAGAAGCTATGCAAGAGGATAATAGAGTTATGGAAGTATTATGAAGAAGCTATACACGAGGATAATATTGTTATGGAAGCATTATGAAGAAGCTATGCACAAGGATAATAGAGTTATGGAAGCATTATGAAGAAGCTATGCACAAGGATAATAGAGTTATGGAAGCATTATGAAGAAGCTATGCACAAGGATAATAGAGTTATGGAAGCATTATGAAGAAGCTATGCACGAGGATAATAGAGTTATGGAAGCATTAAGAAGAAGCTTTGCACGAGGATAATAGAGTTATGGAAACATTATGAAGAAGCTATGCACGAGGATAATAGAGTTATGGAAGCATTATGAAGAAGCTTTGCACGAGGATAATAGAGTTATGGAAGCATTATGAAGAAGCTATGCACGATGATAATAGAGTTATGGAAGCATTATAAAGAAGCTATGCACAAGGATAATAGAGTTATGGAAGCATTATGAAGAAGCTATGCACGAGGATAATAGAGTTATGGAAGCATTATAAAGAAGCTATGCACAAGGATAATAGAGTTATGGAAGCATTATGAAGAAGTTATGCTCGAGGATAATAGAGTTATGGAAGCATTATAAAGAAGTTGTGAACGAGGATGATCGAGCTATGGAAGCATTATGAAGAAGCTTTGCACGAGGATAATAGAGTTATGGAAGCATTATGAAGAAGCTATGCACAAGGATAATAGAGTTATGGAAGCATTATGAAGAAGCTATGCACAAGGATAATAGAGTTATGGAAGCATTATGAAGAAGCTATGCACAAGGATAATAGAGTTATGGAAGCATTATGAAGAAGCTATGCACAAGGATAATAGAGTTATAGAAGCATTATAAAGAAGTTGTGAACGAGGATGATCGAGCTATGGAAGCATTATGAAGAAGCTTTGCACGAGGATAATAGAGTTATGGAAGCATTATGAAGAAGCTATGCACAAGGATAATAGAGTTATGGAAGCATTATGAAGAAGCTATGCACAAGGATAATAGAGTTATGGAAGCATTATGAAGAAGCTATGCACAAGGATAATAGTGTTATGGAAGCATTATGAAGAAGCTATGCACGAGGATAATAGAGTTAAGGAAGCATTATAAAGAAGTTGTGAACGAGGATGATCGAGCTATAGAAGCATTATGAAGAAGCTATGCACGAGGATAATAGAGTTATGGAAGCATTATGAAGAAGCTATGCACGAGGATAATAGAGTTATGGAAGCATTATGAAGAAGCTATGCACAAGGATAATAGTGTTATGGAAGCATTATGAAGAAGCTTTGCACGAGGATAATAGAGTTATGGAAGCATTATGAAGAAGCTATGCACGAGGATAATAGAGTTATGGAAGCATTATGAAGAAGCAATGCACGAGGATAATAGAGTTAAGGAAGCATTATGAAGAAGCTATGCACGAGGATAATAGAGTTATGTAAGCATTATGAAGAAGCTATGCATGAGGATAATAGAGTTATGGAAGCATTATGAAGAAGCAATGCACGAGGATAATAGAGTTATAGAAGCATTATAAAGAAGTTGTGAACGAGGATGATCGAGCTATGGAAGCATTATGAAGAAGCTTTGCACGAGGATAATAGAGTTATGGAAGCATTATGAAGAAGCTATGCACGAGGATAATAGAGTTATGGAAGCATTATGAAGAAGCAATGCACGAGGATAATAGAGTTATGTAAGCATTATGAAGAAGCTATGCATGAGGATAATAGAGTTATGGAAGCATTATGAAGAAGCTTTGCACGAGGATAATAGAGTTATGGAAGCATTATGAAGAAGCTATGCACGAGGATGATCGAGCTATAGAAGCATTATGAAGAAGCTATGCACGAGGATAATAGAGTTATGGAAGCATTATGAAGAAGCTATGCACGAGGATAATAGAGTTATGGAAGCATTATGAAGAAGCTATGCACGAGGATAATAGAGTTATGTAAGCATTATGAAGAAGCTATGCATGAGGATAATAGAGTTATGGAAGCATTATGAAGAAGCAATGCACGAGGATAATAGTTATAGAAGCATTATAAAGAAGTTGTGAACGAGGATGATCGAGCTATGGAAGCATTATGAAGAAGCTTTGCACGAGGATAATAGAGTTATGGAAGCATTATGAAGAAGCTATGCACAAGGATAATAGTGTTATGGAAGCATTATGAAGAAGCTTTGCACGAGGATAATAGAGTTATGGAAGCATTATGAAGAAGCTTTGCACGAGGATAATAGAGTTATGGAAGCATTATGAAGAAGCTATGCACGAGGATGATCGAGCTATAGAAGCATTATGAAGAAGCTATGCACGAGGATAATAGAGTTATGGAAGCATTATGAAGAAGCTATGCACGAGGATAATAGAGTTATGGAAGCATTATGAAGAAGCTATGCACGAGGATAATAGAGTTATGTAAGCATTATGAAGAAGCTATGCATGAGGATAATAGAGTTATGGAAGCATTATGAAGAAGCAATGCACGAGGATAATAGAGTTATAGAAGCATTATAAAGAAGTTGTGAACGAGGATGATCGAGCTATAGAAGCATTATGAAGAAGCTATGCACGAGGATAATAGAGTTATGGAAGCATTATGAAGAAGCTTTGCACGGGGATAATAGAGTTATGGAAGCATTATGAAGAAGCTATGCACGAGGATGATCGAGCTATAGAAGCATTATGAAGAAGCTATGCACGAGGATAATAGAGTTATGGAAGCATTATGAACAAGCTATGCACGAGGATAATAGAGTTATGGAAGCATTATGAAGAAGCTATGCACGAGGATAATAGAGTTATGTAAGCATTATGAAGAAGCTATGCATGAGGATAATAGAGTTATGGAAGCATTATGAAGAAGCAATGCACGAGGATAATAGAGTTATAGAAGCATTATAAAGAAGTTGTGAACGAGGATGATCGAGCTATGGAAGCATTATGAAGAAGCTTTGCACGAGGATAATAGAGTTATGGAAGCATTATGAAGAAGCTATGCACAAGGATAATAGTGTTATGGAAGCATTATGAAGAAGCTTTGCACGAGGATAATAGAGTTATGGAAGCATTATGAAGAAGCTATGCACGAGGATAATAGAGTTATGGAAGCATTATGAAGAAGCAATGCACGAGGATAATAGAGTTAAGGAAGCATTATAAAGAAGTTGTGAACGAGGATGATCGAGCTATAGAAGCATTATGAAGAAGCTATGCACGAGGATAATAGAGTTATGGAAGCATTATGAAGAAGCTATGCACGAGGATAATAGAGTTATGGAAGCATTATGAAGAAGCTATGCACGAGGATAATAGAGTTATGTAAGCATTATGAAGAAGCTATGCATGAGGATAATAGAGTTATGGAAGCATTATGAAGAAGCAATGCACGAGGATAATAGAGTTAAGGAAGCATTATAAAGAAGTTGTGAACGAGGATGATCGAGCTATAGAAGCATTATGAAGAAGCTATGCACGAGGATAATAGAGTTATGGAAGCATTATGAAGAAGCTATGCACGAGGATAATAGAGTTATGGAAGCATTATGAAGAAGCTATGCACGAGGATAATAGAGTTATGTAAGCATTATGAAGAAGCTATGCATGAGGATAATAGAGTTATGGAAGCATTATGAAGAAGCAATGCACGAGGATAATAGAGTTATAGAAGCATTATAAAGAAGTTGTGAACGAGGATGATCGAGCTATGGAAGCATTATGAAGAAGCTTTGCACGAGGATAATAGAGTTATGGAAGCATTATGAAGAAGCTATGCACAAGGATAATAGAGTTATGGAAGCATTATGAAGAAGCTATGCACAAGGATAATAGTGTTATGGAAGCATTATGAAGAAGCTATGCACGAGGATAATAGAGTTATGGAAGCATTATGAAGAAGCAATGCACGAGGATAATAGAGTTAAGGAAGCATTATAAAGAAGTTGTGAACGAGGATGATCGAGCTATAGAAGCATTATGAAGAAGCTATGCACGAGGATAATAGAGTTATGGAAGCATTATGAAGAAGCTATGCACGATGATAATAGAGTTATGGAAGCATTATGAAGAAGCTATACACGAGGATAATAGGGTTATGGAAGCATTATGAAGAAGCTGTACACGAGGATAATAGAGTTATGGAAGCATTATGAAGAAGCAATGCACGAGGATAATAGAGTTATAGAAGCATTATAAAGAAGTTGTGAACGAGGATGATCGAGCTATGGAAGCATTATGAAGAAGCTTTGCACGAGGATAATAGAGTTATGGAAGCATTATGAAGAAGCTATGCACAAGGATAATAGAGTTATGGAAGCATTATGAAGAAGCTATGCACAAGGATAATAGTGTTATGGAAGCATTATGAAGAAGCTATGCACGAGGATAATAGAGTTATGGAAGCATTATGAAGAAGCAATGCACGAGGAAAATAGAGTTAAGGAAGCATTATAAAGAAGTTGTGAACGAGGATGATCGAGCTATAGAAGCATTATGAAGAAGCTATGCACGAGGATAATAGAGTTATGGAAGCATTATGAAGAAGCTATGCACGATGATAATAGAGTTATGGAAGCATTATGAAGAAGCTATACACGAGGATAATAGGGTTATGGAAGCATTATGAAGAAGCTGTACACGAGGATAATAGAGTTATGGAAGCATTATGAAGAAGCTATGCACGAGGATAATGGAGTTATGGAAGCATTAAGAAGAAGCTATGCAAGAGGATAATAGAGTTATGGAAGTATTATGAAGAAGCTATACACGAGGATAATATTGTTATGGAAGCATTATGAAGAAGCTATGCACAAGGATAATAGAGTTATGGAAGCATTAGGAAGTAGTTGTGAACGAGGATGATCGAGCTATGGAAGCATTATGAAGAAGCTATGCACGATGATAATAGAGTTATGGAAGCATTATAAAGAAGCTATGCACAAGGATAATAGAGTTATGGAAGCATTATGAAGAAGCTATGCACGAGGATAATGGAGTTATGGAAGCATTAAGAAGAAGCTATGCAAGAGGATAATAGAGTTATGGAAGTATTATGAAGAAGCTATACACGAGGATAATATTGTTATGGAAGCATTATGAAGAAGCTATGCACAAGGATAATAGAGTTATGGAAGCATTAGGAAGTAGTTGTGAACGAGGATGATCGAGCTATGGAAGCATTATGAAGAAGCTATGCACGATGATAATAGAGTTATGGAAGCATTATAAAGAAGCTATGCACAAGGATAATAGAGTTATGGAAGCATTATGAAGAAGCTATGCACGAGGATAATAGAGTTATGGAAATATTATGAAGAAGCTATGCACGAGGATAATAGAGTTATGGAAGCATTATGAAGAAGTTGTGAGCGAGGATGATCGAGCTTTAGAAGCATTATGAAGAAGCTTTGCGCGAGGATAATAGGGTTATGGAAGCATTATGAAGAAGCTGTACACGAGGATAATAGAGTTATGGAAGCATTATGAAGAAGCTATGCACAAGGATAATAGAGTTATGGAAGCATTATGAAGAAGCTATGCACAAGGATAATAGAGTTATGGAAGCATTATGAAGAAGCTATGCACGAGGATAATAGAGTTAAGGAAGCATTATAAAGAAGTTGTGAGCGAGGATGATCGAGCTATAGAAGCATTATGAAGAAGCTTTGCGCGAGGATAATAGAGTTATGGAAGCATTATGAAGAAGCTATGCACAAGGATAATAGAGTTATGGAAGCATTATGAAGAAGCTATGCACGAGGATAATAGAGTTATGGAAGCATTATGAAGAAGCTAAGCACGAGGATAATAGAGTTATGGAAGCATTATGAAGAAGCTATGCACGAGGATAATAGAGTTATGGAAGCATTATGAAGAAGCTATGCAAGAGGATAATAGAGTTATGGAAGTATTATGAAGAAGCTATACACTAGGATAATAGTGTTATGGAAGCATTATAAAGAAGTTGTGAACGAGGATGATCGAGCTATAGAAGCATTATGAAGAAGCACGAGGATTATAGATTTATGGAAGTATTATGAATATGCTATACACTAGGATAATAGTGTTATGGAAGCATTATGAAGAAGCTATGCACAAGGATAATAGAGTTGTGGAAGCATTATGAAGAAGCTATGCACAAGGATAATAGAGTAATGGAAGCATTATGAAGAAGCTATGCACGAGGATAATAGAGTTATGGAAGCATTATGAAGAAGCTATGCACGAGGATAATAGAGTTATGGAAGCATTATGAAGAAGGATAATAGAGTTGCACAAGGATAATAGAGTTATGGAAGCATTATGAAGAAGCTATGCACGAGGATAATAGAGTTATGGAAGCATTATGAAGAAGCTATGCACGAGGATAATAGAGTTAAGGAAGCATTATAAAGAAGTTGTGAACGAGGATGATCGAGCTATAGAAGCATTATGAAGAAGCTATGCACGAGGATAATAGAGTTATGGAAGCATTATGAAGAAGCTATGCACGAGGATAATAGAGTTATGGAAGCATTATGAAGAAGCTATGCACGAGGATAATAGAGTTAAGGAAGCATTATAAAGAAGTTGTGAACGAGGATGATCGAGCTATAGAAGCATTATGAAGAAGCTATGCTCGAGGAGAATAGAGTTATGGAAGCATTATGAAGAAGCTATGCACGAGGATAATAGTGTTATGGAAGCATTATGAAGAAGCTATGCACGAGGATAATAGAGTTAAGGAAGCATTATAAAGAAGTTGTGAACGAGGATGATCGAGCTATAGAAGCATTATGAAGAAGCTATGCACGAGGATAATAGAGTTATGGAAGCATTATGAAGAAGCTATGCACGAGGATAATAGAGTTATGGAAGCATTATGAAGAAGCGAGGATAATAGTGTTATGGAAGCATTATGAAGAAGCTATGCACAAGGATAATAGAGTTATGGAAGCATTATGAAGAAGCTATGCACGAGGATAATAGAGTTAAGGAAGCATTATAAAGAAGTTGTGAACGAGGATGATCGAGCTATAGAAGCATTATGAAGAAGCTATGCACGAGGATAATAGAGTTATGGAAGCATTATGAAGAAGCTATGCACGAGGATAATAGTGTTATGGAAGCATTATGAAGAAGCTATGCACGAGGATAATAGAGTTAAGGAAGCATTATAAAGAAGTTGTGAACGAGGATGATCGAGCTATAGAAGCATTATGAAGAAGCTATGCACGAGGATAATAGAGTTATGGAAGCATTATGAAGAAGCTATGCACGAGGATAATAGAGTTATGGAAGCATTATGAAGAAGCGAGGATAATAGTGTTATGGAAGCATTATGAAGAAGCTATGCACAAGGATAATAGAGTTATGGAAGCATTATGAAGAAGCTATGCACAAGGATAATAGAGTTATGGAAGCATTATAAAGAAGTTGTGAACGAGGATGATCGAGCTATAGAAGCATTATGAAGAAGCTATGCACGAGGATAATAGATTTATGGAAGTATTATGAATATGCTACACACTAGGATAATAGTATTATGGAAGCATTATGAAGAAGCCATGCACAAGGATAATAGAGTTATGGAAGCATTATGAAGAAGCTATACACGAGGATAATAGAGTTATGGAAGCATTATGAAGAAGCTATGCACGAGGATAATAGAGTTAAGGAAGCATTATAAAGAAGTTGTGAACGAGGATGATCGAGCTATAGAAGCATTATGAAGAAGCTATGCACGAGGAGAATAGAGTTATGGAAGCATTATGAAGAAGCTATGCACGAGGATAATAGAGTTATGGAAGCATTATGAAGAAGCTATGCACGAGGATAATAGTGTTATGGAAGCATTATGAAGAAGCTATGCACGAGGATAATAGAGTTAAGGAAGCATTATAAAGAAGTTGTGAACGAGGATGATCGAGCTATAGAAGCATTATGAAGAAGCTGTGCACGAGGATAATAGAGTTATGGAAGAAGCTATGCACGAGGATAATAGAGTTATGGAAGCATTATGAAGAAGCTATGCACGAGGATAATAGTGTTATGGAAGCATTATGAAGAAGCTATGCACAAGGATAATAGAGTTATGGAAGCATTATGAAGAAGCTATGCACAAGGATAATAGAGTTATGGAAGCATTATAAAGAAGTTGTGAACGAGGATGATCGAGCTATAGAAGCATTATGAAGAAGCTATGCACGAGGATAATAGATTTATGGAAGTATTATGAATATGCTATACACTAGGATAATAGTGTTATGGAAGCATTATGAAGAAGCTATGCACAAGGATAATAGAGTTATGGAAGCATTATGAAGAAGCTATGCAAGAGGATAATAGAGTTATGGAAGTATTATGAAGAAGCTATACACTAGGATAATAGTGTTATGGAAGCATTATAAAGAAGTTGTGAACGAGGATGATCGAGCTATAGAAGCATTATGAAGAAGCTATGCACGAGGATAATAGATTTATGGAAGTATTATGAATATGCTATACACTAGGATAATAGTGTTATGGAAGCATTATGAAGAAGCTATGCACAAGGATAATAGAGTTGTGGAAGCATTATGAAGAAGCTATGCACGAGGATAATAGAGTTATGGAAGCATTATGAAGAAGCTATGCACGAGGATAATAGAGTTATGGAAGCATTATGAAGAAGGATAATAGAGTTGCACAAGGATAATAGAGTTATGGAAGCATTATGGAGAAGCTATGCAAGAGGATTATAGAGTTATGGAAGCATTATGAAGAAGCTATGCACGAGGATAATAGAGTTAAGGAAGCATTATAAAGAAGTTGTGAACGAGGATGATCGAGCTATAGAAGCATTATGAAGAAGCTATGCACGAGGATAATAGAGTTATGGAAGTATTATGAAGAAGCTATGCACGAGGATAATAGAGTTATGGAAGCATTATGAAGAAGCTATGCACGAGGATAATAGAGTTAAGGAAGCATTATAAAGAAGTTGTGAACGAGGATGATCGAGCTATAGAAGCATTATGAAGAAGCTATGCACGAGGATGATCGAGCTATAGAAGCATTATGAAGAAGCTATGCACAAGGATAATAGAGTTATGGAAGCATTATGAAGAAGCTATGCACGAGGATAATAGAGTTATGGAAGCATTATGAAGAAGCTATGCACGAGGATAATAGAGTTAAGGAAGCATTATAAAGAAGTTGTGAACGAGGATGATCGAGCTATAGAAGCATTATGAAGAAGCTATGCACGAGGATAATGGAGTTATGGAAGCATTATGGAGAAGCTATGCACGAGGATAATAGAGTTATGGAAGCATTATGAAGAAGCTATGCACGAGGATAATAGTGTTATGGAAGCATTATGAAGAAGCTATGCACAAGGATAATAGAGTTATGGAAGCATTATGAAGAAGCTATGCACGAGGATAATAGACTTATGGAAGCATTATAAAGAAGTTGTGAACGAGGATGATCGAGCTATAGAAGCATTATGAAGAAGCTATGCACGAGGAGAATAGAGTTATGGAAGCATTATGAAGAAGCTATGCACGAGGATAATAGAGTTATGGAAGCATTATGAAGAAGCTATGCACGAGGATAATAGAGTTATGGAAGCATTATAAAGAAGTTGTGAACGAGGATGATCGAGCTATAGAAGCATTATGAAGAAGCTATGCACGAGGAGAATAGAGTTATGGAAGCATTATGAAGAAGCTATGCACGAGGATAATAGAGTTAAGGAAGCATTATAAAGAAGTTGTGAACGAGGATGATCGAGCTATAGAAGCATTATGAAGAAGCTATGCACGAGGATAATAGAGTTATGGAAGCATTATGAAGAAGCTATGCACGAGGATAATAGAGTTATGGAAGCATTATGAAGAAGCTATGCACGAGGATAATAGTGTTATGGAAGCATTATGAAGAAGCTATGCACAAGGATAATAGAGTTATGGAAGCATTATGAAGAAGCTATGCACGAGGATAATAGAGTTATGGAAGCATTATAAAGAAGTTGTGAACGAGGATGATCGAGCATTATGAAGAAGCTATGCACGAGGATAATAGAGTTATGGAAGTATTATGAAGAAGCTATGCACGAGGATAATAGAGTTATGGAAGCATTATAAAGAAGTTGTGAACGAGGATGATCGAGCTATAGAAGCATTATGAAGAAGCTATGCACGAGGAGAATAGAGTTATGGAAGCATTATGAAGAAGCTATGCACGAGGATAATAGAGTTATGGAAGCATTATGAAGAAGCTATGCACGAGGATAATAGTGTTATGGAAGCATTATGAAGAAGCTATGCACGAGGATAATAGAGTTAAGGAAGCATTATAAAGAAGTTGTGAACGAGGATGATCGAGCTATAGAAGCATTATGAAGAAGCTATGCACGAGGATAATAGAGTTATGGAAGCATTATGAAGAAGCTATGCACGAGGATAATAGAGTTATGGAAGCATTATGAAGAAGCTATGCACGAGGATAATAGAGTTATGGAAGCATTATGAAGAAGCTATGCACGAGGATAATAGAGTTATGGAAGTATTATGAAGAAGCTATGCACGAGGATAATAGAGTTATGGAAGCATTATAAAGAAGTTGTGAACGAGGATGATCGAGCTATAGAAGCATTATGAAGAAGCTATGCACGAGGAGAATAGAGTTATGGAAGCATTATGAAGAAGCTATGCACGAGGATAATAGAGTTATGGAAGCATTATGAAGAAGCTATGCACGAGGATAATAGTGTTATGGAAGCATTATGAAGAAGCTATGCACAAGGATAATAGAGTTATGGAAGCACTATGAAGAAGCTATGCACAAGGATAATAGAGTTATGTAAGCATTATGAAGAAGCTATGCACGAGGATAATAGAGTTATGGAAGCATTATAAAGAAGTTGTGAACGAGGATGATCGAGCTATGGAAGCATTATGAAGAAGCTTTGCACGAGGATAATAGAGTTATGGAAGCATTATGAAGAAGCTATGCACAAGGATAATAGAGTTATGTAAGCATTATGAAGAAGCTATGCACGAGGATAATAGAGTTAAGGAAGCATTATAAAGAAGTTGTGAACGAGGATGATCGAGCTATAGAAGCATTATGAAGAAGCTTTGCACGAGGATAATAGAGTTATGGAAGCATTATGAAGAAGCTATGCACGAGGATAATGGAGTTATGGAAGCATTAAGAAGAAGCTATGCAAGAGGATAATAGAGTTAAGGAAGCATTATGAAGAAGCTATGCACGAGGATAATAGAGTTAAGGAAGCATTATAAAGAAGTTGTGAACGAGGATGATCGATCTATAGAAGCATTATGAAGAAGCTATGCACGAGGATAATAGAGTTATGGAAGTATTATGAAGATGCTATACACTAGGATAATAGTGTTATGGAAGCATTATGAAGAAGCTATGCACAAGGATAATAGAGTTATGGAAGCATTATGAAGAAGCTATGCACAAGGATAATAGAGTTATGGAAGCATTATGAAGAAGCTATGCACGAGGATAATAGAGTTATGAAAGCATTATGAAGAAGCTATGCACGAGGATAATAGAGTTATGGAAGCATAATGAAGAAGCTATGCACGAGGATAATAGAGTTAAGGAAGCATTATAAAGAAGTTGTGAACGAGGATGATCGAGCTATAGAAGCATTATGAAGAAGCTATGCACGAGGATAATAGAGTTATGGAAGCATTATAAAGAAACTATGCACGAGGATAATAGAGTTATGGAAGCATTATAAAGAAGTTGTGAACGAGGATGATCGAGCTATGGAAGCATTATGAAGAAGCTTTGCACGAGGATAATAGAGTTATGGAAGCATTATGAAGAAGCTATGCACAAGGATAATAGAGTTATGGAAGCATTATGAAGAAGCTATGCACGAGGATAATAGAGTTATGGAAGCATTATGAAGAAGCTATGCACGAGGATAATAGAGTTAAGGAAGCATTATAAAGAAGTTGTGAACGAGGATGATCGAGCTATAGAAGCATTATGAAGAAGCTATGCACGAGGATAATAGAGTTATGGAAGCATTACGAAGAAGCTATGCACGAGGATAATAGAGTTATGGAAGCATTATGAAGAAGCTATGCACGAGGATAATAGAGTTATGGAAGCATTATGAAGAAGCTATGCACGAGGATTATAGAGTTATGGAAGTATTATGAAAATGCTATACACTAGGATAATAGTGTTATGGAAGCATTATGAAGAAGCTATGCACAAGGATAATAGAGTTATGGAAGCATTATGAAGAAGCTATGCACGAGGATAATAGAGTTATGGAAGCATTATGAAGAAGCTATGCACGAGGATAATAGAGTTATGGAAGCATTATAAAGAAGTTGTGAGCGAGGATGATCGAGCTATAGAAGCATTATGAAGAAGCTATGCACGAGGATTATAGAGTTATGGAAGTATTATGAAAATGCTATACACTAGGATAATAGTGTTATGGAAGCATTATGAAGAAGCTATGCACAAGGATAATAGAGTTATGGAAGCATTATGAAGAAGCTATGCACGAGGATAATAGAGTTATGGAAGCATTATGAAGAAGCTATGCACGAGGATAATAGAGTTATGGAAGCATTATAAAGAAGTTGTGAGCGAGGATGATCGAGCTATAGAAGCATTATGAAGAAGCTTTGCGCGAGGATAATAGAGTTATGGAAGCACTATGAAGAAGCTATGCACAAGGATAATAGAGTTATGGACGCATTATGAAGAAGCTATGCACGAGGATAATAGAGTTAAGGAAGCATTATAAAGAAGTTGTGAACGAGGATGATCGAGCTATAGAAGCATTATGAAGAAGCTATGCACGAGGATAATAGAGTTATGGAAGTATTATGAAGATGCTATACACTAGGATAATAGTGTTATGGAAGCATTATGAAGAAGCTATGCACAAGGATAATAGAGTTATGGAAGCATTATGAAGAAGCTATGCACAAGGATAATAGAGTTATGGAAGCATTATGAAGAAGCTATGCACGAGGATAATAGAGTTATGGAAGCATTATGAAGAAGCTATGCACGAGGATAATAGAGTTATAGAAGCATTATGAAGAAGCTATGCACGAGGATAATAGTGTTATGGAAGCATTATGAAGAAGCTATGCACAAGGATAATAGAGTTATGGAAGCATTATGAAGAAGCTATGCACAAGGATAATAGAGTTATGGAAGCATTATGAAGAAGCTATGCACGAGGATAATAGAGTTAAGGAAGCATTATAAAGAAGTTGTGAGCGAGGATGATCGAGCTATAGAAGCATTATGAAGAAGCTTTGCGCGAGGATAATAGAGTTATGGAAGCATTATGAAGAAGCTATGCACGAGGATAATAGTGTTATGGAAGCACTATGAAGAAGCTATGCACAAGGATAATAGAGTTATGGAAGCATTATGAAGAAGCTATGCACGAGGAAAATAGAGTTATGGAAGCATTATGAAGAAGCTATGCACAAGGATAATAGAGTTATGGAAGCATTATGAAGAAGCTATGCACGAGGATAATAGAGTTATGGAAGCATTATGAAGAAGCTATGCACGAGGATAATTGAGTTATGGAAGCATTATAAAGAAGTTGTGAACGAGGATGATCGAGCTATGGAAGCATTATGAAGAAGCTTTGCACGAAGAGTTATGGAAGCATTATGAAGAAGCTATGCACAAGGATAATAGAGTTATGGAAGCATTATGAAGAAGCTATGCACGAGGATAATAGAGTTAAGGAAGCATTATAAAGAAGTTGTGAACGAGGATGATCGAGCTATAGAAGCATTATGAAGAAGCTATGCACGAGGATAATAGAGTTATGGAAGTATTATGAAGATGCTATACACTAGGATAATAGTGTTATGGAAGCATTATGAAGAAGCTATGCACAAGGATAATAGAGTTATGGAAGCATTATGAAGAAGCTATGCACAAGGATAATAGAGTTATGGAAGCATTATGAAGAAGCTATGCTCGAGGATAATAGAGTTATGGAAGCATTATAAAGAAGTTGTGAACGAGGATGATCGAGCTATAGAAGCATTATGAAGAAGCTATGCACGAGGAGAATAGAGTTATGGAAGCATTATGAAGAAGCTATGCACGAGGATAATAGAGTTATGGAAGCATTATGAAGAAGCTATGCACGAGGATAATAGTGTTATGGAAGCATTATGAAGAAGCTATGCACGAGGATAATAGAGTTAAGGAAGCATTATAAAGAAGTTGTGAACGAGGATGATCGAGCTATAGAAGCATTATGAAGAAGCTATGCACGAGGATATTAGATTTATGGAAGTATTATGAATATGCTATACACTAGGATAATAGTGTTATGGAAGCATTATGAAGAAGCTATGCACAAGGATAATAGAGTTATGGAAGCATTATGAAGAAGCTATGCAAGAGGATAATAGAGTTATGGAAGTATTATGAAGAAGCTATACACTAGGATAATAGTGTTATGGAAGCATTATAAAGAAGTTGTGAACGAGGATGATCGAGCTATAGAAGCATTATGAAGAAGCTATGCACGAGGATAATAGATTTATGGAAGTATTATGAATATGCTATACACTAGGATAATAGTGTTATGGAAGCATTATGAAGAAGCTATGCACAATGATAATAGAGTTGTGGAAGCATTATGAAGAAGCTATGCACGAGGATAATAGAGTTATGGAAGCATTGTGAAGAAGCTATGCACGAGGATAATTGAGTTATGGAAGCATTATAAAGAAGTTGTGAACGAGGATGATCGAGCTATGGAAGCATTATGAAGAAGCTTTGCACGAAGAGTTATGGAAGCATTATGAAGAAGCTATGCACGAGGATAATAGTGTTATGGAAGCATTATGAAGAAGCTATGCACGAGGATAATAGAGTTAAGGAAGCATTATAAAGAAGTTGTGAACGAGGATGATCGAGCTATAGAAGCATTATGAAGAAGCTATGCACGAGGATAATAGATTTATGGAAGCATTATGAATATGCTATACACTAGGATAATAGTGTTATGGAAGCATTATGAAGAAGCTATGCACAAGGATAATAGAGTTATGGAAGCATTATGAAGAAGCTATGCAAGAGGATAATAGAGTTATGGAAGTATTATGAAGAAGCTATACACTAGGATAATAGTGTTATGGAAGTATTATGAATATGCTATACACTAGGATGTTATGGAAGCATTATGAAGAAGCTATGCACAAGGATAATAGAGTTGTGGAAGCATTATGAAGAAGCTATGCACGAGGATAATAGAGTTATGGAAGCATTATGAAGAAGCTATGCACGAGGATAATAGAGTTAAGGAAGCATTATAAAGAAGTTGTGAACGAGGATGATCGAGCTATAGAAGCATTATGAAGAAGCTATGCACGAGGATAATAGATTTATGGAAGTATTATGAATATGCTATACACTAGGATGTTATGGAAGCATTATGAAGAAGCTATGCACAAGGATAATAGAGTTGTGGAAGCATTATGAAGAAGCTATGCACGAGGATAATAGAGTTATGGAAGCATTATGAAGAAGCTATGCACGAGGATAATAGAGTTAAGGAAGCATTATAAAGAAGTTGTGAACGAGGATGATCGAGCTATAGAAGCATTATGAAGAAGCTATGCACGAGGATAATAGAGTTATGGAAGTATTATGGAGAAGCTATGCAAGAGGTTTATAGAGTTATGGAAGCATTATGAAGAAGCTATGCACGAGAATAATAGAGTTAAGGAAGCATTATAAAGAAGTTGTGAACGAGGATGATCGAGCTATAGAAGCATTATGAAGAAGTTGTGAACGAGGATGATCGAGCTATGGAAGCATTATGAAGGAGCTTTGCACGAGGATAATAGAGTTATGGAAGCATTATGAAGAAGCTATGCACAAGGATAATAGAGTTAAGGAAGCATTATAAAGAAGTTGTGAACGAGGATGATCGAGCTATAGAAGCATTATGAAGAAGCTATGCACGAGGAGAATAGAGTTATGGAAGTATTATGAAGAAGCTATGCACGAGGATAATAGAGTATGGAAGCATTATAAAGAAGTTGTGAACGAGGATGATCGAGCTATGGAAGCATTATGAAGGAGCTTTGCACGAGGATAATAGAGTTATGGAAGCATTATGAAGAAGCTATGCACAAGGATAATAGAGTTAAGGAAGCATTATAAAGAAGTTGTGAACGAGGATGATCGAGCTATAGAAGCATTATGAAGAAGCTATGCACGAGGAGAATAGAGTTATGGAAGCATTATGAAGAAGCTATGCACGAGGATAATAGAGTTATGGAAGCATTATGAAGAAGCTATGCACGAGGATAATAGTGTTATGGAAGCATTATGAAGAAGCTATGCACGAGGATAATAGAGTTAAGGAAGCATTATAAAGAAGTTGTGAACGAGGATGATCGAGCTATAGAAGCATTATGAAGAAGCTATGCACGAGGATAATAGAGTTATGGAAGCATTATGAAGAAGCTATGCACGAGGATAATAGAGTTATGGAAGCATTATGAAGAAGCTATGCACGAGGATAATAGTGTTATGGAAGCATTATGAAGAAGCTATGCACAAGGATAATAGAGTTATGGAAGCATTATGAAGAAGCTATGCACAAGGATAATAGAGTTATGGAAGCATTATGAAGAAGCTATGCACGAGAATAATAGAGTTAAGGAAGCATTATAAAGAAGTTGTGAGCGAGGATGATCGAGCTATAGAAGCATTATGAAGAAGCTTTGCGCGAGGATAATAGAGTTATGGAAGCACTATGAAGAAGCTATGCACAAGGATAATAGAGCTATAGGAGCGTTATGAAGAAGCCATACACGAGGATAATAGAGTTATGGAAGCATTATGAAGAAGCTAAACACGAGGATAATAGAGTTATGGAAGCATTATGAAGAAGCTATACACGAGGATAAAAGGGTTATGGAATATGAAGAAGCTATACACGAGGATAATAGAGTTATGGAAGCATTATGAAGAAGCTATACACGAGGATGAAAGGGTTATGGAAGCATTATGAAGAAGCTATCCACGAGGATAATAGGGTTATAGAAGCATTATGAAGAGGCTATACACGAGGATAATAGAGTTATGGAAGCATTATGAAGAAGCTATGCACGAGGATAATAGTGTTATGGAAGCATTATGAAGAAGCTATGCACAAGGATAATAGAGTTATGGAAGCATTATGAAGAAGCTATGCACAAGGATAATAGAGTTATGGAAGTATTATGAAGAAGCTATGCACGAGGATAATAGTGTTATGGAAGCATTATGAAGAAGCTATGCACGAGGATAATAGAGTTAAGGAAGCATTATAAAGAAGTTGTGAACGAGGATGATCGAGCTATAGAAGCATTATGAAGAAGCTATGCACGAGGATAATAGAGTTATGGAAGCATTATAAAGAAGTTGTGAACGAGGATGATCGAGCTATGGAAGCATTATGAAGAAGCTTTGCACGAGGATAATAGAGTTATGGAAGCATTATGAAGAAGCTATGCACAAGGATAATAGAGTTATGGAAGCATTATGAAGAAGCTATGCACGAGGATAATAGAGTTATGGAAGCATTATGAAGAAGCTATGCACGAGGATAATAGAGTTAAGGAAGCATTATAAAGAAGTTGTGAACGAGGATGATCGAGCTATAGAAGCATTATGAAGAAGCTATGCACGAGGATAATAGAGTTATGGAAGCATTACGAAGAAGCTATGCACGAGGATAATAGAGTTATGGAAGCATTATGAAGAAGCTATGCACGAGGATAATAGTGTTATGGAAGCATTATGAAGAAGCTATGCACGAGGATAATAGAGTTATGGAAGCATTATGAAGAAGCTATGCACGAGGATAATAGAGTTATGGAAGCATTATGAAGAAGCTATGCACGAGGATTATAGAGTTATGGAAGTATTATGAAAATGCTATACACTAGGATAATAGTGTTATGGAAGCATTATGAAGAAGCTATGCACAAGGATAATAGAGTTATGGAAGCATTATGAAGAAGCTATGCACGAGGATAATAGAGTTATGGAAGCATTATGAAGAAGCTATGCACGAGGATAATAGAGTTATGGAAGCATTATAAAGAAGTTGTGAGCGAGGATGATCGAGCTATAGAAGCATTATGAAGAAGCTATGCACGAGGATTATAGAGTTATGGAAGTATTATGAAAATGCTATACACTAGGATAATAGTGTTATGGAAGCATTATGAAGAAGCTATGCACAAGGATAATAGAGTTATGGAAGCATTATGAAGAAGCTATGCACAAGGATAATAGAGTTATGGAAGCATTATGAAGAAGCTATGCACAAGGATAATAGAGTTATGGAAGCATTATGAAGAAGCTATGCACGAGGATAATAGAGTTAAGGAAGCATTATAAAGAAGTTGTGAGCGAGGATGATCGAGCTATAGAAGCATTATGAAGAAGCTTTGCGCGAGGATAATAGAGTTATGGAAGCACTATGAAGAAGCTATGCACGAGGATAATAGAGTTATGGAAGCATTATGAAGATGCTATGCACGAGGATAATAGAGTTAAGGAAGCATTATAAAGAAGTTGTGAACGAGGATGATCGAGCTATAGAAGCATTATGAAGAAGCTATGCACGAGGATAATAGATTTATGGAAGCATTATGAAGAAGCTATGCACGAGGATAATAGAGTTAAGGAAGCATTATAAAGAAGTTGTGAACGAGGATGATCGAGCTATAGAAGCATTATGAAGAAGCTATGCACGAGGATAATAGAGTTATGGAAGCATTATGAAGAAGCTATGCACGAGGATAATAGAGTTATGGAAGCATTATGAAGAAGCTATGCACAAGGATAATAGAGTTATGGAAGCATTATGAAGAAGCTATGCACGAGGATAATAGAGTTATGGAAGCATTATGAAGAAGCTATTCACGAGGATAATAGTGTTAAGGAAGCATTATAAAGAAGTTGTGAACGAGGATGATCGAGCTATAGAAGCATTATGAAGAAGCTATGCACGAGGATAATAGATTTATGGAAGCATTATGAAGAAGCTATGCACGAGGATAATAGAGTTAAGGAAGCATTATAAAGAAGTTGTGAACGAGGATGATCGAGCTATAGAAGCATTATGAAGAAGCTATGCACGAGGATAATAGAGTTATGGAAGCATTATGAAGAAGCTATGCACGAGGATAATAGAGTTATGGAAGCATTATGAAGAAGCTATGCACGAGGATAATAGTTTTATGGAAGCATTATGAAGAAGCTATGCACGAGGATAATAGAGTTATGGAAGCATTATAAAGAAGTTGTGAACGAGGATGGTCGAGCTATGGAAGCATTATGAAGAAGCTTTGCACGAGGATAATAGAGTTATGGAAGCATTACGAAGAAGCTATGCACGAGGATAATAGAGTTATGGAAGCATTATGAAGAAGCTATTCACGAGGATAATAGTGTTATGGAAGCATTATGAAGAAGCTATGCACGAGGATAATAGAGTTAAGGAAGCATTATAAAGAAGTTGTGAACGAGGATGGTCGAGCTATGGAAGCATTATGAAGAAGCTTTGCACGAGGATAATAGAGTTATGGAAGCATTATGAAGAAGCTATGTACGATGATAATAGAGTTATGGAAGCATTATGAAGAAGCTATGCACGAGGATAATAGAGTTATGGAAGCATTATGAAGAAGCTATTCACGAGGATAATAGTGTTATGGAAGCATTATGAAGAAGCTATGCACGAGGATAATAGAGTTAAGGAAGCATTATAAAGAAGTTGTGAACGAGGATGATCGAGCTATAGAAGCATTATGAAGAAGCTATGCACGAGGATAATAGAGTTATGGAAGCATTATGAAGAAGCTATGCACGAGGATAATAGAGTTAAGGAAGCATTATAAAGAAGTTGTGAACGAGGATGATCGAGCTATAGAAGCATTATGAAGAAGCTATGCACGAGGATAATAGAGTTATGGAAGCATTATGAAGAAGCTATGCACGAGGATAATAGAGTTATGGAAGCATTA
Organism: Syritta pipiens; assembly: GCA_905187475.1. NCBI lineage: Eukaryota > Metazoa > Arthropoda > Insecta > Diptera > Syrphidae > Syritta > Syritta pipiens. The sequence continues at coordinate 15,918,485 of LR994572.1, read as the reverse complement.
TGAAGAAGCTATGCACGAGGATAATAGTTTTATGGAAGCATTATGAAGAAGCTATGCACGAGGATAATAGAGTTATGGAAGCATTATGAAGAAGCTGTGCACAAGGATAATAGAGTTATGGAAGAATTATGAAGAAGCTATGCACGAGGATAATAGTGTTATGGAAGCATTATGAAGAAGCTATGCACGAGGATAATAGAGTTAAGGAAGCATTATAAAGAAGTTGTGAACGAGGATGATCGAGCTATAGAAGCATTATGAAGAAGCTATGCACGAGGATAATAGAGTTATGGAAGCATTATGAAGAAGCGATGCACGAGGATAATAGAGTTATGGAAGCATTATGAAGAAGCTAAGCACGATGATAATAGAGTTATGGAAGCATTATGAAGAAGCTGTACACGAGGATAATAGAGTTATGGAAGCATTATGAAGAAGCGATGCACGAGGATAATAGAGTTATGGAAGCATTATAAAGAAGTTGTGAACGAGGATGATCGAGCTATAGAAGCATTATGAAGAAGCTATGCACGAGGATAATAGAGTTATGGAAGTATTATGAAGATGCTATACACTAGGATAATAGTGTTATGGAAGCATTATGAAGAAGCTATGCACAAGGATAATAGAGTTATGGAAGCATTATGAAGAAGCTATGCACGAGGATAATAGAGTTAAGGAAGCATTATGAAGAAGCTATGCACGAGGATAATAGAGTTATGGAAGCATTATGAAGAAGCTATGCACGAGGATAATAGTTTTATGGAAGCATTATGAAGAAGCTATGCACGAGGATAATAGAGTTATGGAAGCATTATGAAGAAGCTGTGCACAAGGATAATAGAGTTATGGAAGAATTATGAAGAAGCTATGCACGAGGATAATAGTGTTATGGAAGCATTATGAAGAAGCTATGCACGAGGATAATAGAGTTAAGGAAGCATTATAAAGAAGTTGTGAACGAGGATGATCGAGCTATAGAAGCATTATGAAGAAGCTATGCACGAGGATAATAGAGTTATGGAAGCATTATGAAGAAGCGATGCACGAGGATAATAGAGTTATGGAAGCATTATGAAGAAGCTAAGCACGATGATAATAGAGTTATGGAAGCATTATGAAGAAGCTATGCACGAGGATAATAGAGTTATGGAAGTATTATGAAGATGCTATACACTAGGATAATAGTGTTATGGAAGCATTATGAAGAAGCTATGCACGAGGATAATAGAGTTATGGAAGCATTATGAAGAAGCTATGCACGAGGATAATAGAGTTATGGAAGTATTATGAAGATGCTATACACTAGGATAATAGTGTTATGGAAGCATTATGAAGAAGCTATGCACAAGGATAATAGAGTTATGGAAGCATTATGAAGAAGCTATTCACGAGGATAATAGAGTTAAGGAAGCATTATAAAGAAGTTGTGAACGAGGATGATCGAGCTATAGAAGCATTATGAAGAAGCTATGCACGAGGATAATAGAGTTATGGAAGCATTATGAAGAAGCTAAGCACGAGGATAATAGAGTTATGGAAGTATTATGAAGATGCTATACACTAGGATAATAGTGTTATGGAAGCATTATGAAGAAGCTATGCACAAGGATAATAGAGTTATGGAAGCATTATGAAGAAGCTATTCACGAGGATAATAGAGTTAAGGAAGCATTATAAAGAAGTTGTGAACGAGGATGATCGAGCTATAGAAGCATTATGAAGAAGCTATGCACGAGGATAATAGAGTTATGGAAGCATTATGAAGAAGCGATGCACGAGGATAATAGAGTTATGGAAGCATTATGAAGAAGCTAAGCACGATGATAATAGAGTTATGGAAGCATTATGAAGAAGCTGTACACGAGGATAATAGAGTTATGGAAGCATTATGAAGAAGCGATGCACGAGGATAATAGAGTTATGGAAGCATTATAAAGAAGTTGTGAACGAGGATGATCGAGCTATAGAAGCATTATGAAGAAGCTATGCACGAGGATAATAGAGTTATGGAAGTATTATGAAGATGCTATACACTAGGATAATAGTGTTATGGAAGCATTATGAAGAAGCTATGCACAAGGATAATAGAGTTATGGAAGCATTATGAAGAAGCTATGCACGAGGATAATAGAGTTAAGGAAGCATTATGAAGAAGCTATGCACGAGGATAATAGAGTTATGGAAGCATTATGAAGAAGCTATGCACGAGGATAATAGTTTTATGGAAGCATTATGAAGAAGCTATGCACGAGGATAATAGAGTTATGGAAGCATTATGAAGAAGCTGTGCACAAGGATAATAGAGTTATGGAAGAATTATGAAGAAGCTATGCACGAGGATAATAGTGTTATGGAAGCATTATGAAGAAGCTATGCACGAGGATAATAGAGTTAAGGAAGCATTATAAAGAAGTTGTGAACGAGGATGATCGAGCTATAGAAGCATTATGAAGAAGCTATGCACGAGGATAATAGAGTTATGGAAGCATTATGAAGAAGCGATGCACGAGGATAATAGAGTTATGGAAGCATTATGAAGAAGCTAAGCACGATGATAATAGAGTTATGGAAGCATTATGAAGAAGCTGTACACGAGGATAATAGAGTTATGGAAGCATTATGAAGAAGCGATGCACGAGGATAATAGAGTTATGGAAGCATTATAAAGAAGTTGTGAACGAGGATGATCGAGCTATAGAAGCATTATGAAGAAGCTATGCACGAGGATAATAGAGTTATGGAAGTATTATGAAGATGCTATACACTAGGATAATAGTGTTATGGAAGCATTATGAAGAAGCTATGCACAAGGATAATAGAGTTATGGAAGCATTATGAAGAAGCTATTCACGAGGATAATAGAGTTAAGGAAGCATTATAAAGAAGTTGTGAACTAGGATGATCGAGCTATAGAAGCATTATGAAGAAGCTATGCACGAGGATAATAGAGTTATGGAAGCATTATGAAGAAGCTGTACACGAGGATAATAGAGTTATGGAAGCATTATAAAGAAGTTGTGAACGAGGGTGATCGAGCTATAGAAGCATTATGAAGAAGCTATGCACGAGGATAATAGAGTTATGGAAGTATTATGAAAATGCTATACACTAGGATAATAGTGTTATGGAAGCATTATGAAGAAGCTATGCACAAGGATAATAGAGTTATGGAAGCATTATGAAGAAGCTATGCACGAGGATAATAGAGTTAAGGAAGCATTATAAAGAAGTTGTGAACGAGGATGATCGAGCTATAGAAGCATTATGAAGAAGCTATGCACGAGGATAATAGAGTTATGGAAGTGTTATGAAGATGCTATACACTAGGATAATAGTGTTATGGAAGCATTATGAAGAAGCTATGCACAAGGATAATAGAGTTATGGAAGCATTATGAAGAAGCTATGCACGAGGATAATAGAGTTATGGAAGCATTATGAAGAAGCTGTACACGAGGATAATAGAGTTATGAAGAAGCGATGCACGAGGATAATAGAGTTATGGAAGCATTATAAAGAAGTTGTGAACGAGGATGGTCGAGCTATAGAAGCATTATGAAGAAGCTATGCACGAGGATAATAGAGTTATGGAAGTATTATGAAGATGCTATACACTAGGATAATAGTGTTATGGAAGCATTATGAAGAAGCTATGCACGAGGATAATAGAGTTATGGAAGCATTATGAAGAAGCTATGCACGATGATAATGGAGTTCTGGAAGCATTATGAAGAAGCTATGCACGAGGATAATAGAGTTATGGAAGCATTATAAAGAAGTTGTGAACGAGGATGATCGAGCTATAGAAGCATTATGAAGAAGCTATGCACGAGGATAATAGAGTTATGGAAGTATTATGAAGATGCTATACACTAGGATAATAGTGTTATGGAAGCATTATGAAGAAGCTATGCACAAGGATAATAGAGTTATGGAAGCATTATGAAGAAGCTATGCACGAGGATAATAGAGTTAAGGAAGCATTATAAAGAAGTTGTGAACGAGGATGATCGAGCTATAGAAGCATTATGAAGAAGCTATGCACGAGGATAATAGAGTTATGGAAGTATTATGAAGATGCTATACACTAGGATAATAGTGTTATGGAAGCATTATGAAGAAGCTATGCACAAGGATAATAGAGTTATGGAAGCATTATGAAGAAGCTATGCACGAGGATAATAGAGTTAAGGAAGCATTATAAAGAAGTTGTGAACGAGGATGATCGAGCTATAGAAGCATTATGAAGAAGCTATGCACGAGGATAATAGAGTTATGGAAGCATTATGAAGAAGCTGTACACGAGGATAATAGAGTTATGGAAGCATTATGAAGAAGCGATGCACGAGGATAATAGAGTTATGGAAGCATTATAAAGAAGTTGTGAACGAGGATGATCGAGCTATAGAAGCATTATGAAGAAGCTATGCACGAGGATAATAGAGTTATGGAAGTATTATGAAGATGCTATACACTAGGATAATAGTGTTATGGAAGCATTATGAAGAAGCTATGCACAAGGATAATAGAGTTATGGAAGCATTATGAAGAAGCTATGCACAAGGATAATAGAGTTATGGAAGCATTATGAAGAAGCTATGCACGAGGATAATAGAGTTATGGAAGCATTATGAAGAAGCTATGCACGATGATAATAGAGTTATGGAAGCATTATGAAGAAGCTATGCACGAGGATAATAGAGTTAAGGAAGCATTATAAAGAAGTTGTGAGCGAGGATGATCGAGCTATAGAAGCATTATGAAGAAGCTTTGCGCGAGGATAATAGAGTTATGGAAGCATTATGAAGAAGCTATGCACGATGATAATAGAGTAATGGAAGCATTATGAAGAAGCGATGCACGACGATAATAGAGTTATGGAAGCATTATGAAGAAGCTGTACACGAGGATAATAGGGTTATGGAAGCATTATAAAGAAGTTGTGAACGATGATAATAGAGTTATGGAAGCATTATGAAGAAGCTATACACGAGGATAATAGAGTTATGGAAGCATTATGAAAAAGCTGTACACGAGGATAATAGAGTTATGGAAGCATTATGAAGAAGCGATGCACGAGGATAATAGAGTTATGGAAGCATTATGAAGAAGCTATGCACGATGATAATAGAGTTATGGAAGCATTATGAAGAAGCTATGCACGAGGATAATAGAGTTAAGGAAGCATTATAAAGAAGTTGTGAACGAGGATGATCGAGCTATAGAAGCATTATGAAGAAGCTATGCACGAGGATAATAGAGTTATGGAAGCATTATGAAGAAGCTGTACACGAGGATAATAGAGTTATGGAAGCATTATGAAGAAGCGATGCACGAGGATAATAGAGTTATGGAAGCATTATAAAGAAGTTGTGAACGAGGATGATCGAGCTATAGAAGCATTATGAAGAAGCTATGCACGAGGATAATAGAGTTATGGAAGTATTATGAAGATGCTATACACTAGGATAATAGTGTTATGGAAGCATTATGAAGAAGCTATGCACAAGGATAATAGAGTTATGGAAGCATTATGAAGAAGCTAAGCACGATGATAATAGAGTTATGGAAGCATTATGAAGAAGCTGTACACGAGGATAATAGAGTTATGGAAGCATTATGAAGAAGCTATGCACGAGGATAATAGAGTTAAGGAAGCATTATAAAGAAGTTGTGAACGAGGATGATCGAGCTATAGAAGCATTATGAAGAAGCTATGCACGAGGATAATAGAGTTATGGAAGCATTATGAAGAAGCTATGCACGATGATAATAGAGTTATGGAAGCATTATGAAGAAGCTATGCACGAGGATAATAGAGTTAAGGAAGCATTATAAAGAAGTTGTGAGCGAGGATGATCGAGCTATAGAAGCATTATGAAGAAGCTTTGCGCGAGGATAATAGAGTTATGGAAGCATTATGAAGAAGCTATGCACGATGATAATAGAGTAATGGAAGCATTATGAAGAAGCGATGCACGACGATAATAGAGTTATGGAAGCATTATGAAGAAGCTGTACACGAGGATAATAGGGTTATGGAAGCATTATAAAGAAGTTGTGAACGATGATAATAGAGTTATGGAAGCATTATGAAGAAGCTATACACGAGGATAATAGAGTTATGGAAGCATTATGAAAAAGCTGTACACGAGGATAATAGAGTTATGGAAGCATTATGAAGAAGCGATGCACGAGGATAATAGAGTTATGGAAGCATTATGAAGAAGCTATGCACGATGATAATAGAGTTATGGAAGCATTATGAAGAAGCTATGCACGAGGATAATAGAGTTAAGGAAGCATTATAAAGAAGTTGTGAACGAGGATGATCGAGCTATAGAAGCATTATGAAGAAGCTATGCACGAGGATAATAGAGTTATGGAAGCATTATGAAGAAGCTGTACACGAGGATAATAGAGTTATGGAAGCATTATGAAGAAGCGATGCACGAGGATAATAGAGTTATGGAAGCATTATAAAGAAGTTGTGAACGAGGATGATCGAGCTATAGAAGCATTATGAAGAAGCTATGCACGAGGATAATAGAGTTATGGAAGTATTATGAAGATGCTATACACTAGGATAATAGTGTTATGGAAGCATTATGAAGAAGCTATGCACAAGGATAATAGAGTTATGGAAGCATTATGAAGAAGCTAAGCACGATGATAATAGAGTTATGGAAGCATTATGAAGAAGCTGTACACGAGGATAATAGAGTTATGGAAGCATTATGAAGAAGCTATGCACGAGGATAATAGAGTTAAGGAAGCATTATAAAGAAGTTGTGAACGAGGATGATCGAGCTATAGAAGCATTATGAAGAAGCTATGCACGAGGATAATAGAGTTATGGAAGCATTATGAAGAAGCTGTACACGAGGATAATAGAGTTATGGAAGCATTATGAAGAAGCGATGCACGAGGATAATAGAGTTATGGAAGCATTATAAAGAAGTTGTGAACGAGGATGATCAAGCTATAGAAGCATTATGAAGAAGCTATGCACGAGGATAATAGAGTTATGGAAGTATTATGAAGATGCTATACTCTAGGATAATAGTGTTATGGAAGCATTATGAAGAAGCTATGCACAAGGATAATAGAGTTATGGAAGCATTATGAAGAAGCTATGCACGAGGATAATAGAGTTAAGGAAGCATTATAAAGAAGTTGTGAACTAGGATGATCGAGCTATAGAAGCATTATGAAGAAGCTATGCACGAGGATAATAGAGTTATGGAAGCATTATGAAGAAGCTGTACACGAGGATAATAGAGTTATGGAAGCATTATAAAGAAGTTGTGAACGAGGATGATCGAGCTATAGAAGCATTATGAAGAAGCTATGCACGAGGATAATAGAGTTATGGAAGTATTATGAAAATGCTATACACTAGGATAATAGTGTTATGGAAGCATTATGAAGAAGCTATGCACAAGGATAATAGAGTTATGGAAGCATTATGAAGAAGCTATGCACGAGGATAATAGAGTTAAGGAAGCATTATAAAGAAGTTGTGAACGAGGATGATCGAGCTATAGAAGCATTATGAAGAAGCTATGCACGAGGATAATAGAGTTATGGAAGTATTATGAAGATGCTATACACTAGGATAATAGTGTTATGGAAGCATTATGAAGAAGCTATGCACAAGGATAATAGAGTTATGGAAGCATTATGAAGAAGCTATTCACGAGGATAATAGAGTTAAGGAAGCATTATAAAGAAGTTGTGAACTAGGATGATCGAGCTATAGAAGCATTATGAAGAAGCTATGCACGAGGATAATAGAGTTATGGAAGCATTATGAAGAAGCTGTACACGAGGATAATAGAGTTATGGAAGCATTATAAAGAAGTTGTGAACGAGGGTGATCGAGCTATAGAAGCATTATGAAGAAGCTATGCACGAGGATAATAGAGTTATGGAAGTATTATGAAAATGCTATACACTAGGATAATAGTGTTATGGAAGCATTATGAAGAAGCTATGCACAAGGATAATAGAGTTATGGAAGCATTATGAAGAAGCTATGCACGAGGATAATAGAGTTAAGGAAGCATTATAAAGAAGTTGTGAACGAGGATGATCGAGCTATAGAAGCATTATGAAGAAGCTATGCACGAGGATAATAGAGTTATGGAAGTGTTATGAAGATGCTATACACTAGGATAATAGTGTTATGGAAGCATTATGAAGAAGCTATGCACAAGGATAATAGAGTTATGGAAGCATTATGAAGAAGCTATGCACGAGGATAATAGAGTTATGGAAGCATTATGAAGAAGCTGTACACGAGGATAATAGAGTTATGAAGAAGCGATGCACGAGGATAATAGAGTTATGGAAGCATTATAAAGAAGTTGTACACGAGGATAATAGAGTTATGGAAGCATTATGAAGAAGCGATGCACGAGGATAATAGAGTTATGGAAGCATTATAAAGAAGTTGTGAACGAGGATGATCGAGCTATAGAAGCATTATGAAGAAGCTATGCACGAGGATAATAGAGTTATGGAAGTATTATGAAGATGCTATACACTAGGATAATAGTGTTATGGAAGCATTATGAAGAAGCTATGCACAAGGATAATAGAGTTATGGAAGCATTATGAAGAAGCTATTCACGAGGATAAGAGAGTTAAGGAAGCATTATAAAGAAGTTGTGAACTAGGATGATCGAGCTATAGAAGCATTATGAAGAAGCTATGCACGAGGATAATAGAGTTATGGAAGCATTATGAAGAAGCTGTACACGAGGATAATAGAGTTATGGAAGCATTATAAAGAAGTTGTGAACGAGGGTGATCGAGCTATAGAAGCATTATGAAGAAGCTATGCACGAGGATAATAGAGTTATGGAAGTATTATGAAAATGCTATACACTAGGATAATAGTGTTATGGAAGCATTATGAAGAAGCTATGCACAAGGATAATAGAGTTATGGAAGCATTATGAAGAAGCTATGCACGAGGATAATAGAGTTAAGGAAGCATTATAAAGAAGTTGTGAACGAGGATGATCGAGCTATAGAAGCATTATGAAGAAGCTATGCACGAGGATAATAGAGTTATGGAAGTGTTATGAAGATGCTATACACTAGGATAATAGTGTTATGGAAGCATTATGAAGAAGCTATGCACAAGGATAATAGAGTTATGGAAGCATTATGAAGAAGCTATGCACGAGGATAATAGAGTTATGGAAGCATTATGAAGAAGCTGTACACGAGGATAATAGAGTTATGAAGAAGCGATGCACGAGGATAATAGAGTTATGGAAGCATTATAAAGAAGTTGTGAACGAGGATGGTCGAGCTATAGAAGCATTATGAAGAAGCTATGCACGAGGATAATAGAGTTATGGAAGTATTATGAAGATGCTATACACTAGGATAATAGTGTTATGGAAGCATTATGAAGAAGCTATGCACGAGGATAATAGAGTTATGGAAGCATTATGAAGAAGCTATGCACGATGATAATAGAGTTCTGGAAGCATTATGAAGAAGCTATGCACGAGGATAATAGAGTTATGGAAGCATTATAAAGAAGTTGTGAACGAGGATGATCGAGCTATAGAAGCATTATGAAGAAGCTATGCACGAGGATAATAGAGTTATGGAAGTATTATGAAGATGCTATACACTAGGATAATAGTGTTATGGAAGCATTATGAAGAAGCTATGCACAAGGATAATAGAGTTATGGAAGCATTATGAAGAAGCTATGCACGAGGATAATAGAGTTAAGGAAGCATTATAAAGAAGTTGTGAACGAGGATGATCGAGCTATAGAAGCATTATGAAGAAGCTATGCACGAGGATAATAGAGTTATGGAAGTATTATGAAGATGCTATACACTAGGATAATAGTGTTATGGAAGCATTATGAAGAAGCTATGCACAAGGATAATAGAGTTATGGAAGCATTATGAAGAAGCTATGCACGAGGATAATAGAGTTAAGGAAGCATTATAAAGAAGTTGTGAACGAGGATGATCGAGCTATAGAAGCATTATGAAGAAGCTATGCACGAGGATAATAGAGTTATGGAAGCATTATGAAGAAGCTGTACACGAGGATAATAGAGTTATGGAAGCATTATGAAGAAGCGATGCACGAGGATAATAGAGTTATGGAAGCATTATAAAGAAGTTGTGAACGAGGATGATCGAGCTATAGAAGCATTATGAAGAAGCTATGCACGAGGATAATAGAGTTATGGAAGTATTATGAAGATGCTATACACTAGGATAATAGTGTTATGGAAGCATTATGAAGAAGCTATGCACAAGGATAATAGAGTTATGGAAGCATTATGAAGAAGCTATGCACAAGGATAATAGAGTTATGGAAGCATTATGAAGAAGCTATGCACGAGGATAATAGAGTTATGGAAGCATTATGAAGAAGCTATGCACGATGATAATAGAGTTATGGAAGCATTATGAAGAAGCTATGCACGAGGATAATAGAGTTAAGGAAGCATTATAAAGAAGTTGTGAGCGAGGATGATCGAGCTATAGAAGCATTATGAAGAAGCTTTGCGCGAGGATAATAGAGTTATGGAAGCATTATGAAGAAGCTATGCACGATGATAATAGAGTTATGGAAGCATTATGAAGAAGCTGTACACGAGGATAATAGGGTTATGGAAGCATTATAAAGAAGTTGTGAACGATGATAATAGAGTTATGGAAGCATTATGAAGAAGCTATACACGAGGATAATAGAGTTATGGAAGCATTATGAAAAAGCTGTACACGAGGATAATAGAGTTATGGAAGCATTATGAAGAAGCGATGCACGAGGATAATAGAGTTATGGAAGCATTATGAAGAAGCTATGCACGATGATAATAGAGTTATGGAAGCATTATGAAGAAGCTATGCACGAGGATAATAGAGTTAAGGAAGCATTATAAAGAAGTTGTGAACGAGGATGATCGAGCTATAGAAACATTATGAAGAAGCTATGCACGAGGATAATAGAGTTATGGAAGCATTATGAAGAAGCTGTACACGAGGATAATAGAGTTATGGAAGCATTATGAAGAAGCGATGCACGAGGATAATAGAGTTATGGAAGCATTATAAAGAAGTTGTGAACGAGGATGATCAAGCTATAGAAGCATTATGAAGAAGCTATGCACGAGGATAATAGAGTTATGGAAGTATTATGAAGATGCTATACTCTAGGATAATAGTGTTATGGAAGCATTATGAAGAAGCTATGCACAAGGATAATAGAGTTATGGAAGCATTATGAAGAAGCTATGCACGAGGATAATAGAGTTAAGGAAGCATTATAAAGAAGTTGTGAACTAGGATGATCGAGCTATAGAAGCATTATGAAGAAGCTATGCACGAGGATAATAGAGTTATGGAAGCATTATGAAGAAGCTGTACACGAGGATAATAGAGTTATGGAAGCATTATAAAGAAGTTGTGAACGAGGATGATCGAGCTATAGAAGCATTATGAAGAAGCTATGCACGAGGATAATAGAGTTATGGAAGTATTATGAAAATGCTATACACTAGGATAATAGTGTTATGGAAGCATTATGAAGAAGCTATGCACAAGGATAATAGAGTTATGGAAGCATTATGAAGAAGCTATGCACGAGGATAATAGAGTTAAGGAAGCATTATAAAGAAGTTGTGAACGAGGATGATCGAGCTATAGAAGCATTATGAAGAAGCTATGCACGAGGATAATAGAGTTATGGAAGTATTATGAAGATGCTATACACTAGGATTATAGTGTTATGGAAGCATTATGAAGAAGCTATGCACAAGGATAATAGAGTTATGGAAGCATTATGAAGAAGCTATGCACGAGGATAATAGAGTTAAGGAAGCATTATAAAGAAGTTGTGAACGAGGATGATCGAGCTATAGAAGCATTATGAAGAAGCTATGCACAAGGATAATAGAGTTATGGAAGCATTATGAAGAAGCTGTACACGAGGATAATAGAGTTATGGAAGCATTATGAAGAAGCGATGCACGGGGATAATAGAGTTATGGAAGCATTATAAAGAAGTTGTGAACGAGGATGATCGAGCTATAGAAGCATTATGAAGAAGCTATGCACGAGGATAATAGAGTTATGGAAGTATTATGAAGATGGTATACACTAGGATAATAGTGTTATGGAAGCATTATGAAGAAGCTATGCACAAGGATAATAGAGTTATGGAAGCATTATGAAGAAGCTATGCACGAGGATAATAGAGTTATGGAAGCATTATGAAGAAGCTATGCACGAGGATAATAGAGTTATGGAAGCATTATGAAGAAGCTATGCACGATGATAATAGAGTTATGGAAGCATTATGAAGAAGCTATGCACGAGGATAATAGAGTTAAGGAAGCATTATAAAGAAGTTGTGAGCGAGGATGTTCGAGCTATAGAAGCATTATGAAGAAGCTTTGCGCGAGGATAATAGAGTTATGGAAGCATTATGAAGAAGCTATGCACGATGATAATAGAGTTATGGAAGCATTATGAAGAAGCTATACACGAGGATAATAGGGTTATGGAAGCATTATGAAGAAGCTATGCACGATGATAATAGAGTTATGGAAGCATTATGAAGAAGCTGTACACGAGGATAATAGAGTTATGGAAGCATTATGAAGAAGCGATGCACGAGGATAATGGAAGCATTATGAAGAAGCTGTACACGAGGATAATAGAGTTATGGAAGCATTATGAAGAAGCTATGCACGAGGATAATAGAGTTAAGGAAGCATTATAAAGAAGTTGTGAACGAGGATGATCGAGCTATAGAAGCATTATGAAGAAGCTATGCACGAGGATAATAGAGTTATGGAAGCATTATGAAGAAGCTGTACACGAGGATAATAGAGTTATGGAAGCATTATGAAGAAGCTATGCACGAGGATAATAGAGTTAAGGAAGCATTATAAAGAAGTTGTGAACGAGGATGATCGAGCTATAGAAGCATTATGAAGAAGCTATGCACGAGGATAATAGAGTTATGGAAGCATTATGAAGAAGCTGTACACGAGGATAATAGAGTTATGGAAGCATTATGAAGAAGCGATGCATGAGGATAATAGAGTTATGGAAGCATTATGAAGAAGCTATGCACAAGGATAATAGAGTTATGGAAGCATTATGAAGAAGCTATGCACAAGGATAATAGAGTTATGGAAGCATTATGAAGAAGCTATGCACGAGGATAATAGAGTTATGGAAGCATTATGAAGAAGCTATGCACAAGGATAATAGAGTTATGGAAGCATTATGAAGAAGCTATGCACGAGGATAATAGAGTTATGGAAGCATTATGAAGAAGCTATGCACGAGGATAATAGAGTTATGGAAGCATTATGAAGAAGCTATGCACGATGATAATAGAGTTATGGAAGCATTATGAAGAAGCTATGCACGAGGATAATAGAGTTAAGGAAGCATTATAAAGAAGTTGTGAGCGAGGATGATCGAGCTATAGAAGCATTATGAAGAAGCTTTGCGCGAGGATAATAGAGTTATGGAAGCATTATGAAGAAGCTGTACACGAGGATAATAGGGTTATGGAAGCATTATAAAGAAGTTGTGAACGATGATAATAGAGTTATGGAAGAAGCTATGCACGATGATAATAGAGTTATGGAAGCATTATGAAGAAGCTGTACACGAGGATAATAGAGTTATGGAAGTATTATGAAGATGCTATACACTAGGATAATAGTGTTATGGAAGCATTATGAAGAAGCTATGCACGAGGATAATAGAGTTATGGAAGTATTATGAAGATGCTATACACTAGGATAATAGTGTTATGGAAGCATTATGAAGAAGCTATGCACAAGGATAATAGAGTTATGGAAGCATTATGAAGAAGCTATGCACAAGGATAATAGAGTTATGGAAGCATTATGAAGAAGCTATGCACGAGGATAATAGAGTTATGGAAGCATTATGAAGAAGCTATGCACAAGGATAATAGAGTTATGGAAGCATTATGAAGAAGCTATGCACGAGGATAATAGAGTTATGGAAGCATTATGAAGAAGCTATGCACGAGGATAATAGAGTTATGGAAGCATTATGAAGAAGCTATGCACGATGATAATAGAGTTATGGAAGCATTATGAAGAAGCTATGCACGAGGATAATAGAGTTAAGGAAGCATTATAAAGAAGTTGTGAGCGAGGATGATCGAGCTATAGAAGCATTATGAAGAAGCTTTGCGCGAGGATAATAGAGTTATGGAAGCATTATGAAGAAGCTGTACACGAGGATAATAGGGTTATGGAAGCATTATAAAGAAGTTGTGAACGATGATAATAGAGTTATGGAAGAAGCTATGCACGATGATAATAGAGTTATGGAAGCATTATGAAGAAGCTGTACACGAGGATAATAGAGTTATGGAAGTATTATGAAGATGCTATACACTAGGATAATAGTGTTATGGAAGCATTATGAAGAAGCTATGCACGAGGATAATAGAGTTATGGAAGTATTATGAAGATGCTATACACTAGGATAATAGTGTTATGGAAGCATTATGAAGAAGCTATGCACAAGGATAATAGAGTTATGGAAGCATTATGAAGAAGCTATGCACAAGGATAATAGAGTTATGGAAGCATTATGAAGAAGCTATGCACGAGGATAATAGAGTTATGGAAGCATTATGAAGAAGCTATGCACAAGGATAATAGAGTTATGGAAGCATTATGAAGAAGCTATGCACGAGGATAATAGAGTTATGGAAGCATTATGAAGAAGCTATGCACGATGATAATAGAGTTATGGAAGCATTATGAAGAAGCTGTACACGAGGATAATAGGGTTATGGAAGCATTATAAAGAAGTTGTGAACGATGATAATAGAGTTATGGAAGAAGCTATGCACGAGGATAATAGAGTTATGGAAGCATTATGAAGAAGCTGTACACGAGGATAATAGAGTTATGGAAGCATTATGAAGAAGCTATGCACGATGATAATAGAGTTATGGAAGCATTATGAAGAAGCTATGCACGAGGATAATAGAGTTATGGAAGCATTATGAAGAAGCTGTACACGAGGATAATAGGGTTATGGAAGCATTATAAAGAAGTTGTGAACGATGATAATAGAGTTATGGAAGAAGCTATGCACGAGGATAATAGAGTTATGGAAGCATTATGAAGAAGCTGTACACGAGGATAATAGAGTTATGGAAGTATTATGAAGATGCTATACACTAGGATAATAGTGTTATGGAAGCATTATGAAGAAGCTATGCACGAGGATAATAGAGTTATGGAAGTATTATGAAGATGCTATACACTAGGATAATAGTGTTATGGAAGCATTATGAAGAAGCTATGCACAAGGATAATAGAGTTATGGAAGCATTATGAAGAAGCTATGCACAAGGATAATAGAGTTATGGAAGCATTATGAAGAAGCTATGCACGAGGATAATAGAGTTATGGAAGCATTATGAAGAAGCTATGCACAAGGATAATAGAGTTATGGAAGCATT
Source organism: Syritta pipiens (assembly GCA_905187475.1). NCBI lineage: Eukaryota > Metazoa > Arthropoda > Insecta > Diptera > Syrphidae > Syritta > Syritta pipiens. The sequence goes on along the minus strand of LR994572.1, from coordinate 15,902,958 downwards.
ATGAAGAAGCTATGCACGATGATAATAGAGTTATGGAAGCATTATGAAGAAGCTATGCACGAGGATAATAGAGTTAAGGAAGCATTATAAAGAAGTTGTGAACGAGGATGATCGAGCTATAGAAGCATTATGAAGAAGCTATGCACGGGGATAATAGAGTTATGGAAGCATTATGAAGAAGCTGTACACGAGGATAATAGGGTTATGGAAGCATTATAAAGAAGTTGTGAGCGAGGATGATCGAGCTATAGAAGCATTATGAAGAAGCTTTGCGCGAGGATAATAGAGTTATGGAAGCATTATGAAGAAGCTGTACACGAGGATAATAGGGTTATGGAAGCATTATAAAGAAGTTGTGAACGATGATAATAGAGTTATGGAAGAAGCAATGCACGAGGATAATAGAGTTATGGAAGCATTATGAAGAAGCTGTACACGAGGATAATAGAGTTATGGAAGCATTATGAAGAAGCTATGCACGATGATAATAGAGTTATGGAAGCATTATGAAGAAGCTGTACACGAGGATAATAGGGTTATGGAAGCATTATAAAGAAGTTGTGAACGATGATAATAGAGTTATGGAAGAAGCTATGCACGAGGATAATAGAGTTATGGAAGCATTATGAAGAAGCTGTACACGAGGATAATAGAGTTATGGAAGCATTATGAAGAAGCTATGCACGATGATAATAGAGTTATGGAAGCATTATGAAGAAGCTATGCACGAGGATAATAGAGTTAAGGAAGCATTATAAAGAAGTTGTGAGCGAGGATGATCGAGCTATAGAAGCATTATGAAGAAGCTTTGCGCGAGGATAATAGAGTTATGGAAGCATTATGAAGAAGCTGTACACGAGGATAATAGGGTTATGGAAGCATTATAAAGAAGTTGTGAACGATGATAATAGAGTTATGGAAGAAGCTATGCACGAGGATAATAGAGTTATGGAAGCATTATGAAGAAGCTGTACACGAGGATAATAGAGTTATGGAAGCATTATGAAGAAGCTATGCACGATGATAATAGAGTTATGGAAGCATTATGAAGAAGCTGTACACGAGGATAATAGGGTTATGGAAGCATTATAAAGAAGTTGTGAACGATGATAATAGAGTTATGGAAGCATTATGAAGAAGCTATGCACGAGGATAATAGAGTTATGGAAGCATTATGAAGAAGCTATGCACGATGATAATAGAGTTATGGAAGCATTATGAAGAAGCTATGCACGAGGATAATAGAGTTAAGGAAGCATTATAAAGAAGTTGTGAACGAGGATGATCGAGCTATAGAAGCATTATGAAGAAGCTATGCACGGGGATAATAGAGTTATGGAAGCATTATGAAGAAGCTGTACACGAGGATAATAGAGTTATGGAAGCATTATAAAGAAGTTGTGAACGAGGATGATCGAGCTATAGAAGCATTATGAAGAAGCTATGCACGAGGATAATAGAGTTATGGAAGTATTATGAAGATGCTATACACTAGGATAATAGTGTTATGGAAGCATTATGAAGAAGCTATGCACAAGGATAATAGAGTTATGGAAGCATTATAAAGAAGCTATGCACAAGGATAATAGAGTTATGGAAGCATTATGAAGAAGCTATGCACGAGGATAATAGAGTTATGGAAGCATTATGAAGAAGCTATGCACGAGGATAATAGAGTTATGGAAGCATTATGAAGAAGCTATGCACGATGATAATAGAGTTATGGAAGCATTATGAAGAAGCTATGCACGAGGATAATAGAGTTAAGGAAGCATTATAAAGAAGTTGTGAGCGAGGATGATCGAGCTATAGAAGCATTATGAAGAAGCTTTGCGCGAGGATAATAGAGTTATGGAAGCATTATGAAGAAGCTGTACACGAGGATAATAGGGTTATGGAAGCATTATAAAGAAGTTGTGAACGATGATAATAGAGTTATGGAAGAAGCTATGCACGAGGATAATAGAGTTATGGAAGCATTATGAAGAAGCTGTACACGAGGATAATAGAGTTATGGAAGCATTATGAAGAAGCTATGCACGATGATAATAGAGTTATGGAAGCATTATGAAGAAGCTGTACACGAGGATAATAGGGTTATGGAAGCATTATAAAGAAGTTGTGAACGATGATAATAGAGTTATGGAAGCATTATGAAGAAGCTATGCACGAGGATAATAGAGTTATGGAAGCATTATGAAGAAGCTATGCACGATGATAATAGAGTTATGGAAGCATTATGAAGAAGCTATGCACGAGGATAATAGAGTTAAGGAAGCATTATAAAGAAGTTGTGAACGAGGATGATCGAGCTATAGAAGCATTATGAAGAAGCTATGCACGAGGATAATAGAGTTATGGAAGCATTATGAAGAAGCTATGCACAAGGATAATAGAGTTATGGAAGCATTATGAAGAAGCTATGCACGAGGATAATAGAGTTATGGAAGCATTATGAAGAAGCTGTACACGAGGATAATAGGGTTATGGAAGCATTATAAAGAAGTTGTGAGCGAGGATGATCGAGCTATAGAAGCATTATGAAGAAGCTTTGCGCGAGGATAATAGAGTTATGGAAGCATTATGAAGAAGCTATACACGAGGATAATAGGGTTATGGAAGCATTATGAAGAAGCTAAGCACGATGATAATAGAGTTATGGAAGCATTATGAAGAAGCTGTACACGAGGATAATAGGGTTATGGAAGCATTATAAAGAAGTTGTGAACGATGATAATAGAGTTATGGAAGAAGCTGTACACGAGGATAATAGAGTTATGGAAGCATTATGAAGAAGCTATGCACGATGATAATAGAGTTATGGAAGCATTATGAAGAAGCTGTACACGAGGATAATAGGGTTATGGAAGCATTATAAAGAAGTTGTGAACGATGATAATAGAGTTATGGAAGCATTATGAAGAAGCTATACACGAGGATAATAGGGTTATGGAAGCATTATGAAGAAGCTATGCACGAGGATAATAGAGTTATGGAAGCATTATGAAGAAGCTGTAAACGAGGATAATAGAGTTATGGAAGCATTATGAAGAAGCGATGCACGAGGATAATAGAGTTATGGAAGCATTATGAAGAAGCTAAGCACGATGATAACAGAGTTATGGAAGCATTATGAAGAAGCTATGCACGAGGATAATAGAGTTAAGTAAGCATTATAAAGAAGTTGTGAGCGAGGATGATCGAGCTATAGAAGCATTATGAAGAAGCTTTGCGCGAGGATAATAGAGTTATGGAAGCATTATGAAGAAGCTGTAAACGAGGATAATAAAGTTATGGAAGCATTATGAAGAAGCGATGCACAAGGATAATAGAGTTATGGAAGCATTACGAAGAAGCTATGCACAAGGATAATAGAGTTATGGAAGCATTATGAAGAAGCTATGCACGAGGATAATAGAGTTATGGAAGCATTATGAAGAAGCTATGCACGAGGATAATAGAGTTATGGAAGCATTATGAAGAAGCTATGCACGAGGATAATAGAGTTATGGAAGCATTATGAAGAAGCTATGCACGATGATAATAGAGTTATGGAAGCATTATGAAGAAGCTATGCACGAGGATAATAGAGTTATGGAAGCATTATGAAGAAGCTATGCACGAGGATAATAGAGTTAAGGAAGCATTATAAAGAAGTTGTGAACGAGGATGATCGAGCTATAGAAGCATTATGAAGAAGCTTTGCGCGAGGATAATAGAATTCTGGAAGCATTATGAAGAAGCTATGCACAAATATAATAGAGTTATGGAAGTATTATGAAGAAGCTATGCACGAGGATAATAGAGTTAAGGAAGCATTATAAAGAAGTTGTGAACGAGGATGATCGAGCTATAGAAGCATTATGAAGAAGCTTTGCGCGAGGATAATAGAATTATGGAAGCATTATGAAGAAGCTATGCACGAGGATAATAGAGTTATGGAAGCATTATGAAGAAGCTATGCACGAGGATAATAGAGTTATGGAAGCATTATGAAGAAGCTATGCACGATGATAATAGAGTTATGGACGCATTATGAAGAAGCTATGCACGAGGATAATAGAGTTATGGAAGCATTATGAAGAAGCTATGCACGAGGATAATAGAGTTATGGAAGCATTATGAAGAAGCTATGCACGATGATAATAGTGTTATGGAAGCATTATGAAGAAGCTATGCACGAGGATAATAGAGTTATGGAAGCATTATGAAGAAGCTATGCACGAGGATAATAGAGTTATGGAAGCATTATGAAGAAGCTATGCACGAGGATAATAGTGTTATGGAAGCATTATGAAGAAGCTATGCACGAGGATAATAGAGTTATGGAAGCATTATGAAGAAGCTATGCACGATGATAATAGAGTTATGGAAGCATTATGAAGAAGCTATGCACGAGGATAATAGAGTTATGGAAGCATTATGAAGAAGCTGTAAACGAGGATAATAGAGTTATGGAAGCATTATGAAGAAGCGATGCACAAGGATAATAGAGTTATGGAAGCATTACGAAGAAGCTATGCACAAGGATAATAGAGTTATGGAAGCATTATGAAGAAGCTATGCACGAGGATAATAGAGTTATGGAAGCATTATGAAGAAGCTATGCACGAGGATAATAGAGTTATGGAAGCATTATGAAGAAGCTATGCACGAGGATAATAGAGTTATGGAAGCATTATGAAGAAGCTATGCACGATGATAATAGAGTTATGGAAGCATTATGAAGAAGCTATGCACGAGGATAATAGAGTTATGGAAGCATTATGAAGAAGCTATGCACGAGGATAATAGAGTTAAGGAAGCATTATAAAGAAGTTGTGAACGAGGATGATCGAGCTATAGAAGCATTATGAAGAAGCTTTGCGCGAGGATAATAGAATTCTGGAAGCATTATGAAGAAGCTATGCACAAATATAATAGAGTTATGGAAGTATTATGAAGAAGCTATGCACGAGGATAATAGAGTTAAGGAAGCATTATAAAGAAGTTGTGAACGAGGATGATCGAGCTATAGAAGCATTATGAAGAAGCTTTGCGCGAGGATAATAGAATTATGGAAGCATTATGAAGAAGCTATGCACGAGGATAATAGAGTTATGGAAGCATTATGAAGAAGCTATGCACGATGATAATAGTGTTATGGAAGCATTATGAAGAAGCTATGCACGAGGATAATAGAGTTATGGAAGCATTATGAAGAAGCTATGCACGAGGATAATAGAGTTATGGAAGCATTATGAAGAAGCTATGCACGAGGATAATAGTGTTATGGAAGCATTATGAAGAAGCTATGCACGAGGATAATAGAGTTATGGAAGCATTATGAAGAAGCTATGCACGATGATAATAGAGTTATGGAAGCATTATGAAGAAGCTATGCACGAGGATAATAGAGTTATGGAAGCATTATAAAGAAGTTGTGAACGAGGATGATCGAGCTATAGAAGCATTATGAAGAAGCTTTGCGCGAGGATAATAGAGTTATGGAAGCATTATGAAGAAGCTATGCACAAATATAATAGAGTTATGGAAGCATTATGAAGAAGCTATGCACGAGGATAATAGAGTTAAGGAAGCATTATAAAGAAGTTGTGAACGAGGATGATCGAGCTATAGAAGCATTATGAAGAAGCTATGCACGAGGATAATAGAGTTATGGAAGTATTATGAAGATGCTATACACTAGGAATAGTGTTATGGAAGCATTATGAAGAAGCTATGCACGAGGATAATAGAGTTATGGAAGCATTATGAAGAAGCTATGCACGAGGATAATAGAGTTATGGAAGCATTATGAAGAAGCTATGCACGAGGATAATAGAGTTAAGGAAGCATTATAAAGAAGTTGTGAGCGAGGATGATCGAGCTATAGAAGCTTTGCGCGAGGATAATAGAGTTATGGAAGCACTATGAAGAAGCTATGCACGAGGATAATAGAGTTATGGAAGCATTCTGAAGAAGCTATGCACAAGGATAATAGAGTTATGGAAGCATTATGAAGAAGCTATGCACGAGGATAATAGAGTTAAGGAAGCATTATAAAGAAGTTGTGAACGAGGATGATCGAGCTATAGAAGCATTATGAAGAAGCTATGCACGAGGATAATAGTGTTATGGAAGCATTATGAAGAAGCTATGCACGAGGATAATAGAGTTATGGAAGCATTATGAAGAAGCTATGCACGAGGATAATAGAGTTAAGGAAGCATTATAAAGAAGTTGTGAGCGAGGATGATCGAGCTATAGAAGCTTTGCGCGAGGATAATAGAGTTATGGAAGCACTATGAAGAAGCTATGCACGAGGATAATAGAGTTATGGAAGCATTATGAAGAAGCTATGCACAAGGATAATAGAGTTATGGAAGCATTATGAAGAAGCTATGCACGAGGATAATAGAGTTAAGGAAGCATTATAAAGAAGTTGTGAACGAGGATGATCGAGCTATAGAAGCATTATGAAGAAGCTATGCACGAGGATAATAGAGTTATGGAAGTATTATGAAGATGCTATACACTAGGAATAGTGTTATGGAAGCATTATGAAGAAGCTATGCACGAGGATAATAGAGTTATGGAAGCATTATGAAGAAGCTATGCACGAGGATAATAGAGTTATGGAAGCATTATGAAGAAGCTATGCACGATGATAATAGAGTTATGGAAGCATTATGAAGAAGCTATGCACGAGGATAATAGAGTTAAGTAAGCATTATAAAGAAGTTGTGAGCGAGGATGATCGAGCTATAGAAGCATTATGAAGAAGCTTTGCGCGAGGATAATAGAGTTATGGAAGCATTATGAAGAAGCTATGCACAAAGATAATAGAGTTATGGAAGCATTATGAAGAAGCTATGCACGAGGATAATAGAGTTAAGGAAGCATTATAAAGAAGTTGTGAACGAGGATGATCGAGCTATAGAAGCATTATGAAGAAGCTATGCACGAGGATAATAGAGTTATGGAAGCATTATGAAGAAGCTATGCACGAGGATAATAGAGTTATGGAAGCATTATGAAGAAGCTATGCACGATGATAATAGAGTTATGGAAGCATTATGAAGAAGCTATGCACAAGGCTAATAGAGTTATGGAAGCATTATGAAGAAGCTATGCATGAGGATAATAGAGTTATGGAAGCATTATGAAGAAGCTATGCACGAGGATAATAGTGTTATGGAAGCATTATGAAGAAGCTATGCATGAGGATAATAGAGTTATGGAAGCATTATGAAGAAGCTATGCACAAGGATAATAGAGTTATGGAAGCATTATGAAGAAGCTATGCACAAGGATAATAGAGTTATGGAAGCATTATGAAGAAGCTATGCACAAGGATAATAGAGTTATGGAAGCATTATGAAGAAGCTATGCACAAGGATAATAGAGTTATGGAAGTATTATGAAGAAGCTATGCACGAGGATAATAGAGTTATGGAAGCATTATGAAGAAGCTATGCACGAGGATAATAGAGTTATGGAAGCATTATGAAGAAGCTATGCACAAGGATAATAGAGTTATGGAAGTATTATGAAGAAGCTATGCACGAGGATAATAGAGTTATGGAAGCATTATGAAGAAGCTATGCACAAGGATAATAGAGTTATGGAAGCATTATGAAGAAGCTATGCACGAGGATAATAGAGTTATGGAAGCATTATGAAGAAGCTATGCACGAGGATAATAGAGTTAAGGAAGCATTATAAAGAAGTTGTGAGCGAGGATGATCGAGCTATAGAAGCTTTGCGCGAGGATAATAGAGTTATGGAAGCACTATGAAGAAGCTATGCACGAGGATAATAGAGTTATGGAAGCATTCTGAAGAAGCTATGCACAAGGATAATAGAGTTATGGAAGCATTATGAAGAAGCTATGCACGAGGATAATAGAGTTAAGGAAGCATTATAAAGAAGTTGTGAACGAGGATGATCGAGCTATAGAAGCATTATGAAGAAGCTATGCACGAGGATAATAGTGTTATGGAAGCATTATGAAGAAGCTATGCACGAGGATAATAGAGTTATGGAAGCATTATGAAGAAGCTATGCACGAGGATAATAGAGTTAAGGAAGCATTATAAAGAAGTTGTGAGCGAGGATGATCGAGCTATAGAAGCTTTGCGCGAGGATAATAGAGTTATGGAAGCACTATGAAGAAGCTATGCACGAGGATAATAGAGTTATGGAAGCATTATGAAGAAGCTATGCACAAGGATAATAGAGTTATGGAAGCATTATGAAGAAGCTATGCACGAGGATAATAGAGTTAAGGAAGCATTATAAAGAAGTTGTGAACGAGGATGATCGAGCTATAGAAGCATTATGAAGAAGCTATGCACGAGGATAATAGAGTTATGGAAGTATTATGAAGATGCTATACACTAGGAATAGTGTTATGGAAGCATTATGAAGAAGCTATGCACGAGGATAATAGAGTTATGGAAGCATTATGAAGAAGCTATGCACGAGGATAATAGAGTTATGGAAGCATTATGAAGAAGCTATGCACGATGATAATAGAGTTATGGAAGCATTATGAAGAAGCTATGCACGAGGATAATAGAGTTAAGTAAGCATTATAAAGAAGTTGTGAGCGAGGATGATCGAGCTATAGAAGCATTATGAAGAAGCTTTGCGCGAGGATAATAGAGTTATGGAAGCATTATGAAGAAGCTATGCACAAATATAATAGAGTTATGGAAGCATTATGAAGAAGCTATGCACGAGGATAATAGAGTTAAGGAAGCATTATAAAGAAGTTGTGAACGAGGATGATCGAGCTATAGAAGCATTATGAAGAAGCTATGCACGAGGATAATAGAGTTATGGAAGCATTATGAAGAAGCTATGCACGAGGATAATAGAGTTATGGAAGCATTATGAAGAAGCTATGCACGATGATAATAGAGTTATGGAAGCATTATGAAGAAGCTATGCACAAGGATAATAGAGTTATGGAAGCATTATGAAGAAGCTATGCATGAGGATAATAGAGTTATGGAAGCATTATGAAGAAGCTATGCACGAGGATAATAGTGTTATGGAAGCATTATGAAGAAGCTATGCATGAGGATAATAGAGTTATGGAAGCATTATGAAGAAGCTATGCACAAGGATAATAGAGTTATGGAAGCATTATGAAGAAGCTATGCACAAGGATAATAGAGTTATGGAAGCATTATGAAGAAGCTATGCACAAGGATAATAGAGTTATGGAAGCATTATGAAGAAGCTATGCACAAGGATAATAGAGTTATGGAAGTATTATGAAGAAGCTATGCACGAGGATAATAGAGTTATGGAAGCATTATGAAGAAGCTATGCACGAGGATAATAGAGTTATGGAAGCATTATGAAGAAGCTATGCACAAGGATAATAGAGTTATGGAAGTATTATGAAGAAGCTATGCACGAGGATAATAGAGTTATGGAAGCATTATGAAGAAGCTATGCACAAGGATAATAGAGTTATGGAAGCATTATGAAGAAGCTATGCACGAGGATAATAGAGTTATGGAAGCATTATGAAGAAGCTATGCACGAGGATAATAGAGTTAAGGAAGCATTATAAAGAAGTTGTGAGCGAGGATGATCGAGCTATAGAAGCTTTGCGCGAGGATAATAGAGTTATGGAAGCACTATGAAGAAGCTATGCACGAGGATAATAGAGTTATGGAAGCATTATGAAGAAGCTATGCACAAGGATAATAGAGTTATGGAAGCATTATGAAGAAGCTATGCACGAGGATAATAGAGTTAAGGAAGCATTATAAAGAAGTTGTGAACGAGGATGATCGAGCTATAGAAGCATTATGAAGAAGCTATGCACGAGGATAATAGAGTTATGGAAGTATTATGAAGATGCTATACACTAGGAATAGTGTTATGGAAGCATTATGAAGAAGCTATGCACGAGGATAATAGAGTTATGGAAGCATTATGAAGAAGCTATGCACGAGGATAATAGAGTTATGGAAGCATTATGAAGAAGCTATGCACGATGATAATAGAGTTATGGAAGCATTATGAAGAAGCTATGCACGAGGATAATAGAGTTAAGTAAGCATTATAAAGAAGTTGTGAGCGAGGATGATCGAGCTATAGAAGCATTATGAAGAAGCTTTGCGCGAGGATAATAGAGTTATGGAAGCATTATGAAGAAGCTATGCACAAATATAATAGAGTTATGGAAGCATTATGAAGAAGCTATGCACGAGGATAATAGAGTTAAGGAAGCATTATAAAGAAGTTGTGAACGAGGATGATCGAGCTATAGAAGCATTATGAAGAAGCTATGCACGAGGATAATAGAGTTAAGGAAGCATTATAAAGAAGTTGTGAGCGAGGATGATCGAGCTATAGAAGCTTTGCGCGAGGATAATAGAGTTATGGAAGCACTATGAAGAAGCTATGCACGAGGATAATAGAGTTATGGAAGCATTCTGAAGAAGCTATGCACAAGGATAATAGAGTTATGGAAGCATTATGAAGAAGCTATGCACGAGGATAATAGAGTTAAGGAAGCATTATAAAGAAGTTGTGAACGAGGATGATCGAGCTATAGAAGCATTATGAAGAAGCTATGCACGAGGATAATAGAGTTATGGAAGTATTATGAAGATGCTATACACTAGGAATAGTGTTATGGAAGCATTATGAAGAAGCTATGCACGAGGATAATAGAGTTATGGAAGCATTATGAAGAAGCTATGCACGAGGATAATAGAGTTATGGAAGCATTATGAAGAAGCTATGCACGATGATAATAGAGTTATGGAAGCATTATGAAGAAGCTATGCACGAGGATAATAGAGTTAAGTAAGCATTATAAAGAAGTTGTGAGCGAGGATGATCGAGCTATAGAAGCATTATGAAGAAGCTTTGCGCGAGGATAATAGAGTTATGGAAGCATTATGAAGAAGCTATGCACAAATATAATAGAGTTATGGAAGCATTATGAAGAAGCTATGCACGAGGATAATAGAGTTAAGGAAGCATTATAAAGAAGTTGTGAACGAGGATGATCGAGCTATAGAAGCATTATGAAGAAGCTATGCACGAGGATAATAGAGTTATGGAAGCATTATGAAGAAGCTATGCACGAGGATAATAGAGTTATGGAAGCATTATGAAGAAGCTATGCACGATGATAATAGAGTTATGGAAGCATTATGAAGAAGCTATGCACAAGGCTAATAGAGTTATGGAAGCATTATGAAGAAGCTATGCATGAGGATAATAGAGTTATGGAAGCATTATGAAGAAGCTATGCACGAGGATAATAGTGTTATGGAAGCATTATGAAGAAGCTATGCATGAGGATAATAGAGTTATGGAAGCATTATGAAGAAGCTATGCACAAGGATAATAGAGTTATGGAAGCATTATGAAGAAGCTATGCACAAGGATAATAGAGTTATGGAAGCATTATGAAGAAGCTATGCACAAGGATAATAGAGTTATGGAAGTATTATGAAGAAGCTATGCACGAGGATAATAGAGTTATGGAAGCATTATGAAGAAGCTATGCACGAGGATAATAGAGTTATGGAAGCATTATGAAGAAGCTATGCACAAGGATAATAGAGTTATGGAAGCATTATGAAGAAGCTATGCACAAGGATAATAGAGTTATGGAAGCATTATGAAGAAGCTATGCATGAGGATAATAGAGTTATGGAAGCATTATGAAGAAGCTATGCACGAGGATAATAGTGTTATGGAAGCATTATGAAGAAGCTATGCACAAGGATAATAGAGTTATGGAAGCATTATGAAGAAGCTATGCACGAGGATAATAGAGTTAAGTAAGCATTATAAAGAAGTTGTGAGCGAGGATGATCGAGCTATAGAAGCATTATGAAGAAGCTTTGCGCGAGGATAATAGAGTTATGGAAGCATTATGAAGAAGCTATGCACAAATATAATAGAGTTATGGAAGCATTATGAAGAAGCTATGCACGAGGATAATAGAGTTAAGGAAGCATTATAAAGAAGTTGTGAACGAGGATGATCGAGCTATAGAAGCATTATGAAGAAGCTATGCACGAGGATAATAGAGTTATGGAAGCATTATGAAGAAGCTATGCACGAGGATAATAGAGTTATGGAAGCATTATGAAGAAGCTATGCACGATGATAATAGAGTTATGGAAGCATTATGAAGAAGCTATGCACAAGGCTAATAGAGTTATGGAAGCATTATGAAGAAGCTATGCATGAGGATAATAGAGTTATGGAAGCATTATGAAGAAGCTATGCACGAGGATAATAGTGTTATGGAAGCATTATGAAGAAGCTATGCATGAGGATAATAGAGTTATGGAAGCATTATGAAGAAGCTATGCACAAGGATAATAGAGTTATGGAAGCATTATGAAGAAGCTATGCACAGGGATAATAGAGTTATGGAAGCATTATGAAGAAGCTATGCACAAGGATAATAGAGTTATGGAAGTATTATGAAGAAGCTATGCACGAGGATAATAGAGTTATGGAAGCATTATGAAGAAGCTATGCACGAGGATAATAGAGTTATGGAAGCATTATGAAGAAGCTATGCACAAGGATAATAGAGTTATGGAAGCATTATGAAGAAGCTATGCACAAGGATAATAGAGTTATGGAAGCATTATGAAGAAGCTATGCATGAGGATAATAGAGTTATGGAAGCATTATGAAGAAGCTATGCACGAGGATAATAGTGTTATGGAAGCATTATGAAGAAGCTATGCACAAGGATAATAGAGTTATGGAAGCATTATGAAGAAGCTATGCACGAGGATAATAGAGTTAAGGAAGCATTATAAAGAAGTTGTGAGCGAGGATGATCGAGCTATAGAAGCTTTGCGCGAGGATAATAGAGTTATGGAAGCACTATGAAGAAGCTATGCACGAGGATAATAGAGTTATGGAAGCATTCTGAAGAAGCTATGCACAAGGATAATAGAGTTATGGAAGCATTATGAAGAAGCTATGCACGAGGATAATAGAGTTAAGGAAGCATTATAAAGAAGTTGTGAGCGAGGATGATCGAGCTATAGAAGCTTTGCGCGAGGATAATAGAGTTATGGAAGCACTATGAAGAAGCTATGCACGAGGATAATAGAGTTATGGAAGCATTATGAAGAAGCTATGCACGAGGATAATAGAGTTATGGAAGCATTATGAAGAAGCTATGCACAAGGATAATAGAGTTATGGAAGTATTATGAAGAAGCTATGCACGAGGATAATAGAGTTATGGAAGCATTATGAAGAAGCTATGCATGAGGATAATAGAGTTATGGAAACATTATGAAGAAGCTATGCACGAGGATAATAGTGTTATGGAAGCATTATGAAGAAGCTATGCACGAGGATAATAGAGTTATGGAAGCATTATGAAGAAGCTATGCACGAGGATAATAGAGTTAAGGAAGCATTATAAAGAAGTTGTGAGCGAGGATGATCGAGCTATAGAAGCTTTGCGCGAGGATAATAGAGTTATGGAAGCACTATGAAGAAGCTATGCACGAGGATAATAGAGTTATGGAAGCATTCTGAAGAAGCTATGCACAAGGATAATAGAGTTATGGAAGCATTATGAAGAAGCTATGCACGAGGATAATAGAGTTAAGGAAGCATTATAAAGAAGTTGTGAACGAGGATGATCGAGCTATAGAAGCATTATGAAGAAGCTATGCACGAGGATAATAGAGTTATGGAAGTATTATGAAGATGCTATACACTAGGAATAGTGTTATGGAAGCATTATGAAGAAGCTATGCACGAGGATAATAGAGTTATGGAAGCATTATGAAGAAGCTATGCACGAGGATAATAGAGTTATGGAAGCATTATGAAGAAGCTATGCACGATGATAATAGAGTTATGGAAGCATTATGAAGAAGCTATGCACGAGGATAATAGAGTTAAGTAAGCATTATAAAGAAGTTGTGAGCGAGGATGATCGAGCTATAGAAGCATTATGAAGAAGCTTTGCGCGAGGATAATAGAGTTATGGAAGCATTATGAAGAAGCTATGCACAAATATAATAGAGTTATGGAAGCATTATGAAGAAGCTATGCACGAGGATAATAGAGTTAAGGAAGCATTATAAAGAAGTTGTGAACGAGGATGATCGAGCTATAGAAGCATTATGAAGAAGCTATGCACGAGGATAATAGAGTTATGGAAGCATTATGAAGAAGCTATGCACGAGGATAATAGAGTTATGGAAGCATTATGAAGAAGCTATGCACGATGATAATAGAGTTATGGAAGCATTATGAAGAAGCTATGCACAAGGCTAATAGAGTTATGGAAGCATTATGAAGAAGCTATGCATGAGGATAATAGAGTTATGGAAGCATTATGAAGAAGCTATGCACGAGGATAATAGTGTTATGGAAGCATTATGAAGAAGCTATGCATGAGGATAATAGAGTTATGGAAGCATTATGAAGAAGCTATGCACAAGGATAATAGAGTTATGGAAGCATTATGAAGAAGCTATGCACAAGGATAATAGAGTTATGGAAGCATTATGAAGAAGCTATGCACAAGGATAATAGAGTTATGGAAGTATTATGAAGAAGCTATGCACGAGGATAATAGAGTTATGGAAGCATTATGAAGAAGCTATGCACGAGGATAATAGAGTTATGGAAGCATTATGAAGAAGCTATGCACAAGGATAATAGAGTTATGGAAGTATTATGAAGAAGCTATGCACGAGGATAATAGAGTTATGGAAGCATTATGAAGAAGCTATGCACAAGGATAATAGAGTTATGGAAGCATTATGAAGAAGCTATGCACGAGGATAATAGAGTTATGGAAGCATTATGAAGAAGCTATGCACGAGGATAATAGAGTTAAGGAAGCATTATAAAGAAGTTGTGAGCGAGGATGATCGAGCTATAGAAGCTTTGCGCGAGGATAATAGAGTTATGGAAGCACTATGAAGAAGCTATGCACGAGGATAATAGAGTTATGGAAGCATTCTGAAGAAGCTATGCACAAGGATAATAGAGTTATGGAAGCATTATGAAGAAGCTATGCACGAGGATAATAGAGTTAAGGAAGCATTATAAAGAAGTTGTGAACGAGGATGATCGAGCTATAGAAGCATTATGAAGAAGCTATGCACGAGGATAATAGAGTTATGGAAGTATTATGAAGATGCTATACACTAGGAATAGTGTTATGGAAGCATTATGAAGAAGCTATGCACGAGGATAATAGAGTTATGGAAGCATTATGAAGAAGCTATGCACGAGGATAATAGAGTTATGGAAGCATTATGAAGAAGCTATGCACGATGATAATAGAGTTATGGAAGCATTATGAAGAAGCTATGCACGAGGATAATAGAGTTAAGTAAGCATTATAAAGAAGTTGTGAGCGAGGATGATCGAGCTATAGAAGCATTATGAAGAAGCTTTGCGCGAGGATAATAGAGTTATGGAAGCATTATGAAGAAGCTATGCACAAATATAATAGAGTTATGGAAGCATTATGAAGAAGCTATGCACGAGGATAATAGAGTTAAGGAAGCATTATAAAGAAGTTGTGAACGAGGATGATCGAGCTATAGAAGCATTATGAAGAAGCTATGCACGAGGATAATAGAGTTATGGAAGCATTATGAAGAAGCTATGCACGAGGATAATAGAGTTATGGAAGCATTATGAAGAAGCTATGCACGATGATAATAGAGTTATGGAAGCATTATGAAGAAGCTATGCACAAGGCTAATAGAGTTATGGAAGCATTATGAAGAAGCTATGCATGAGGATAATAGAGTTA